>CM032664.1:13233233-13249096 GCA_019095985.1 Streblospio benedicti | reverse complement strand
GAAGTAAATGAGATTTATTGTACTTTGATTGTTTTCTTAAAGCTTATAGAAGATAGACACAAACTACTGCATATTGTTCAACTAATGTATAAGTACCAATTTAAAGATTCAATCCTATTGAAAATGATTCTTTGTGTATACATAGTTTATCAGTATTTATGTATTAATATGATTGATGTGATGCAAATCACTAAACTCCTAATATTTCATATAAAATTCTTGAAGAAAAGATTCAATTCATCAAAAATATCTCATTATATCATTTTTTAAGGTTTTTAAAGGTTTACTCATAATGAGCCCCATGCATGGATCTACCATTACTGTTAAGACAAGGTAGGCGTCAAGTGTTCTTCATAGAGGGGTGGACTATTTGTGGAGGTTTGGAATGGTCTTTTTATCAACCTTGGGATTGTGTATATTATTGAGGCAGTCATTTTTGAAAGTTTGAATGTACACATAGACCGAGAAGCAAGTGGCTGTAATCCCTTACTTTTTAAACCAATGTGATCCTTTTATGTTTTAGTAGGGACGTCATATGACGCTGTCATGTCTGCTATTTGTTTTAATATTTTGAGGCGTGGGGATGGGTATGTGTCAATGTGGAGTGCACTTATAGAAACACATGAGTGCTCTATATTTGTGTTAGAGTGTGCGTTTGAGGGGAAGCATAGGATGGGGGGGCTTCTTGTGGTAATGGGGGTGTGGTGAAATTTCAAAACTTAAGTTGGAATAATTCAAATATTCTTGATACAGTGTCATTTGTTCATAGCACCCTCCCCACCCTCAGATCATCACAATAATACACCTCCTAAATGCAAATATTTACTTGTTATGCCAAATCGGTTAACTCATAATTTACTGGTGCACAGCCAAAACTATCAAAAAGAACCAGGACACTATCACAATAGAACCAGGACAGGATCAAACAGAACCGGGACCAAATATTTGTGATCACACCAGAACCAGGACTTTAGAAGTTATATGTTTTGTGATGTTTTTTTTTATTCCATTGAGGTGTTTGTATCAAACACATAGTCTAATATGAAATATAGATGTAATTCATGTTAAACATGCAATCAGATCCTCAAAATGTAGTGTAAAATGGAAGTTGGATAACTACACGAACATATACTATCACACAAAACCAGGACCTATCACAGCAGAACCATGACAAACTATCACATCAGAACATTTCATGCAGGGACACCTCCTCCCCAGTGCTTCTGCAAATGTGACATTTATGGTTGTTATCAACGTCTGCGGCTTTAAATCGTAAATGCAGTGACAATGGCTTGCAAATAGTTTTACAATATACAAAGCACCCGTACCCACATGACAAGTACATATGCGCACGAGTTGCACTGCGTTCTCCAGTTCCAACAGCTCAAAAAGATGAATATTTGCATTTAAAGGAGCTTGTACATGCAATCCTGCAGGATGGTTTGTACGTACCACATCACATTTAAAAGAACATTATTATATCTATTTCAATTGAATCGAAAGTATGCAAAACATACGAAGTGAAAAAATGCAATGAAAGTTTCTACCCATTGAATCAAATGTATGAAGCTAGCTGTACGTTAATTTAAATACCTTCTGCTGAGGCTTGGCTACCAGCGGCCTTGATGGATTAACCCGTGACTTCGTGGGCTGAACAAACGTATTCCCCTGCCTGTTTGCAGTCGTCTGTTGTCTGGGCTCGACTGGTCTCAGGCCAGTGACAGCTGCTGACCCTTTCGAGGTGTTCAGCTATGACACCGAGGCGGCATTTGTGGACAAGGCGTTCTTGTCTGTTCCCTTCGGCTGGGCCGTCCCCTGCAGCTGGTTCGTTTATGCTGAGTTTAATTAAATATCATCAGTTGTATATGCATGTTGATTTTTAGATGCATAGGCGACCCATAGGTAGATCAGGTGGTAACTCCCGCTACCCTCTTTTTCACACGAAATATGTCATAAGGTTTTTGGAGTATAATGCAAGCCTTAACGCGTACACAAACCCATGAACATCCTAGAACGTCACGTCGTCTTCGTCGGCGTCGTATACTGCGCCAAAGCAAAGGTCATTGTGATTGTGGAGGTGTCATGAAAAGAAGCTCAGTATTTAATGGCATATCTAGGCTTTTTTGAATGCCATTTGATGATTGTATATTGGTAAATGTTAAACTTCGGAGCGCTGGGTGGGGTGAATTGATGCAATTGTCCATACCATCGCCGTTAATGTACAGTTAACGTTACTACTGTACTTTAAGCACGCTTCAAGAACAAATTTGTAGATCCGCCCGTTAATTTTGATTTATTCTCAAAAAGTTAATTTTAAAAATCTTATCAACCTATATCACAACCATTGACCCATCGTTGTGATACCATTAAAAGGATCTCAGGATCATATTGTATGGACTTTTATTAAACAACTCTGAAGCATATTATTTCCATTAATCCCGCTTGCATCGCCTCACTGTCTTGACTGCGACCCTGCTGCAGCATTTCAATATTGAAATGCGCAGTAAAACTTCTTGAAAAATTAATGTCATTTGTGCAACTTACACTGCTCTTTACCACTTATATTTATCGTTTTCTGCCCTGACAAACTGCCAGATCCAGGCTTTGAAAAATGTGGGGGAAAGTGAGATGGGTGGCTGCACTTAACAGGTCTAAGGATTTTTAATCTAGTGTAAATATTTCAGATATGGCCATATGCGGATGTTGTACTGTAGTGGGATAGTTCCGGTCCGCTAGCTCTGAATGACGAGACAGCTGATCCAAGTACTGATACTGAAATTCTGCACGTGGTGAAGGAAGTGTGGTTCAAGTCACGAAATTTCGAGAAGAAAAAGGCAAAAAGCTTGGTTTTGCTGTCTTGTCAGCGATACTTTTCTTTGTGTTCAGTTACCAGCAATACCGGAAGTGAGCTGGACAATTTCCCTAGAATCGATTTTGCGTTATTAATAAAGTAGAACACCAGAAATTAACAGATCAAGTTTTTTTTAGCACGTGTTGAATGAATTTACAATATGCAAATATGAAAACATGTAATATTTAAACTTGACTTGAAAAAACAAAGTATAATGACTTATAACTAATGAACCTATAACACTCTAGTTATAGCAAATAATATACACAGGTACATATAACATAATAAGACAATGAAAATCACTGTTATATAGGCTAGCAATCAGATGAGAACAAAGAAAGCATAACTAGATATCATGTGAACAATTGAAGGAAATTTGGATTAGTTTGTAATAGTGTTTTTCTTTTTCTTTTTTCCTTCTTTCAATAAGTTTTTTTTTTTTTTTTTTTTTTTATTTCATTTTTTTTAAGTCAGATCCCAATCACTACTCGACATCCACTTTGGTGGCTTACGCTGTCTCTGTGCATTATCGCATGACTCCTGAATGCTTTCATCACTACTATCCTGATCACTACAATCTTGATTATTATGGTGTGTATTCGCTGTGGGCGCCAGCAAACCGTCACTATTATCATCATCACTTCCATGAGAATTCACGTCAACACTTTCATCGTGTGGTGTGACATTTGATTCATCAGGGGGGTGATTAATTGGTTCCATTTCTAGATCAGAGTACATAGCATCATTTTCATTGTCGATTGTTTCTGGATCAGGGGGACGATCCCTTGGTTGGATGTCAGGTTCATGGTCGACTGAGTTGGTGTCCTCGGACTCATCGGTAGAATCATCAGATGTATCCTGTTCAGCATATGGGTCAGGTATTTTGTAAGCTGGCAGAGATGAATGATATGGTAATTTGTATATTTCCGAGAGCTTGACTTCGTACTCTTTTGATCTAAATTGGGATTTGAGTAACTTTTTGATTCTTGCAAAACCTCCATTTATTGAGGTAACGATGTATCGGTCTCTCAATGTATGTTTTGAGCCTTCATTTTTGACAAATACGAGATCCCCAACATCTATTGTTTTATTATCGCTGAATTGGCCCTTGGGTGCTTTTGCCAGAGCACTTGGAAAGTGGCCATCAAGGCGCTTAGTATGTTGCAAATGAGCCATATCAATGTCTCTGAAATCAAGTTGGTCACCGGTTACACAGTCTCGTTGAAATAGGATCTCGCGAGCGGAAAGCCCTCGGTTCCTGATACGTTTATTCAAGACGGCAACAACACATGTCAAAGTAGATTGTGAAACAGGTCCTCCATCTGGAATTTCTCGCTTGAGTTCATATTCTAATTCCTGCACACACTTTTCTGCTATGGGGTTTTTGTTTTCATTCTTCAATCTTCCGACTTCAACAGTTATATTTCGCCTCGAGAGAAGAGGATTGCCAACTAAGCAATCCATGGCTCCATCAACACGAATGGTGGCACCTTCTGTGGCGATGAGATCAGCTGTGAGGTCAATGAGAGAATCGCAGAGAGTGCTAGCTCTTTCATCTGGGATGAGTTTTGCTTTGGTGTAAGATGAGAAACAGTCTCTTATGACCAATATTTTCTGCCGAGCACGTTTGAGAACATCACAAGCAAATGAGACTCCTGGTTGTGGACAAGGAGGAGATGTTGAATATTCCACAATTTCTTTGGGTAGTTTTGCTAATGATGCACATTCATTACAAAGAGATGTGACTCTATCAACTTCAGCATCAGCATCTAGCGCATAAAAATACCTATGAAATACTGACTTCATTTGTGACTTTGTTGGATGGCACAATCGTAGATGCAGTGCTGTGACAATTCCAGCTACCAAATGTCGTGGTATGACAATGAGCTCCCGTTGTGGAGAAAATGGAACGACCTTTTTGACAACCATAAGACCATCGTTTGACAGAGTAACCTTTTGAAGATAGCGCTTCACATCCCTTGCATTAGTGACTTTTTTGGAAGGCCGTGTGCCTTGGGATAAGTGTGCAAATGTACGGCGCAAAATGTTGCAGTCGTGTTGAGAGGACTTCCAGGAGAGTCTATTAGTAAATGGCATTGGTGCTGATCCACTCATGATGTCTGATACAGTGAGCTGTCTGACTATTGTACTCTCACACTGCTCAATGAATTTGCAAATTTGGCACGTAGCATAATCACATTCCATGGGATTTCTCGATAAATAGTCCGAGGGAATATTCTCAGAACCAGCTATGTGTTGTAAGGAAATATTATACCGACTCAGAGTGGATAAAAATGTTGATATTCTGGCACTTGAAGAGAAACATCCACGTTGCAGTTTTTCAAAGGCCTGGATGCATGGCTTTGAGTCTGAAAGTAGCTGACAAGAAGACTCAGATTGGACGATGTAAGGGCTCCAATGTTTCACAGCAGATGAGATTGCTAAAGCCTCTACTTCGCAAGGCAACCATTTCTGTTGATGTTGAGACAACTTAGCTGAGAAGTATCCTCCAAGTTTCATCTTCCCATTGCGCAATATGTACAGAACAGAACCAATGCCTCCATTGCGTACAGCTCCATCACTCGTTATAATCAATTGGTCTGATGGTTTAGGTATGGTGATGGTTCGTGGGTCTTTTAAGGCATCCTGGGCTTTGGTGAATGCAGAGGTTAAATCATCAGTCCATGAAATTTGCTCAGTAGAATTCTTACTGGCTGTGATCGTTTCAAGGGGTGCTAACAATGCAGAGTACTGGGATATGCAAGCTTTGAGGTGTTTATAAGCACCAATCCAAGATCTTAATGCTTTTACGGTGTCTGGTCTCTTGCAGGTTGTTAATGGATTTATTTTGTGAGGCGATACACTGATGCTGCCCGCAGACCAGATCCATCCCAAGACGACAGTTGTAATTGGGCATATGACAGTCTTTGCAGCTGACAATCGCAGGTTGTTCATCAACATGGCTTCTAGTACTCCCTGCCAATTGGCAGCCAATTGTTCAATGCTATTGCCACCAATATACAGATCGTCAGCCAGTTTCATGGCGGATCCGTTAGTAAATGCATCTCCCAAAACTCTGAACATCAGTTCATCCAGCCATTCTGTAGAACCTGGCATGCCCATGGCGGCTCTGGTGTAAATTCTCAAACCTCGATATGGTGTCATTACACCAAGATATTTCATGGACTCTTTGGACATGGGAAGCTGATAAAATTGCTTAGTCATGTCTGACTTAATCACAAATTTCCATTGTGCTAAAAAACGCAACACGTCGTCACATGATGTTACTCTACTAGGTAATGGCTTAGTGTAATTAGCTATATTGTTGAATGCAGTGACTAATCTTGATCCTCCATTTGGTTTGCGAACTAAGAAGCTTGGAGACACATATTCAACAGTGATGTTATATTCCTCGGGTTTTGCCAATACGCCGAGTGATTCCAATTCGTCCATTTTCTCCTGGAGAACCTGGAGATCCTTACGTTGATACATAGGTAGTCTCCCCTTTTGTGAAGGAGGTTTTACAGGACCAAACATTATGGAGGCTCGAAGTTTGCCAGAGTAATCATTGTATACGCCAATTGCTGGGTTAAACACACTGTCATACTTTTTGTGGAGCTTCAGGAACACATCCTTTTCGTGGGGTTTTAATTGATTACCTGGGTCTAGGGATATGTCCGAAGAATGTTCTGTTTTAGGTAGTTTCTGAATATTGTATGCGTAAATATCTGGAACTAAAACTTTTGTGTGATCGTCCTCAGGGATGCATTCAGACAGACGCATCACTTGTGCAACATGTTGATGCTTACTGATTACAACAGTATCTCCTGTATCATTTAGGATTCGAATCTTTCCATCAATTGCATGTGTAGTGCCTGGAAGGGGCCATTCTGGGTTTCTTGAGTCACACCGTGGCTCATATGCAATTTCTGTGTTATCGGGTATGTTCTCAGGTGTAGGGATCTCGAGGTAGTCGCCTGGGAATACGATTTCCCTGCAAGTTGCGCGTAAGACACTAGATTGAAATGTAGGGTCCCCATGGTTGTGTGGAATTGCGTATGAGATCGTTGTGTGACCTAGTTTTATTTGATCCTTAGGTATGTCTAAACTTAGATTATTTGATTTCATAAATGGCATGCCTGCTAGGACATCGCAATCCAGATCACTTACGACAATAGCGTCCAAGCGTAGCTTAAATGTACCTCGTGATAGAACAATGTGTACTTCACCGACAGCATTCAGTTTTGACTTTCCATCTGCCTGACTGGCGACGTGAGTAGTTGGATTGATGGGCATTTTACATTTGATGGCACAAGCATGTTTGATTAGTGAGGCGGTAGCGCCGGAGTCACACACAATTTCTACGGGATTGTGGTTGTAAAATGCCATGAAGCAGGGTGATTTTAAAGTTGACACTCGTTTAGTATTGACAGATGCTTGTTGGTGACCCACGTCTAGTCAGAACGTCTCATCGATATCACATTCATCGAATTGCTGGGTAACATGGTCGAATTCTGCGTCACATTGATCATCCGGAGTAGCTTTGCACGTGCGAATCAATTGTCGTTTGTCAGCTTTGCATACGTAGTCGCATTGCAAGTATGTATGCCCTTGGTACCGTCGGCCTGCTGCTTTACAAATAGGGCATTCTCTCTTAGGTTGAAAGCTGCTAGCACCTTGTCTTGAGCTTGGTGGTCTTGGGAATGACTTGCCAAATGCCTTAGGTTGGAAGGGTCTAGTATGATCAAATTTTGCTCTGGCAATTGGAATGTCATCGCCCTCATCTATGGACGAAATTTGCTGAAACCTGAGTTTTGAAATGTGTGCATCTTCACGTTTTTGTTTTAGTTCCTCTAATAAGCTATCAAGTGAGTCTCTGATTAGTGGTTGTAGGTCTTTTAGTGTTTTTGTTTGCAGATCGTGGGCGAATGTTCTGGCTACTAGTGTGTGCAAGTCCGGATCAATAAGTTCCATCCATTTAATCACGGCGAGTCTCTCTACTGTAGGACTCATATCTTCGTTTTCAGTAGGAGTTTTCTTGTCATGAAGAAGACCGGATTCTTTAGTAAGCAAATTATCTTGCAAGTGTGCCAGTATTCGACGATAGAGTTTTTCTGGTCTCTCGCCTTGTTCCCATTTTAACGAGCTGAACTTAAGGAACTGTGCTTCTGACTGCTTGAAACCGTAATAGTCACGAATGACTTGCCAGATTTCGTCTAAAGTTGTACAATTGATTGATATTTCTGCATGGAGTACTTCAGGGGAGTATTGAGCAATGTAATTTAGCATATCATTTAAATAACTAACTTTGTCTTCCTTCGTGGCAGCATTTTCACCGGCATCATCGGTAAGGCCTCTGTTTGGGTTTGTGGATTTTAAAACTTCCCATGTTGCTTTATCTTTCAGGAAAGGGGCATAGTTCTTGTCTGGTTTTAAATTTGATAGTATTGTCCTTCTCCAGTTTCTAAAAGAACTGAAGGTTTCTTCTTCTGTGAGTATCCACGGTTTAGGAGGTTTCGGTTTGGACATGATTGCTAGCAGCTATTGTATTGCACTTTATGGCTTCTGTAGATAGATTGCTTTTTTACTGATCTTATCAAAATTGGCCTTATCTTCTGGATATTCTATTCAGATATACGCGCCGATTATTGCAGTTGAAACTGGAGAACTGTAGGTTTTACCACACCGCTTTCACCACGTTATTAATAGAGTTGAACACCAGAAATAGGCAATAACAGATCAAGTTTTTATTAGCACATTGAAGTAAGAAAGTAAGAAAATACAAGACGCCAAATCTACGGAACATGAGGAGAGCAACACTGAATATAATTGTCTAAATGTACCTTGAGAATCGGGTAAAGAATAATGCACCCTAGACATGCAAATAAATTTGCAATTTATTATAAGTAAATATTGGAATTGAATATTTATGTAAATGGTATTGTCCCTGAAATAAAATTAGTAGAACCTATATGTGTGAACAACATTAAATAGTATAAAATATTAGAATGGTTGCATGGTCTTCACTATCTCTATGGTATAAGTATTAGATATTTGATTTAAAGTTAAAAGGTCCAATAGTATTTATAATGATTAAATGATTATATGCATAGGAAGCTTCATGAAGTCTCTTACTTGATGAAATTCATCCTTTTGTTTGCAGCAGCTATTGGGAGAACAGACGCAGTAATTGGTACATCATAATTAAGAAATTCCTTCAGAGAATCAAGATCTCCATTTTCAGCTACTCTGTCTAGTGGTGTTTTCTTGGAACTGCAGGTTGCCAGCACATCATTTGCACATTTGAACATCAACGTTTTGATGAACTGAGATCTTCCAAGTTTGCAAGCTATATGCAATAAGTTCTCATTCTGTTCATTCACATTATCACACTCTGCTTTATGATCAACAAGATATTTGAAGAGTTCAAGATTGCCACTTTTAATAGTCCAGTAGAGACAGTTATTTTTCAAACTGTCTCTTTCATGGATCACTTCAGTGTTTTGTCTTAATTGTCTTTCCACAGCGGCTCTATCCCCCTTGATGGCAAGCTTTCAGAAATTTACCCATACTGTTAAATAATGTCTCATTTTTTATTATTTCATCCTTGATCTTCCTGGTCTTTCTTTTGCTCTGCCATTTGCATTGCTGTATGTCCTCTCCAGGAAGTAGGGCTGTTTAAAGGTACACTTTCTTCCATGAGCTGCCGCCAGAGTTTGAAGTGAACAGGAACAATCATGAGTTCTAAACGATTAAAAACAACAATTGCATGGAGCAAGTTGTACATGTCTTTTCAGAGTGAAGTTTTTGCAAAGTCCACTTCATCTTTGTACTGATCAAGAATATTAGCCAGGTCATAAGGAAGAAATTCTTTTTTTTTCAATAACATTGAAAATTAAATCTCTTATTATAGTAGCTTTCTTGTCCATTACAATATATGACGTATTTTCTATTGTCATTGGAATTTCATTTTCTTTTCTAGATTTTGTAGTCAGAACAAACTTCAAACTAAATGGTAAGTGACTTTTCTTCATGTATTTCTTTACCGTGGTCATAAACTTATTTGAAAGAGTATCATTTTGACAATCTGTGTTAAGCCTGTTCCAATGGTGTTCTCCTTGTAGGTTTCCTTCAAAGGACAAAGGGTTGAGTTGTACTGAAGTAATATTCACTTTGTAGGTATGTAACAATAAGCTCCGTAATTCAGGTGTCTGCGCATTTCCGGGGATATCATCCAATAATTCCCGTAAGGTTTCTCTAATTTTTCTTAATTCCTTGGCTTTATCTTTAACTTTACTCTTCTGCTGACGAACCTGAATATTCATAATCAGCTCAAACACCAGATGTATATTTGAATTTGGCTTTTTGTACCATGATGACATTACTTTGGTAACTGCTTCTTTGAAATCTTTCACTTTATTGTAATCTAAAATCTTGTATATGGTGAGTCCTTCCGGTAGCTCCTCGTCCAGGTTTAATTTAACAACAAGAACTTTTGAACCACTCTTCAATTTCTGTTTGCCTTTGATTAGTTCATGCAGATTGCTACCAAATGATCCGAGTAACGCTGAGGTTACAATTATACATAGATAATCAACAATTGCAACTTTTTCTACTGCTGTCTTTACAGACTCTTCATCTTGAGGAGTTATATGACAGACTGTCAAGCCTTGAACTTCAATTTCACATTGAATTATGTTGGCGACCTTGCATGCATAGGTATCGCTTGCGTTAAAGACAATGGTTGCATCCTGAAGACTTGTTGAAATATCTTCTGAATCTTCAGACTTGGCCATGTTTGTCGTAAGACTCTATAATAAAACAACAACAATCATATAAATTGAATACCAGATAGTTGAACAGTGCGTGCTGATGGTGAAGTTAGTATTGTACATTCAGGATTTGCTGGAAGGAACAGTAAGTTGGCATGTTACCAGTAAACCTGCGACATACGTTCTTAATTTAGATCTATCCAGGGCCTAGTCAAAATGATGAAAGGTTTGGATTTATGGAGTGGAGCGTGAGGGATATAATTATATGGAGAAATAACATATTAGTATACGTGGATGTAGTTATTTACCAAGTAAGTGCATGTGGTCAAACAATAAGGCAATGATCCAAACCTGCTGGTGCATCTCCCTCTTATCCCCAGAGAACTACCTCAGAAATTTAATACTTGTATTATGTATAGTCAGAAAACAAGTTCAAATACTGTAGAAAAACTGAAACATTTTTTTTCTTCAAAGGTGACATCACCCGTGTGCTAGCCTCCCCTGTCAACTTTTGACATTTTTTCGCCCCCCCCCGCCGGAGGACGTCATTTGTGAACGGTCCCTTAATGCTAAAAATATGTAAAAACACCTGATTGTATTTAGCTATAGAACACTTCATACCGGTTATAACTCTGTTTGTGAGAACGTCATCCGGGAAATGTGATACAATGTGATACATAACAGCTGAATTATTGCTGATAGTATCTTGTTATGCCAATTTTATCGTGCAGAAAGTGGTGTTAACGGTAATGAACTTTTTATAAGCCCGGGCTTATAAGTTATAAGATGAAATGAGTATACAAAAGCAAAGAAACGCACATAGGTGTCAACTTACAACATTCACCTGGTGGATAATCTTTAACCATGAAAATGAACAAATTTCACAAAATTGTTGATCACCTCCCCCCCCCCCCCCCCGAAACCCATTATTTCAAGCCTATTTCCAAAATTGAAGAAACTGATGGATAAATATGATATTACACATAGCTATTACTAGGTAAAAAGGAATTGGAACCAAGATGTGCTAAGCTTTTAACTGAAAAAGTGAACTTTCCTAACGCCCTACCGTAGAGGAAATTTGGCATGTCAAACTTTTCCTTCGGCCACCGTACTGCCGAAAATATCCTACGCTTGCCGCACTCACGGATCCTCACGATTTCTATGCGATGTTGGTTTACATGGTTTAGAACACATCCAGACACACTTCCTTTATGCAGTCAGGGCAGGCCCACTGCACATAATCATACAATAACTTCCCCTGTAGCTAAACTGTCAAATCGTGATAGGCTTATTTGCACAATGCTTAAGGAATACAGTGTAAAATAATGAACAGACAAAAAGGACCAGTGGGATGTTGGCTCCTGGTTGATGGGTCACAGTTCATTATTCCAAGGAATTTACTGGGTGGAATGTTGGCTCCTTATTCAGTTCACTATTCGTTTTTCTGCTTGTCATTTCGTAACCTATGGGACAGATTGAACGAATGAGGAGCTAACATTCCACCCAGTTCCTCATTTGAATAATGAACTGTGAACTGTGAACTGGGAGCCAAAATTCCACTGGTCCACATAGAGGGGCGCTCTCTTTATAGAGATTAATTTTGGTCGCATATGACAGTTTGGGATGGTGATAAAAGTTCTCATTATAAAGGTGGTCTTAATTGGATGTTCTACTGTAAGGTATTGGTCGCAAATGACGTCACCATATTTGTGGCTTTTTACCCCCCCTCTCCTTGTCACCTTTGATCAACTTTGCAGCACCCCTCCTGGTACGTTGACGCTATCTTTGCCTCACCCCCATCCCCCCTCGCATTGACATGTAATGGTTTTGCAATGACATTTTGCTCAAGTAACATTGATTTAACTGTGCCGTCGTATAAATACATTTGAATATGACATGTCAGACATATTATGTCCATAATTTAGACATACTTTTACAAAAGTATTTAGGACATAAAGCAAACATGGCAATGTGATATCAACTAGTATAATTATACATCATAACTCACTTAACATGTCAGGAAGTAAAGTTCAAAATAGTATTAACTAACCACAACGCTATTTTCAAAAGGTGACATCACCGAGGTGTTAAAACATACCCCCATTAGACCGGCAGCTCTGACCAGAAGAATATGGTTGGAAACTGGAAAATGAAATGTTCGTGCTGCTAATGTGGTATGATGGACCATCATTCTCCTACTGAGAATTTATTTGATCAAGGGGACTCAACTGAAGAGATAGATACAGTGGGATTTGAGGATGAAGATGATGAACAATGATCTAATGATTCTGATGATGTCAATTAGTAGTATGTTGTATGTTGTATGCAATCTGTGAAAACAAAATCTCTAAAATCTTGTAAAAAAAATATATGTCATATTTGTTTTGCACTAATATGTATATAATTTAAATGTATTTGAGATATGTTGTAACAATTAAGAACAAAGCAGTTAAGAAACTACCCATTTTTATATCAAAGTGTACTTCATTTGTATATTTCAAATGGTACTGACTAAATCTACCTAAATGATGCTGACCAGCTGACCCCAGAGAAATCTTTGACCTCGTCTGATGGGTCACTTTCCGTCAATTTATTTGTCTGTCCATGTTATTTCTGAAGAGTACAAACCCTCTGAAACAGTGCTTTTTGAAATTGATTTGAAGTGGTACCTATAATAGCTAAGCTACCCGACCCATGCTGACCACTTACCCCCAGCGACCTTTGACCTCGTCTGTCGGCCACTTTTCCGTCATTTTATTTGTCTGTCCATGTTATTTCTGAACAGTACAGACCCCAAGGATCATTTTAAAATTGATTTGAAGTGGTACCTAGTTCGGCATTACCCAAGCCCGTTTTTAGCTGTCAGTCTTGTCCATCTGTCGGTCACTTTCCGTCCAAAAAATGTCTGTCACATATGGACCCAATGTTGGTGCACTGTGCCCAAGCAATTTGACAGTATTTTCAAGTGGTACCTCCTTCGGCTACCTATACCCAATATTTTTGACCGCGGGGAGTCCCCGCCTCCAGATTCCCGGCAGACGTTCATATGATCCCATGGTCGGAAGATGGAAAGTTTGATGTGGTTATATGGTCAAACATTGGTACATCCTTTAGCTACCCAAAGTGGTCTGGGCTTCCAGTCTACATACCCCATTCCCCACCCCCTGTCAACGTTGTAAAATTTGTGAACGATGATGTTATGGAAGTGAAAGGATGAATCATCTACAACAACAAACCAGGCAATCTTCCATGGTTATTTTCTGTTTGCATTATGATATATCGTGATCCTCCATTGTTTTCGCAAATACCAGTGGTGTATTTAAGGCTTTGTGTGTATGGGATACTTGATAGAATCTGTATCTCATAACAAAGCAATCAATGTATGTATGTATATATGTCTCTGGACAAGCTAGAGGGTATATCGACGAACTGATTTTGTTCAAACTTTACACAACTATGTGGTACGCTGCGACACCGGGTGATTTGATTTTGGACACTTTTTTTCCATTAAAGTATTCTGTCCACGGAGCCATTTATGGTCAATTTTGGAGGTTTTCTGCAGTATCTTTAAAACTGCTTGAATGAACATATTCTAACTTGGTACAATGCTTACATGCCTAGAGTCCATCACATATATTTAATTTTGGCACTTTGAAAATTTAAGTGTGATTTCCCTGAAAGCCATTTTAGGTCATTTTGTCATTTTTCTTCAATAGTTTCAATACAGCTTGAACCATGAGTTTCAAATTTGATACACTGCTCAAATACCTAATGACCATCATCAGTGTTCAATTTTGGCACTTTGCCAATGAAAGTGTTCTCTCCATAAGGCCATTGGTGGCAAATTTTGGCATTTTTAGCTTGACACATGACTTCCGTATTTCATACAATATTATGTGACTGGTGACCACAACCTACGGTGAACTTTGATTTTGCCTCTTGCTAACTAAATGAAAAGTGCTCAGAGTGCACAGCATTGTGCAGCAGTTTATACATTTTAGTTTTTTGCTACTTTTTTCAATACTTTCAATACAGTTTGAACCATGACCTCCAAATTTCATTCTATGTTCACATATGTAGTGACAATCATATATGTTCATCTTTAGCACTTGGCCAATTAAAGTGTGCTGTTTTAGTTCCATATTCGACATTTTTATTAATATTATTAATGCCTTTGAAAACAAAATCTTCAAACTTGGTTCACTGTTTACATTCATTGAGACCATCATGAGTTTTAAATTTTGGCTGTTTACCAAGAAAACTATAGGTTCCAGGGAGCAATTTTAAGTATTTTAAATGCTTATGCAATATTATAATCACCCATATGTCAGCGTTGTTCTAGCGACGCTGTGTTCTTTTGAACACTTTTGATCCAGTATTTAATTTTTCCAGTTATTCAAGTTTGTAATTTGTTAGGTTATCTATGTGTCATGCTTTTCCTTCGACTTTTTCCCATTGAGGTTTTAAGGGAGGTTTTTCAAAGCAGACCTCTTTTAGTACAATGTTCTCTCTTTAAACATAATTTGTAAATTTGTTTTATTGTAATCTCTGTATATATACACGCACAGTCAGTTGGATAAGGTTAATATTCCGTCTATGTTAATTGTTTCAGTACCTGTATCTTGTTATACTAATTTGGTTTGCCATTTTTTGTACCCCAACTAATTACTCAATAAAGTCGTTAGCATCTTCAATGCTAACAGATAACAACATTCATCTGTCTTTATTTTCAAAATTACATAGCTAGGCGTGCTCGCCATAAGTCACAATGCAAAAAATGCAATTATTATTATTTTATTTAGCAATTAATGTACATGTATGTGTTTTTCAATGAAATGACGATTTTATGTAGACGTTTATCAACCAACTGTAATTGTGGTCTGTGAAGTTTGAACCCTTTCATACTTTTGGTTGGTGATTTTATCTGCAATGAAATTTTGATCACATAATAATATTTATTAGTATAACTATTGTAATATAATGGTAAACAATAAAGATGTAAATGTGTGTTTTTATTGGGTTAACGGCACATAGGTTTCGTTTTGCCGAATGCATCAAAGCTGGAAAGCATGTAAACTATTTGGGGTATTATTAGGGGAAAAAATATTGTGTTTCCCAGTCTTGCGGTTTTTCACACCCCTCTCCTCTTTTTAATTTTTTTTAAACTTTTTTTTAAAAGCCCATTTAATTTTTCCTTTTACCAAAAAAGAAAAAAAAGAAAAAATGCCCCTTTTTTTGGT
>CM032664.1:13195679-13221010 GCA_019095985.1 Streblospio benedicti | reverse complement strand
CCTTGAATGGAACTATCACTCTCTTGTTCTGCTGACATGGTTATAGAATGGCGGCCATCTTAAATTTCTCTTTATGTTTTTCTAAATCAAATCAAATTCCTTCTACAATATTTCTAATGTCAGAAACAGATTCTATGACCCCTAAAATATATTCCTAGACATCAAATTCATTGTCCTATGTGCCACGGTTATGGAGCTATGGTCAAAAATGAGCGATTGGCGGCCATCTTGGATTTCTCAAAATTTGCCAAGCTGCTGCAATGACACCCTCGATATTCTTGAACTACGAGTGGTCTTCTACTAAAAAAATGAAGAGTAATTCTCTGGACCTAAAAATGCATACAGAAATTCCCGAGCTGTAGAACTATGGGCAGATTTAGCTGGTTTAAATATCATATACTAACTTTTTCATAATTCAAAATATTAGTGTATACTTTTATATCAAAATAGCAGCCATATAGGATATACAAAATACAAAGAAAGTCTGATAATATGTGTTGTAAACTGGGGTATTCATTCAATAAATCACTAAACAACATACATTATTTATGAACGCACTTATCACTTTATTAGCGTCGCTTCCGTATCACTATAGTGCATGGGATGAGGCCAGGATTTTCATGATATAGGCTCACTCAATTGGGGAAAAAACGTCATATACCATTGGAAAGCTTACAATCTCAGCTTTCCAGCCATGTATGATGACATTGCGTAACGAGTAGCTTTTTATTACAATTATGTGTTTGAAAAACACCACTTCGAATTCGTTCGGGGCAAATTCTGTGTCATTCAACAGGCCATGATTTTATCTTGAGTGTTTGGGACCCTATAAACAAGATGTGTTTGATGATATATGCAATGTGTAATATACCATTTAAAAGGATAGATTGTCCTCTTTACAGTGATGCATATAGAATATTTCTAAATCTTATTAATATAGTAAATCGTTAATTATACAAATGTGTCTTACCGGCACGTCATTTTTAAAAAAAAAGAACAAATACTCTCTAATTTTTAGCTTACATTTAATCCCAGACACAAAAAATGTGGATGTTATTGAAACTAAAATACGCTGCAACCGCATTTTAAAGTGGTTTAATCTTAGCATACAGTGCGGCACATTGAATGTTCTCGGGAAGAATATACATGTCTAGAGGCTGTCCCGGAAGAAAAGTACCCTTCCTCAGACTACATGTACATCTGTGATGGAAACGCACTTTGCTAGTTTTCTTATTTTGGTATTGAAACCGACGGAATATTATTATTTATATATATTATTATTAATATATATAAATCAGTTATCAAAACCACTGCTTTTTTAAGTATAATGTTATAGAGAAACTACCTAAAATATAAAGCAAATTCACTGTGCTAAAGCAACCGAATGTGGCAGATAAAACAACTATGGGTTCAAGGTATTCGAGTAAAAGATGATTTCTCATAATAATCAAGGTTTGCCATCTGGAACTGGTAAATGATATAATTGGTGAGGTGAAATCTGCATAGATCGATGTAAGGAGGTTATGCTGTACGCAATTATTTCCTCCAAAATTATATATACTAGCATCATCCAAACAATAAACCTAAACCTACTTTTTGAAGAACTTCTATGACGATCGAGAAATAATATCTATTGAAAATTTCAAAGTGTTAATTTTGCTTTTGGATAAAAAAAATTTAAAGTGTTAATTAAATTACATCATTGTTACATAACATTGTCATATATATATATATATACTAGTGTATTGGCTATACAGTTGCAAATGAGTTTCGACTGCATATTTGCTACTTTGATGACAATTTAATGAAACACCTGCTTTGAAAGATCTTTAAAGCCAAAACGCTTTACAATATGACAAACAAAACGCAATTGTTAGTCCTACACACTATTTTATTTTACAACTCAGTCATTTATCACAGTCTCACAATATAACACACAAACTTATATTTTATCCAACTTCACCTTTTTTCTGGCAGACCATAGTCACTCTTATCTGTAGAGACACAGTGTTTTCTACTTTCAATCATTTCGTCTATTCTCGCACAGCGTATGTCGTATTCCTCGGGCTCTATATTGGTGACCACCCCCTTCAGACGGTCAACCACAATAAAATACGTTGCATCGTACATTCGCAATTCACTCATGCGGTGCCGCTCGTCTCTGGCCTCGACGTTCTCCAGCTCTGACCGGAGATGGGCCAGGAGGTCCTGCAGAGAGACATTGTCCTCGTCCTGTAGTGGGTTAGGAAGAGTGGCCGGGACTGGGGCTGCTGCTGATCTCCATGGCTGCGCCTTCTGCAAATGTGACATTTATGGTTGTTATCAACGTCTGCGGCTTTAAATCTTAAATGCAGTGACAATGGCTTGCAAATAGTTTTACAATATACAAAGCACCCGTACCCACATGACAAGTACATCTGTGCACGAGTTGCACTGTGTTCTCCAGTTCAACAGCTCAAAAAAGATGAATATTTGCATTTAAAGGAGCTTGTACATGCAATCCTGCAGGATGGTTTTGTACATACCACATCACATTTAAAAAGAACATTATTATATCTATTTCAATTGAATCGAAAGTACGCAAAACATACGAAGTGAAAAAAAATGCAATGCAAGTTTCTACCCATTGAATCAAATGTATGAAGCTAGCTGTACTTTAATTTAAATATCTTCTGCTGAGGCTTGGCTACCAGCGGCCTTGATGGATTAACCCCGTGACTTCGTGGGCTGAACAAACGTATTCCCTTGCCTGTTTGCAGTCGTCTGTTGTCTGGGCTCGACTGGTCTCTGGCCAGTGACAGCGGCTGACCCTTTCGAGGAGTTCAGTCGTCCCCTGCAGCTGGTTCGTTTATGCTGAGTTTAATTAAATATCATCAGTTGTATATGCATGTTGATTTTTAGATGCATAGGCGACCCATAGGTAGATCAGGTGGTAACTCCCGCTACCCTCTTTTTTCACCCGAAATATGTCATAAGGTTTTTGAGTATATGCAAGCCTTAACGCGTACACAAAACCCATGAACATCCTAGAACGTCACGTCGTCTTCGTCGGCGTCGTATACTGCGTCAAAGCAAAGGTCATTGTGATTGTGGAGGTGTCATGAAAAGAAGCTCAGTATTTAATGGCATATCTAGGCTTTTGAATGCCATTTGATGATTGTATATTGTTAAATGTTAAACTTGGGAGCGCTGGGTGGGGTGAATTGATGCAATTGTCCATACCCTCGCCGTTAATGTACAGTTAACGTTACTACTGTACTTTAAGCACGCTTCAATTTTGATTTATTCTAAAAGTTAATTTTAAAAAATCTTATCAACCTATATCACCACCATTGACCCATCGTTGTGATACTATTAAAAGGATCTCAGGATCATATTGTATGGACTTTTATTAAACAACTGTGAAGCATATTATTTCCATTAATCCCGCTTTGCATCGCCTCACTGTCTTGACTGCGACCCGGCGGCAGCATTTCAATATTGAAATGCGCAGTAAAACTTCTTGAAAAATTAATGTCATTTGTGCAACTTACACTGCTCTTTACCACTTATATTTATCGTTTTCTGCCCTGACAAACTGCCAGATCCAGGCTTTGAAAAATGTGGGGGAAAGTGAGATGGGTGGCTGCACTTAACAGGTCTAAGGATTTTTAATCTAGTGTAAATATTTCAGATATGGCCATATGCGGATGTTGTACTGTAGTGGGATAGTTCCGGTCCGCTAGCTCTGAATGACGAGACAGCTGATCCAAGTACTGATACTGAAATTCTGCACGTGGTGAAGGAAGTGTGGTTCAAGTCACGAAATTTCGAGAAGAAAAAGGCAAAAAGCTTGGTTTTGCTGTCTTGTCAGCGATACTTTTCTTTGTGTTCAGCAATACGAGTCGATTTTGCAACAAGTGAAGGTAACTAAAATCTATTTTACAAGAGGGCCATATTATAAATTTATAGTCAAGGCTTATCGTAGTTACCAGCGGATTTCGGCCTATGATTCAATTCGAAGCTGTCCACGCTTTGGCTGGACAATTTCCCTAGAATGTATTAACAGAATTTACAGTTTATCTCATTACTACAGACTCAGTTTATGGTATTATGATATTTTGCGGTCTTTTTACTTTTTAAAAATTTCTGTTGACTAGGGTCTAAATTTAGGTAATAATATTCATACACAGGTGACCAAATGGACCTTTCGCCACGGCCATGAAGATGAAGCGGGTCTTGAGAATGGCACAGTGATGACCGCAATTACATATACTTTTTTAGTATCCGTAACTTTTGAACCCCACTTTACTTGGTGTCTCTAGGTATGTGTTTATGGAGTTAGGGAGTGCTCATTATTTTAAGTCAAGGGAGTGTCTGAGGAAATCCAATGGGGTTCTCTATTTTGGTACAAATATTTAAGGGAGGGGGTTCATTAATTTTGTACCACGTACAAGAGGGGGTTGTCTATTTTGTGCCAGGGTAATTAAGATTTTTTTTTCATTTTTTATACCTTCGTTTCATAGGTAAAACAAATAGTAATTTAGTGCGCATATTCGTGGCAAAAAAAACATTTGATAAGGGGGGTCACCTATTTTGTACATGAAAAATAGGGGTTTGCCTTTTTTGTAAATAAAAAAGGGGGGTCGTGAATTTTGTACATGAACACAGACCAAATCCTCACCCCACCCCCCACCCCGGCAATAAATAATGGGCAGTCCCTTATCTTAGCTTCATTTAGGCTAATTGCTTGAATTTGTCTTTTGAAGAACTTTTAAGTTTTGTATTTTAACAGAGTACAATATCATATCTGGTGAGATTTAGAGCATGTAACTGCATTCAAGGAAGGAAGTTTTGTTGGCACATACATCATTTATGTAAATTTTCCCTAATTAACACCTTTGTTATTGGTTTCTTTGTATATTTTACAGAAAAAAAAGTAGTAAAGAAGTCGACACCTGAGCAAACGCTGATTTATTGAAACACCATTTCACTTTAAAAAAGAAATGTGATGCATAATGTGTATGCATTTGTGACACACTTTAAAGAAAAGCTCATAATTAATATTTGAAAAATCATTTACTTATAAAACAGTCTATAAATACGACTTTCTAATTTTCACTGTTTGGGCACCATTTAATTTTGCAATGTTTCTGCTGAGCAAATTTATTCCAACTTAACATTGAAACAATCACCAATTCATTTTCACAGGTGGTGACCAAATTGGTAATTTAGTTAACCTTACTATCAAGGTTACTTTTAATATGTTGTAAAAACATCTAGATATAGGTGTTGCTTGCCTGCGATGTGGAAACCTTCTGCAGGGTGGCCTAAAAAGCCATTACTTTCAAAAGAAAAACTGTTTTGCAACTCTCTTTATGCAAAATCTGGAGCACAAATTACAATCAGATGTGTCATTTGAGAGACCATAATCTAGCATTTTTACATGTGGAAATATGGAAATTGTCTTTTGTTATGACAACTTCCTACCCTTAAACAAAATGTGAATATATATAATGGAAGTCATGACCATATGCGCACTTACTGATAGGGTGAAATGCAAAAAGAATGTGGTAATTTCTTGGGAAGACCTACTCACGCAGCTATAATCATTCACACTGCACTGTCTTAGTGTTATGAGTGTATAAATGAACTATTGTATTGTGTATCCAAACACTTCAAAATTGAAATGAAACAATGATGCTTTGCTATAGTCTGATTTTTCAGGCGTGTGCAAGGCTGATTGAGCATGTGCTCGAACTCCGAATTGTGACTGACTGTAATACTACATGTATATCCCTTACTACAGATGCATTTTAGCCTTGATAAAAAGCTCTGTATTTTATTTTGTGCTCACACACCACTACTAGCACGGGTTGATCAAGACTGAATTGGCTTTCTTTTGATAACGTCACGTGCGTCAGTAACGAACAAAGCATGTGTTTTGATATTAAAATTATTGCACAATATAGCTTTATTATGTGTACAAATGATATTAAAAGATAATTATTCGAATTATAGTAATAGGAATAATGGATTACGATATACAACTTCTACCCAAAGTGATGGAAGAATTTGTTCTACAAGGTATTTTGTAAATAACTTCTTTTATTGTCCATAGCCATTCATGATCATATGCATACAATGTCTTGCATTCGACCACCTCCGCCCTCTCTCATCCGAACCAGTGTTAGAGGGAACATATTAATGCCCGAGTACTCAAGTACGAGGCGAGTACAGGTGGGCGAGTAACAGAATCACTACCCGTGGGTCCCCTAAAACAAATGTGAAATTGTCATCTCACAACTATATACACAATATATAGCTGTGATTCAATGCCTCTAACATTCATGAAAGTGGGTCACAAAATCCAACCAATCACGAGAGCCCAACTGCCGAAATGAGCAGCCACAATGTCCAACGTCAGATGTACGGTCTCACAAGGCAAGTAAGAATGATTTGGCTTCTGATGTATGGTGTAAGTCTATAGCATGACAAATTTTTCTAGTGAAATGCCGCTACCGAAAAGACAGACAGATATTGTAGCACTGAATATGTGTACAGTGTGAATGAGATTCCCATAGCCTGGCAATAATGTAAAAATCCGAACGTAAGTATTTTTACACAATGTACTTTGACAAAGCAGTAGAAAGTACAATGGTTATATTGTATTGTAAAATTAGACCCGTATTATGATTTATTTTCACAATTGCACCAATCGCCATGTATAATGTCCCCTCAATATTTACTGCATAAAGCAATAAGGCAACAACAGGTATTTATTCCAGCACATAAGTCTGCCTTTTTGTAACCAATCAACAGTAATTTTATGTGTTTTAAGTGTATAATGTGAAGGTAATTAGGTCGACAATGATCAATTTATCACACTACATCTCCTGCCTTTCAAGATCAATCAATGTTAATCCCTCAACTTTATGTACATTGACCTATATAAATGACAGTATGTTGTACCAGTGTGTGGTGCTTTCACTTACACGTTCCAAAATCATCTTAACAGTCCAATCGTGAAAGAGTTTACATAGGTGCTTTTGTCCAAGTTTTCCATTGTAGGTGGAGGTCACTACAAAAGATATCCATCTTATCTTTGCTTCTTGTGCCTGCCATGGTGAGAATTACTATTGGGCATCTGAGATTATCATGCATCTTTAAAGAACAAGTTTTCTGAATCACCCCAACCCTGGAATGCTGTCAGTAATTGGTACAATGCCTCATGGTTTCCCTTCAGAAAATTGCTCATTCAAACATGATAGACCGGACTGACTCCTCTGTGTCATTAACTCTCTTTTTCCTCTGTCATCTTAGCAACTTTATGCCTAGGCTCTTTGCTTCATGTATTAACACATCCTGTCTTAGGCAGTGGGATATCTTGTTTAATGGGCTCAAAATTTGATGCAAAAAATTATCAGCATTTATGTGGTAGGATGATTAAAAAATTTTCATGGTGCTTGGGACTCTTAGATTGTACAATATTAAGTTGCACCATATATGGCAGTAGTAAGAAGCAAGGAAAAGACAAGAGATCTGTGTAATGGGATCATCCACCTACAATGCAAAACTTGGATAAATGTCCCTTTGAACTCTTGACAATTGGACTGTATAAATGATTTTGGAACGTTTAACTGAAAGTACCACACATTCGTACGACATCCTATCATTTATAGGTTAATGTACATAAAGTAGGATTAGCATTGATTGATCTTGGAAGGTAGGAGATGTGGTATAATACATTGATCATTGTAGACCTAATAACCATTACATTACACGCTTATTAGATGTAAAATGACTGTTGACAGGTTACATAAAGGTAGTTTAATGTACTAGAATAAATACCTGTGGTTTCTTTATTGCTTAATGCAGTAAATATTGAGGGGACATTAAATGGCAATTGCCATTGGTGCAATTGTGAAAAAATCATGTGTCCAATTTTACAATACAATATTACCATTGTACTTTGTACTGCTTTGTCAAACTACATTGTGTTAAAGTACTTGCGTTTGGATTTTACACCATCGCCAGACTATGGGAATTTCTTTTACACTGCATGTAGTGCTACAATATCTGCCAGTTGGTTCAGTAGAGGCATTTCACTGGAGAAATTTCTCATGCTGTAGACTTGCACTGTATGTCAAAAGCTAAATCATTCTTACTTGACCTTGATAAATCGTGCATCTGACATTGGACATCATAGCTACCCATTTTGGCAGCTAGGCTCATGATTGGTTGGATTTTGTGATCGACTTTCATAAATGTTAGGGGCATTGAATCACATCTATAAAGCCGTGAGATGATGATTTCACCTTTGGTTACATCAAAAACAGATTTGAACTGAACATATCTGGTTTTAGGAAGAAATCAACAGGATACTGATTATATTTCCACATGATTTATACGAATGATTATCTGTATTTGAAAATATCTTTTTAACTACTAAATTCAGTCCTCAAATACTCTTACTTGTGTGCCAAAACTTAAGAGCTTTCGTGACTTGTTGGAATTGTGATTACACCAGCACAATGTTACAAAAATAAGAGCAGGGTTCTTAAAGTTCCTAAAACATAGCCAAATATTTTGTAGCTATTACCTACTATAGCATCCATGTTTCATTTCAATTTTGAAAATGGTTTTGATACACAGTGCAATAAGATAGTTTTATATTAATGATAACAATGTTTATCTACACCGCAAACTCACATTTTGTCACAAGTTGTGATGACAGAAAACTATATTAATTGCTTATTAAAATGTTGAATTACGGTCTCCCATAATATGACGGATTCTAATTTGCCTTTGGGACCTCAAAAATGCAGACAGAAAATAATTGCACATTAAAATGTGCTTCTATTTAAACGAAATAAGGAATGTAACGCAGATGTTATGAAATTACAGAAAACAAGTATTAACTACAGGTATCTTAAAATATGCCATATATAAGAATAACTTCTTTCTGGTGACAAGTTCACAAGGCATTACATTGATTAAAACAATTATAAAATTGTCCAATGGGACTGTCACTCTGAGTGCCGATTTAGGAAGATTACTTTCCTCCTGTACTACATGTTCTATGTTATGATGTAATTATATGAGAGGATGGTAGTTTTTGAAATCACAAAAACATGTTATGCAGAACTATTTGATTCATAATTAAATATTATTGGTGTTTTCAATAAGAAAGTAATTAGGTTGTGGTTGTCCGGAATTTCTTATCACCTTTGTACAGTTGATCACACTTGTGTCAGGAACCGGGCGTCTGGTACGTACATCTTTTACTATTTAATTGTTTCTCAAAATTGACACTCAACATCCAGTTAAAGACTACTATTCAAAATAATATCTCTCATAATTTAATTATTCGTATAGGAGCATGGGCGTAATACATGTATTAGGAGTGCCCATAATGTATCTAAAGGGATCAAGTGCCTCCAACAAGAGACTACATATATTTTTTCGCTGTATTTTTTGCATTCTAAATGACCAATGAATGGGTATACCTGTATGCCATAGAGTATCTGCTTTTGGTAAGCAAAATAAAGGCTCATTTTACACAATTATTTGGTAACTAGCTTCCCCCATCTCCGTACGGAGACCTAACGCACACAGCATCAGAAACAAACGCACAGCAGCAATTCTGTACACAGGTTTGTAAAAACACAATGCAATCAGCTAAAGCATTGGAAACGCATGCAGCAACGAAGATACATAAAGAAACAAAACGCGTGCATTATTTCTAAACCCGTGAGACAGACACACGGAGCAACGGTGAAACATAACGCACGCAACAACAATGAACCGGAAGTGCACTATAAATAAAAAACAACCATTTGTACGCTATTTTTGATGGTAAGTCAGTTTTCTCATCAATACTGATGACAGCAAGTGCACGAAGAACAAATAAACCCATAGAAGGTGATTTCCCATAAAGTGGTACACTCAAAATGCGTGAAAGCGCCCCACGAAAGTGTTGCAGGCGAATTTCCAAAATTAAAAAAAACAACCATGGTCACACCCCTGTTTGCATAATTATATGTAGATGGGTAATGGGTAATATTGTATCAACAATAGTCAATTGAACAAGACCCCCTACTTGACTCAACAAGCATGGTTATTATGAAGGATTCTCAAATATAGAAATATCCATTAGTTAATACTGTGGTCTTATTTATAAGCTACGACAATATTTCACATCTAAACCCATAGACATTTTGCTGTGATTATTTTTTGTGCCAAATGGAAGTCTGCAATTATTCCACCTTATTTTGTACAATGATTGCAACTATTTTTATACTTGGGATTAGTCTCAATAGGCCTTTTAATACGAACGCTAGGTGCATGCTCAATGTTAGGCGCATGTGCAGTAAATTAATGCAGTATGTTTCCAACATGTTACCATACCATGTGAATGCATTCTCTTTTCAGGGTGCAAACGATTCATGGAAAAATTGGAAATTTACTGCTATGAAAGACCAGATGGATTGAAACTGGAGATAATATTCTGCTGATGATAAAACTAAAAGAAAGCGTGTTGACCTGTATGATTACATGTATAAAAATCCTGTGAATGATTGGTGAGAAAATTACTCATTTCATTTAATAAGTTAATTTATTTTATGATGATTGCAAATACATTTTACTGCAATTACAAGATGCTTCTCATCTACACACACTCAATACTTTAGCTACATATTTCAGATAGAAAAATTAGAGAACAAACTTATTACATATTTCATTTACTAACTAAATCTGTTTGTAATACTTATAAATGTTTGATCACGTTTTCTTGGAACTAAGTTTTCATCAAAACTATGATGAGATTATCGAAATAAACAGAAAAACATAATAATCAGAACATTTTCTCATACTTCCTTTCAATGGCGCCTATCTTTCCCTAATAAATGCTCGGATTTGTTCGGGCGTTCCCGCCACAAAATGAAAGCGGCAATGCAGACGCCGTACAGACACCCAATATCGATATGAAAAATCTGTCAAAATGTCGTTGTGATTTTGAACTTATAGAAATATTCTTTTTATTACGGGAACCTCTGTAAAATGCGTAATATAAGGGGAACAATCGAAATAAACGTAACTTCAGGTGAGTTATGAAGAAAGCCGTAATTTGCGGAAGCTATGGAACCTTTTTACGTTCATAATAGTCGTAAGAATGAGAAGAAATGGGAGAAAAGCGTAAGGAATCGTAACGTAATTCTCTAAATTTTTCTTCTGTATCCTTCTTACTGAATCAGTACTGTAACAAAAAAAATCAATATTCAACCCACCAGCAAAGTCTACTTGGTGCGGGTTGCTATTTGCTGAAATATAGCATGAGGAGCCAATATTAATTACAGTACTGATATCAGAAGAAGGATACAAAATCGTAAACGAAATTAGAGGAATCGGCGTAAGAAAACGTAATAATTCTAACAATTCGTAACAAAGTGACGGCTATTACGATTTTCTTGGAACTGCTCAGTTTCCGAAACTACGATACTTACGATTTATCGAAATAAACAGAAAAAACATAATAGTCAGAACATTTTCTCATACTTCCTGTCAATATGGCGCCATCTGCTAATAAATAATCAGATTTGTTTGGGCGTTCTCATTTATTCCCGGCACAAAATGAAAGCGGACGTGCGGACGCCATGCAGACACCCAATATGAAGCGAAAATCTGTCAAAATGTGGGCGTGAATTTGAACTTTTAGCCATGTTCTTTTTATTACGGGAACCCCCGTAAAATGCGTAATATATGGGGAACAATCGAAATAAATGTAACTTCAGGTGAGTAAAGAAGAAAGCCGTAATTTGCGGAAGCTACAGCTACAAACTTTTTACGTTTGTAATAGTAGCAACAATGAGAAGAAATAGGAAAAAAATCGTAGCGTAATTCTCGAAATTGTTCTTCTGTATTCTTCTTCCGATATCAGTACTTTACACAATGGCTATTTTTGGCTGATAGTATACATTGTAATTGTATACTTTTAATCGAGATTACTTTATATTTTAGTAAACATATGAATATGAATGAATATGAACACAATACTTTTAATTTAATTCACTGTACTTACTTACTTACTTGAAACTATTATTGATTATTATGCAACACGCAGAGCAATATGTTTTGCTAAATATTGATCACTGCAGTAAATTCATTCTGCAGTTTTCTTCTCAAAATTAAAAAAGTTCTAAATTTTAAAGTATATATACATAGGTTCAGTATACATTGTATATCTTTAATTGCCCATAAGTCAACATTGTTCTAGCGACATTGTGTTCTTTGAACACTTTTGATCTAGTTAGCAACATTGATTAGTCATATCTGAAAACCATGTCATTTTCTAAAATCTGTTGATTCTGTTTTGCAGGTATAGAAAAGAATACAAGTCTGTGGGGAAGCTCTTTTAGCCTTTCCTGGAAGTCGAACCTCAATGCCTCCTCTATATGACAAACTTCTCCAACCTGAATCATAATTGAAGATTGCAAATTGGATGAAGATGAAGATAAATTCAGTATATTACATTATTTGGAATATACAGGGTTAGGCCTGATAGTTGTTTTTATTTTAGGGTTAGCTCACTATCTATGGGAGACTCATTTTGTTTAGTATTTTTTATAATATGTACATGTAATATTTCATTTGTTTATTTTTTCTTATATAGGTGGTTCTTCTGTACTTGTATTATATGCCTACATTCTCAAATAAGGGATATCATGCGAGAGACGAAATGATGAGGCGACAGGTGATTTGGTCTTCACACACATGCGATTTTGCAAGAGAGTTTCAAAGGTGATTTTCCTTGAATGTATAAAAATCATTAAATATCCATATATTTCAATTGATTACTTATTTCAGATAGTTTTAGCCTGCGTTCACACATAAGCGATATTGTGCGAGAGAAGAAGTGACGAGATTTTTTTGGTATATCATATTTGCATTGAGCAGTTCAGACATATGCAAAAAAACAATTCAAAACTGCTAGACTTTTGAGAGAACGATCTTGTTCCATGCAAATCGCCTTGCTACAAGGCGATTTTATAGCTCATGGAGCGAAAAAAATCCCCTGGAGCCATACCGCTTCGTCTCTCCTTCGCTTATGTGTGAACAGCTCAACGCAAATATGATATACCAAAGAAATCGCCTCGAGACTTCAATGGGTCATAAGGCAGCTTTTATATCGACAAAATCTAATTATTGATGTTTCCAGCATATTTTATCACAAAATTAAAGATTCGCGGAAATGCTTTGATTTTGTTTTAATTACTAATTTTGATTACTTTGCCTATCAACTGGGTTTAGAAAAGTGCTATATATAAACAATATATATCATATGTCGCCAATGTTTTTAAAATCATCATGTTTCAATAAACATTCTTATACATTGAAAGAGGATTGCTGCCAATGTACAACGTAAAACTTCTAGTACCAAATGTTTTAAGATAGATCACTTTGAAAAAGCAACATTCAGATATAATGTATAAATATTACGTTTTCATTGTATTATAACATTTTTACATCACATCCATCAAAATGAATTATAAAATGCAGTCATACAAAATATTATGCCCTTTATTGGCACTAATGAATTTTAAAAAATGGTCGCCCTCTCGCAGAGAGTGGGATGAGCTGGCGGCTATTAATGTACAGTACATGTATATCTATTGGTCATTCACATATGTTTTTGTGTTTTCACGTCAACCCCCACGTCACACGTGTGACAACACCAGCGAGGTGAAAACATTCCAACATGCCTAAACAAGTGCATGTGGTCGTTTTTTAAGTGATATTTTGACTTAAAGTTGCCATATTGTGTTAGTTATGAATTAAAACTCCTTTCATATTCATAATTGTATATCATACTGGACAGTAGTATGTGGACAATTAACGGGATAACCGGCTACGGTCGATTTTCTAAGAATAACCGATCCCTACATTGACAAACCGGTTATTGATTTTGATGATTATTTTCATGCCCAAGCTATATACATGTATATCCATATATTTAATTGATTTTGCGTGATTTAACATTTTTGGCAGTTCAAATTGCCTTGCTGGTAAATGTAAAAGACGAAATGCATAAACAGGGATTTTTTTTTTTCAAATGCTAATTGATACAGGGTGTATTCAGTATCCAAAATATACCTGCTAAAAGTATTTTCAACCTAATACAGTACTGTCACCGTATAAAGACCACAGTAATTATAGAAAATTCCATTGAACTCAACTAGTTTTCGCGTGATACGCCTAATTTCCAGAAATTATTGCTAATCAGCAAACAGAAATACCCGTAAACAGTGTAACATGTTTATTGCCGAAATTTCGCCCAACTATAGAAATTTCTTACGTTTCTGACAATACCCAAAAATACTGATATTTCTGTTTTGATCATGTCTGAGTACATTATTTTAGAGTATGTACTTACTGCTGAAGCATGGACAACATGAAGAGAAGGTCGGTCTCCCTATATACTATGCTGAATGCTGCCTGCAGATATTTCTGTGACTGACCACCTTTCAAGCCTCAAACGTGTACACTACATTTTAGAGCAACATAACCTCAACTCAGAAATGAATCTCTACATATGGAAATGCTTCACACTATACAGATTTACTGCAAATTTTACTTCTGCACAACCCACACACATGTAGTACAATACTTCCCTATTTTAAACCAGTCTTGTCCATTAAGTGCTTGAGTTCCTTATGGACAAAACTAGTTTAAAATGTAGATGTATACTGCTGCATGTGTGTGGATTGTATATGGGTAGATTGACACAGAATCTGTACAATGTGAAGACATAATTGAGATATGCAGAGTTTTCCCCCATTGCGTTGAGGGTGCATTGTGCTCAGACATGGTGTAAATGTTTGTGCTATGCAGGTGGTCACACACAAATTTTCTGGAGTCCAAATTTGGCATAGTATATATAGACGGCCGTGTATGATGGGAAAACAGCTCACTCCAGATGCCAAAGTTGTCACAGTTGACAGGGTCGGACGTGAGCCACTGATGCGGGTTTGAGCCACTGATGCGGGTTTAAATACGCGATTTTCTCGTAAATTGCGTAATTTGTGAAATTTGGAAAATTTGGAAAATATGGGAAATGCTGCGAAATACGGTGGGACATCCCGTAAATATGGACAATTCGCTATATGCAGTTAGAAATTTCAGTAATTATGCGTAATATGTGTCCTTGTACGGTGACAGTACTGTACACAAAAATAGTTAACTCACAATTAAATGCAAGCTTTTTAAGCAAGCAATTTAAATGATAATATTCATGTACAGATGACGATGAACCTTACATCACGGCCATGAAGATGAGGTGGCTAAGAAGGTTGAGATATGGGGCACAAGAATGGCACTGTGATGACCACAATTACTTCTATCAGTAACTTTTGAAGCCCAGGTTACTTGGTTTCTCTAGGTATGTGCTGTTTATCTTCGCTTCCTTTAGGCTGAATACATTAAATTTGTCAGGTGAAGAACTTTAGAAATTTTGTATTTTAAAGGAGTGTAAACAAAGTGGAGTCGGTCGTGTACCGGACCGCAATGGTTGGGCTAATGCAACCGAATACTTGCGACGCCACGGGCGATTGCCTGAGACGCACGACTGCCAGCTGACTCGTATGACGATGTTCCTTATGCACTCCTCGTGTTAACTGGTACTCCTCGTACAGACCGCCGTCCAGCGAACTGGGCGGTGACCTGGTGTCTAACTACCCGGATTTCACAATGGGCCCCGTATCGGAGGGGACTTTGCACCGGTACTGACACGCAACGATCAGGGTGTCCTCTTCACGAAGCCAGCCGGACCCAGGCGCAGTGAGGAGAGGAAGCCACCGGCTATCCTCGTCAGAACAAGTAAAGAGGGCCTATTCTCATCGAATAGGTACAGATGTGAAGTGCTATGAGACTAGCGTCTACAAGGAAACTGAGGCCATAATGGCCAATCTCAGTACTGTTTGTGTACTGCATTTCCTAATCCTACAAGTGGGCTTAAGAAAGGAACAACAAGGTGTGTATACAAGAAAAAATTTTCTGGGGAAAAAAATAACCTAGTCCAGTGCAACCTTATACTTTCTTATTTTAGACCCACAGGGTATTATGGTTTTTATGCCGCTAAAATTTGGAGACTTACTTGTCTTGGTTTAGGTTGGAAATGACAGATTTCACAATTATAAAGATGTAAAAATCTGTCACTTCCGCCATCATAGAATAATGCCATTGCATCAATTTGGATAAATCAATGGAAAACATATATCATAAACAAACTCAATGTTATCCAATACGGGACAACTTTAATTTCATATGTTGAATTCATTGACGTCCCATTATGGTACATTTCAGGTTGGATTCTGTTAAGCGATGAGCGCAGTACTTCGGTATATCCTTATAAAAATAGTTAATTCATCACATAATATCGTCGAAAATCGGCGCCCAAACAAAAAAATTATACTTTTCAAATTCTTCACCTTGCCCAAATGGCGGCATGCCTTCTGGTTTTCAAAATAATAATAATCATGGGTTGTTAGGACAAATGAACCGTACATCAACATCGATTAAAACATTTTGACTATCTGGGGCTAAAAAAAGATTCGATGATGTATTCTGGGCACAAGAATCCAAAGGCTGTTATGACCATAATTTACCTCTATTTGCTAATGGCGTTTCAAATCTCACTTGTTCTCACCAAAATTTACCGATTCAATGGTATATAATTTGCTGTTTTTATCTTCGCTTTTGGGTCCGATGAATACATTAAATAAGTTCTCCCAAGGATTTAGAAATTTTGTATTTTTAAAATTTAGATATAAACATGTTGATTTATGCTCTTTGAGTAAAAACCACAATGGTCAAGGGGACAATAACTATGAAAAGATGCTTTGATTTCTTGCCTGGGGCGAATTTAGTTAAATCTCTTTCCGACATTGCCGGGCTAGGACTTGTATGACAGCAAAATGAACAACAAGGGACCTTCCAAAAAGTCAGTGCAACCTTTTAGTAAGACTTATTCTCTATTACATTGCTGCTATAATCGCTCAACAAACTAACTAGGAAAACTAGTTTGAATGACAATAATCCAATGAAATAGGACTACACAGCTTTTTGCATAGAGCCTACTTGCATGGGATCTACACTACGAAAACAGTGAAACAGTAATTCAAAAGTGGGCCCCTACGGAGGGTCCTGTTGCACCGGTATTGACAAATTGTTGGGGACCCGTCCTGATCAGGGTGTAGCTGCTGGAAACGCCAACCCGACACCGCGACCAAGAGGCCATCTATCACACTTGCCGCGCCAAAGCACCTGAAAATATACAAAACAAAAACTCTCCCCCAATATCCACCTGCTGTTTCAAAATAACTGCAGCATGACTGTGGACACCGGTAAATCTAGGAGGGGGTACAAGGCCCTCGACTTATTACGAAATAGGGAAGGGAAAAAGGCCAATAACTATTACAAGGAGGGGCCGCCGGCTACGATGTCTGAATGCATAATGTGTAGAGTACATTAGCTGACGGCGGACAATACAAAAGCCACTGTAGGTCAGCCCGCCCGAACTCAAAAATCTAACTCCTACAGACTGTGGTGGTAACTGGCCCACTGCCTGCGAGGACGACCCTTACTCCCATGACATTCCAGCAAGATTTTGCTGTGCCATGTCCGGCGTTGCTGGGCAAGGGCAGGCACCCGAAAGTGCGACCAACTCGCTGACCAGACACACCACCTACAACTCGTCAGTTGGCGTGATGTGCCCTCCCCCACCTGGCGCTCACTTCTTCGTCGAAGAGGGAGGAGTCCCACTTTTGGCATTTCCCCCTTTCGCCGATCGAGCCTTCGCCTTCTGGTGACGCAGAAGGAACCGGGTTCTTCCTGACGCGGCCGGTGGTCTTGCTTGGGGCGTCTAGACGAACAGCCTCCCGCAGTCGCAACTGAAGAAGCAGCCGGCTGGCTGCCTGGGTCACACGCCATGTCTACGTTTCGCAACGGAGAGTGACAATCGGCTCTGACTGCTGATGCTTGATTGCGAGCTGAGTTTGCGGCGACGTCCAGCTGGACTTATGCTCTGCCGTCGCCCCCGACGTCCCTAACCCCGCCTTGGCTTCTTTGGTCCTCCGCTGCATGCGCACGGAGTCCGATGCTTCACCGATGTCCTGGAATTGACTATAACAGTCGCCCAGCCCTTGCTCCAACGCTGCCGTCTCGTGGACCACTTATGGACTGTCAGCTACCCTTTCACGTAACGAGGAAGTGTTGCAAAGCTGCAGACTCAGGTCGCAAAGATCAACTCCTGAAAGGTCAGCGACATAACCGGATGTTGTCAGCATTCTTGGCACCCTGTCGTGTTTGCGATCCATGTCGACAGTCCGTTGCACCGCAAAGTCCTTGGCAAGCTAGGCCTCCTGTTGCGCAATGGCCAAGTCTTGCTGAAGTTGGGCATACCAACCTGGCTTGTGTCGAGCTCGTCGACCACGATGCATGGTGGAGCGCTCCGGTGCTGCTATGAGCTCTTCGGCCAGCCTCGTCACTGCCAATGTCATGCTGGCCAAGTGTGGGGCCAAATTCCTGCGCATGTAGTCCTCGAGGCCGGCCATCAACTGCCTTACACAAGTGTAGATAGGGCAACACGGCGAACTTGGGAACCTGCTTCTTGTGGGCAGTCCGCATCTTCCATGCGTTCGCGATCTTGTTTCGCTGACCCCGCAACAAGTCAACCAAGACTTCCCAGTCGGCTGCCTGGAAATCAGTGGTCGCACCTTCGGCATGCTCAACAACCCCTCTGAGAACCACAACAGCTCCGCCCTGGACGAGGTGTGTACAGACTTCTTTGCGGAATCTGGTATGAAACCGTCCACGCAATGCCACCAAATCCGACGGCATCCCACGAGCTTCTTCGCCGACGCGAGCTCATCACGAAGAGACTTCGCCTCCTCGGTGAGCTGCTGGAAATCGGAACTCAGAGTCGAGCTCCAACTTCAAAGTGTTGCACTCCTTGCAAGCGTCATCGCGTTCAGCGAGGAGGCCATCGGCTTCGGCCTTGTAGTCGTCGTCTCGCTTCGTATGTGTCAGGAGCTGCTGATCCAGACTAAACCGGTCTCTTTCCCATGCGGTCTCCTTGGTCCGCAACTCCTTCTCAAGGGCTGTGTGTTGAGCACGAAGGGAAACCAATTGTTCCTCCGCCTGCTTTGCACACCCTATCCAGTTGTCACGATCGTGGTGCAAGTGCCCCGCAACTGATTGCTTTTTTCCCCCATGAGCCGACGAACTGATGGAATCAGAGCAGCCACATTTCATCGTGCCACTGCTGTCTGCCCCAGTACCCTTCCCATCTCGCGTCCCTTGCCTCGTTTGGCAGGGCGACTGAGGTGTCCTGCTGGTGCTGGCAGTGTAGCCATAGAGGGATACTCCAATGCGCTGGTGACTGTCGAGGATGGGCCTCTCCGAGGAGCATCTCAGAGGACTTGATGTAGCCGACAAAGGGGCTGAAAGTCCCTTCACCAACTTGAAGAGCGCCTGCATCATGCGATGCCTCGCAGGCACAGTCATCCACACAGGCTCTGGAACCCGAGCAGAGGTGGTCTTCTTGTGGTGAATCCTTGCCAAACCCACCGCTTCGCTGGAAACCCGCAGGCCGCCATGCCGCGATCTCATACCGGCTAGGGTGGTTTCTCCCCTGTCACCGTATATGACGTGATCGACACCGCCTGGCAAATTCTTCTCGGCACACCTGCAGCCATTTCTTGTGCGGGGATCCATATCGCACAAGTGGAACCTGACCACAATGCTAGCTAGCAAACAAGCGTTGGGGAACCACTTCTTGTGTCCGATGACTTGAGGGAGTCCAATGTGGGATACGTAGAGTCCCATGAACTCCAGGACTAGTTGCTGAGCAACGGAACGGGGTGAGCTAATGTCCCCTAACTTGTCATCCAGGTCTTCTTCATTGTCCTTCGCTTCTTTGCCTTTAGAACGCACATGCTCATGAGTGGCAATCAACTCCTGCAGCTTCATGGTGACCTCGTCAGAATGCTCGGCGACCATGTGCTTATACTGCAGCAGTCAGCGACGGAACGTCGTAGTCTGGCAGGCAGGTGGAAGCATCTCCACTGCCAATCCGCTGCAACAAGGGACAGAAAAGCAGCATCCCCCTTTCATGTGGAAATGGGCCCATTGTTCATTGACACTCCCGAGCCCATCCCACTCATGTTCTCGCATCGATTTGGAGCATGGGGAGCACAGAAGCACCGCGTCCATCTTGCAGTTGTCAGGACGTCGAACTAGATGCTGGCGTTCCTTCACTACCATTGCCTGTGGCTGTGGCAACGCGAACTTGTTGTTTGCGCCCAAGGCCTCCCATGGTTTGCACCCTGCAATTGGGCAACGCATCCCAGCTTTCAACCACGCTATGTACAACATTGCACATTGGTATGGATAAGCTTTTCCACTGGAAGTCGTGCTGCAGAGAGACACACCCGGCGGTGTGACCCGAAAAGGTGTGCCACCATCCCTACTGCTTGCCACTGCGTCTCCGGCTTGCCATCTCGTGACCGCCAATCCGTTGGCGCCAGGCCAACCATATCCCGGCTCCCCGCGACATTTCATAGGAGTGCTGCAGCTTCCCGGTGATATGGTCCGAGATACCAGATGCCTTCCTCGGCGTTGTCCCACACGAACCTCCCTGCGCACAACACTTGCCATGTGTACGGCTCTGCAAAGAACCGATGCTGATCCCCGCTCAGTCAGTTCGCGCATGAAGGTGGGGCCATGACGCCTCGCACCACCCTCTGTTGACTGATGGCGCAAACGCTCACCAGTCACTGGAGTAGTGGACGACTCCAACTCGCCCCATCTTCGTCCTGCTCGGGCGCCCCGAGCTCGAAGAAACCTCTGCCTCCTCCTCCCCCTGCGGCTGCCACGCCCAGGCCCAGCGCCAAATTGGCAGCAACGACCGAAGCTGCCCTGCTCTCTTCCTCCCGTGTCCCCAGTCAGTGCATCAATCTGCCCCAACAGCACGCCGGCTCTCCGCCAACCCCCATGTCCTCCGTCACTCCACTGTCTTGGGAAACGGGCAGAGACTGGGCCCCCAGTCGCATCTTCGTGGACCAGGTCAGCCATCGTAGCTGCCCGGCCCCTCACACCAGCCTTCTCTGCATCGATGAAGGCTCCCAGGATGTTACCTGATACACTACAAAGTATCCGCAAGTGTGCTGTATCCACGCCAACGAAATCTACAACAAAAAAACGCAACAAGTGTAGAAAAAAGGCGTACACGCTGGCTTACCTCCACTACCACCAGTCGATTGACTGATGCTATTAGAAGTGTTTGGCCAATAGGAGACTGCTCCGCAGCACGAGTGACCTTTGACCGCTCCAGTATCTGCGTCCATGTGCCTTTGTTTTGTCCCATCGGCTCGCGACTGCCTCGCGGCGGCCAACTGCTGAATAGGGGATTATTTACTTAACAGCCGCCGCCCGCCGCAACCCACGTTGCCATGGTGATGCGGGTGTAAGTGTGATGACTGACTATACTAGACACCCTACAAAGCCTGTTCCTGCATCTTGCGCCTTTATCTCTGGTTTACACTTGCGGCTCTGAGGTCGCGACCCCCGACATTCGCGGTAATCATACTCGCGACCTCTTGGGCCCCACGACTTGATTCTACAGAGTTCCAGCCTCGCCCGAAGGTTGATTAACGTCGTCCAGGCGCCCACGCCTGTGGTTGGCTGGTCGGTGATTTTGGCCACAACCAAATCTTTTCTAATTGTTGAAACAACGCCCCTGGTTCTCCAGTGTCAGCAGAACACTTCAGTCCTCCGCAACCATTTCCAGCAACGGCACCACATAAAGGAAAAGCCCAGAATGGCAACCCCCTCCACTAGCACCTCTCGTCCTGCTCTGGAGAGGTGCTGAAGATGACAAGACACGAGTTGGATACCCCTAGGGCGTATCCGAATGCTCTTATCCATTCGTTTTCAGGTCCTTGCTGTCTACCATTAGCACCCTCCCAAATGGAATCTTGTCTGTGCCAATTCACACTGTCCATGCAGCGCAGTCAAGTTCCACCCCATAGGTGGCGAGAAAATCCAAGCCGAGTAGAAAGTCCAGGCCTTCTAGTTGCCCTACAAACACAGTTTGCGGATACGGCCGCCCCTGACAAAGTCAGGTCGACCTTGCACTGCCCTGTCACATCTAGCGACTCTCCCCCAGCCCCTGTGAGCATGAGGTTCGCGGGTTGTAACAGCTGCAGCTGATCTTTCAATGGAGAATACACGGCATTCGAGAGTAGACTAAAGGTGACTCCCGTATCTAAGCATATCACGAGTGCAGACCCTGCAAGATCCACACGACACCTACATAAAAGAGCGGCCTCCGGCGAGGCCATTGCTTTGTGCACTTGCGCGATGTCTTCTGCTGGCTGGCACTGATACACCCCCTCGCCGCAACTCCGGCAATTATTTACATGTGTCGCTCCAAACGGAGCTGCGACAGTTGCCCTCGTCCACTGCTAGCTTGCATTGCTGATGTTGAACTGACATTGGTCGAGCCATGAGGTGACAATTTCCATCCACGGTCCCTTGAAGGGTCTCCCCGCAACTCAACTCCCACCACCTCACCCTCCCGGACGCGAACCGGTGGGCCCCCCGGAAGTGTAGTTTTTGTCTCTGTGCTTGGCTGTTTCCTGCTCGGGCTACCAAGCCGTCATTCAGTCGCTACTAATTCAGTGCAACTTCCTGTACCTCACTCCTATGCACTCAGGAACAGCGTCCCACATGTCCCCTATCCGTGTGAGGTCCAAAGTCCGGCCGGGGTGGCTCCGCACTCGCGGTTCACTGCGCGCCTAAGGCCCCTGGTTACCACATCCTCCTCGAATGCCTAGGCCGAGCGAATCAAGGGGCTGTCCCCCTCGACCCAGTTGAGTTCTCATGGGCAATCCGGCGGCACCATCGCTGCCCAATTCCGGACCCCCATATCCCCTAGCGGTACTGGTTGTCTGCTAAATCTCACTCCGGGTAGTAGCTCCCCATTATCTGCTATAGATCTCTGTGGATGATTGTCGTTTGTATCAGTCATGGCAGGAGAGTCTCGTGACTCCACTCTCCTGCCTACTCCTTTCCCTCCTTTCCCATCGCGGTGGCTGCAGGACCCACGTCCTGTGCCGTGGTTTTCTTGGCGGTGTCAGCTGAACCTTTTGTCTGCGCCGCCGTCTTCTTCCCCGCTTCGGTGGAGGTCGCCGCCAGCCATTCGGCGATCTACTCTGGTGTTGCCTGATAACATCCAGTGCGGATGTGGCCTTTCTTGCCACAGTGCCAGCACTCGACATTCTCTAACCTGCGCCGTTGGTAGTCCCGCTGTCCACTATGCCCACCCTGACGCCTTCCGCGCCGGGAATCAGACGTAGCTGCGGAAGCCTCTGTCCCTTTTGCCGTTTCTGCCTTTTTTTCGCTTTTTGCTCATTCTGCACTGCTAACACCTGTTTCACCACCATTTCGGTCGAGGGGTGATTCGGTTTCTTCGCGTTGGCTTCCTCCTTCTCCCGTACAATGTTCGCCTGGTACTTAGCCGGGTTGTCGCACGACTCTCATCGCACTACTTCCTGGGTCAAGATGGTTAAGTCTGCTTCCGATTACATCATTACCTCATCGTACGTCAGCCTGAGAGACGACGAGTTTAACCCCAGCTCTAGATGTTTCAAGACGGCCGTCTCCCTGCGGTGATTGTCCTTCTCAAAGGCTTTTCAGGCCAGGGACATGAGTTGAGCGAATAAGTCGCGGACCGACTCCTTGTTGTCTTGCTTCTGGACCGTGAGTTCTTCCTCGGCAGACCTCATCTCAAATTCTACATAGAAGTGAGCGTTGAGGGTCGCCAAGAGAATTCTCCAATCGTTTTGGTCTTCTAAGGGTAGATTGAGCAATGCTCCCTGCGCCTTTCTTGATAATCGGTCCACCAGCCACCCCGCCCACTCGTGGGAGGTAACCCGGTACAACCGAAGGGTCTCCACAAGTTGCTGAAATTAGTTGGGCCAGGACTCGTTGCAGTTGGGTTCGCTGAACTTATGAAAGTTCTTGATACGATCACCCCAGGCGGTAGGTCGTCGTCCTCCGAAGAGGATGACTCCCTGAGGCCCTGCTGGCGATTCCATTTGCGCTGCTTCTTCCTCCTTCCATTCCGCTTCTTCCTGCTTGTATTTGTCCAGCGCCCCCACCCGCATGAATCATCGCACAAGGGGGTTCGTGACCGGGCGCGAGCTCCGCCAACAATCTGGCGGTCTCCTGTCGAATTCGCTCCAGAGGCTCGGGCAGGGGTGGAACTGGCACGCTCCGGGATGGGGCTGACCCGCCCAACTCCGCAGGTTCACCGCGATGCGTGCTCGTAGGCGCTTCTCTTCCTCGCGCTCCGCCTCCAACCTGGACACCTCGGCTCGTAACAAGTTGAAATTGTCGGATATGTCGCATAGCCGTGGCGCTCATGGTGGTGGCGGGGGTGTCGCACCCTCCCGCTTGCTTGGTGGTCCTGATTCCAGGGCCTGAACTCCCCCTTGTGGCGGAAGAAGCGGTGGACTCGCTGCATCCCTCTCCCACTTATTCGGCACGGTGGCGGAGTATCACCCGCTCTCACACCGCCTCTGCTTCGCTCTCATCCGTGAGACTCTCCCATGATTTGGGCCGAACTCGGTAACTGGGAATTTTCAAGCTTCCAGTCGGTGACCAATCACGTTGCCCGCCTCCAAAGCTCTGCCCGCTGTCGCCTTGACCCTGAACTAATGCCCTGTCTAGCAACTCCTTCCACTGCTGTATAACGTGGTCTGCGCCCGGCGCGCCCGGTCTCCGCGATTTTAATGCGAATGTCAGTGCTGTTGTGCTGCAACACCTCGAGGAGGACCTTCTCAGCCATCCCGAGTGTTAGGTAAGAGGCACTCATGCATTGCTCTTCGATCCAACGTAGTTACAGACCAACCCCAAGAGCAACACCCTTTCGGTTGCCCCCCCATGAGCACCTGTGTCTCCTCCAACCGGCAGAGATGAGTCTATTATGATCTTGAGATGTAATGTTTATTGGTCAGTTCCGCTTACATGAATGAATCAAGACTATGTACAACTATGTAACAGTTCCAACTGCAGTACATTCACATGTATAATTTATACTCAGCAAGTATCATGACATCTCCCTTTTTTAAAATGTTTGTTGAACAAATCTATAATAAGACAGTACAGAAACTTAATAATAAGACAGTACAGAAACTTAAATAAAATCCCGGTAAACATATAAAAGGTGGAATTTAATAATCGCACACTTATATAAGCACATAAAAGTTCATTGTTTATACACATTAGTA
>CM032664.1:13033403-13195579 GCA_019095985.1 Streblospio benedicti | reverse complement strand
ATCTCCTACGTTGTTCCCTTTTACGAGTTGGCAATTCCCGCCCTTGTTTCTGTTCGGACGTGAGCTTCCCGTAAACCAAGGGTCCCCACAAGTTGCTGAACAAGTTGGCCCAGGACTCGTTGAGTTGGTTGCTGAACATGAAAGTTCTTGTCCCCGATCACCCCAGGCGGTAGGTCGTCGTCCTCCGAAGGGATGACTCCCTGAGGCCCTGCTGGCGATTCCATTTGGCGCTACTTCTTCCTCCTTCCATTCTGCTTCTTCCTGCTTGTATTTGTCCAGCGCCCCCACCCGCATGAATCATCGCACCGCGGGGGTTCTCCCGGCGCTTGCTCCGCCAACAATCTGGCGGTCTCCTGTACCTGCTCCAGAGGCTCAGGCAGGGGTGGAACTGGCACGCTCCGGGATGGGGCTGACCTCCCAACTCCGCAGGTTCACCGCGATGCATGCTCGTAAGGCGCTTCTCTTCCTGGCCTCCAACCTGGACACCTCGGCTCGTAACAAGTTGAAAATTGCCGGATATGTCGCATGATGTGGTGGTGCGGTGGTGGTGGGGGATGTCGCACCCTCCCGCTTTTGCTTGGTGGTCCTGATTCAGGGCCTGAACTCCCCCTTTGTGGCGGAAGAAGCGGTGGACTCGCTGCATCCCTCTCCCACTTATTTTGACACAGGTTGGCGGAGTATCACCCGCTCTCCTCACGCCGCCTCTGCTTCGCTCTCATCCGTGAGACTCTCCACGATTTGGGCCAAACTTCGGTAACTGGGAATTAATTCAAGCTTCCAGTCGGTGACCAATGTCGCGTCGTTCGCCTCAAAGCTCTGCCCGCTGTTCGTCTTGACCCGAACTAATGCCCTGTCTAGCAACTCCCCACTGCTGTCTAACGTGGTCTTGCGCCGTCGCGCCGGTCTCCGCGATTTTAATGCGAATGTCAGTGCTGTTGTGCTGCAACACCTCGAGGAGGACCTTCTCAGCCATCCCGAGTGTTCGGTAGTAGGCACTCATGCATTGCTCTTCGATCCAACGTAGTCACAGACCAACCCAAGAGCAACACCCTTTCGGTTTGCCCCCCATGAGCACCTGTGTCTCCTCCAACCGGCAGAGATGAGTCCACTTCAATTCTCGAACACCCTGGTAGTGTGCTGCCTGGAGGTACCGCAATGTGCTGCCTGGAGGTATCCCATTTCCTTGCTGTTGCCGTGGGGTTTCGTCTCTCTTGACGCTCTGTTCTCATTGAATCCACTGTGCCCTGGGTTCGTGTTTCCCAACCCAGCCATACCGCCCTTCCCTAGCTTGGGTGGCACCACTTTTCCATTCTGCGGCGGTGGTGGTTGAGGTAACCCCTTGACCCTGACTGAGAGGTAAGTCCAGATCAAGGTTGTAGCCCGCACCCGGCGTCATAGCTTCGTCTTAAGTCGCCAATCTTGGTGCCGGGTCTCCATCCGCTCCCTTCATGGTCTCCCTCCTCGCTTTTTTTTGCCCCGCCGATCTCCTCACCATCGTGAAGATCCAAAACTCACTGGTCCTCCTCAGGAATCCCGGCGCCGTCCCCCATAGGTGGCGGCGGCGGACCCTGATCCTGTTGTACCACGGTCACATCTGTCAGATCTACTGGCTCCGCATCAGGCTTTGCCTGCACGGGATTCTCAGGAGCCGTCTGAGTCAATAGCTCAGCCTGTGGCGGTAACTGCAGCTGGGTATCAGTACGAACTGGCTGGTTGGTCTGTACCCCGCCCGTCAGGCTACCCCAACTCAAGGTTAAGGTATTGCGACTGCGTGTCCCTGGCGGTGAAAACTCGTTCTCACTCTGTGGTCTGCAAACTTGCGCTTTGTTGGCGCGGTGTTTCTTCTTTCGCAGCTCCTCAATGTGGTACCCAACCTCCTTCTCGCCGTCGGACTGTGTCCGGCGAAGGAAGGGCTGGCTGCTGCGTGGAGGGGGAGAAGCCGCTTGGCACGACACTCCCGCTGCAGTATTTGCAGTCGACGGCTGGTTTTCACCGGCTCGCCGGCCACTCAGGACAAGTTTCGCGGAGGAGAGGACGTTCGCGAATCTCGTGAATCTGCCCTCCAAACGTTGTGGGTCTGACATGGTGATAAGATCTCACTGTCCTATCGCGCCCCTAAAGTGTGTACCTTTGCGAGATCCTGGTCACGGCACCAAACTGTAAACAAAGTAATACCCAGATATTCAGAAATTTTTACTACTCTGCAGGACTAGTATCCAATCAAAGTCCTCCTGAAAAAGTTACTCGTCCTCCAAACTTTCATTCTAGCATAATTATTGTATAGTCACTGTGTATAGATGGAAACGGGTTCATACATCATTATGTAGAACAAATCAATTACCTATGTACACATGCTATCAAGCTGTACTAATTTAAGAGACATGCATAATGTAATTCAATAAATTAAACACAAATAACTTTTAAGACCATTTTTATTAAAATATCAGCTCTTTGATATTTTTCATGAATCTCCACATATCTGCGTTCTGATATAGCAGATGATAAATGATAATATATGTAACCCTGTGGGTTCATACCATTTTTCATTCTTTCATGTTCATCTTCTTAAAGTCTTCTAATATGTTTATATTTGGTTATCATTTTTACTTGACACATTGGTAGCCTCGTTCTACCAATGTGTACACTTTCATTTCAATAGTTCATCTTGTTTATACTCTACCTTTTTATGCTATAGCTCTTTATTTTCCCTTAACAAGACTTACATTACCACAGTTCGCAAATTATAATCCCATCCTTCATTATGGTACTTGTTTTTATTCATATTGCTCTTGTATTAGATTAGATTAGATTAGTTGTATTATTGTAAAGTATGATATTATTTGTGTGAATGCTTTTTAAATCAGATGTTGTTTGGCTTTGAAAGAAGTAGGAGCCATTACAAGAATAAAGCTATTGATTATATTATTCATACTGTTGTTACTGGCACATTTTACATATCAGCACAATCAACAAGCAGTATAATGCAGCATAGTGACAGGGATATTGCTATATTGCCTGGTGTAGATATTAGACAAGATCCACAAGCAGAACAAAACAGCAGCAAACGGCAGCAATGCAGCACTGTTTTAGCTGATGTGGTTATAGTCTACATGTCGTTACATCGGTTTGTTTAGTGTTGTACATGGCGGCCATAATGGTTTGTTGGGGAAATATGAAATGTGTCTATAATGGTGAAATAAAAGTAATTTAATGACCTACAGCTAAAATCATGGTCGTCAGAAGGACGAGTCAACTAAAACTGATACTCGTCCAGTAGTTAGATCCTTGTCAGTGACGAGTGGACGAGTAACTATCTGGGGGCCTGCAAAGTGGAGTTGGTCGCGTACTGGACCGTAATGGTCGGGTTAATGTGACAAAGACTCGCGACGCCACAGGCGACTGCCCAAGACGCGCGACTGGCGCCTGACGCACTCCTTATTGTGTTAACTGGTACTCCTCGTTCAGGGCTAACTGGGCGGTGACCTGGTGTCTAACTACCCGGGTTTCACAATGGGCACCTATCGGAGGGGACTTTGCACCGGAGCTGACACGCAATGATTAGGGCGTTCCCTTCACGAAGCCACGCGGACCCAGGCGCAGTGAGGAGAGGTAGCCACTGGCTATCCTCGTCAGAACAAGTAAAGAGGGCCTATTCTCATTGAGAATAGGTTACCAGCCCTACGTGCTATCCGACTAGCGTCTACAAGGAAACTTGAGGCCCTGATGGCCAATCTCAGTACTGTAGTGTTCTGAGTCCCTAATCCTACAGTGAGCTTAAGAGAAGGAACAACAAGGTGTGTGTAACAAAGGGAACATTAATAACCTAGTCCAGTGCAACCTTATAGTAAGACTTATACTCTGCGAGATTGCTGCAATACTTGCTCACTGGAGACTAACTAGTAAACTGGTTTTGTTACAAGAGTACAACATGATATCTGGTAAGAATTAGAGCATGTAACTGCATTCAAGAAGGGAATTCTTTTTTGGCATATACATCTTTCATGTACATTTTCCCTAATTACCACCTTTGTATATTTTACAGAAAACACGTAATAAAGAAATCGACACCTGAGAAAATGCTGATTTATTGAAACACCATTTCACTTGGAAAAAACATGTGATGCATAATGTGTTTGCATTTGTGATTCATTTTTAGCGCAAGCTCAAAATTAATATTTTAAAAATCATAGACTTATAAAATTGTCTTTAAATACTACTTTATAATTTTCACTAGTATTTGGGCATCATTTAATTTTGTAATGTTCCAGCTAATCAAATTTATTCAAATTCGAAACAATTATCTAGCATTTTTACTGGAAAATGGGGAAATAATTATTTGTCAAGACAATTTCCTACCCTTATGCAAATGTGAATAAAATAGGAAGTCATGACCACATGTGCTCACACTGATAGGGTGAAATGCAAAATGAATGTGGTAATTTCTTGGGAAGACCTTTTTCTCACAACTATAATAATTCACACCGCACTGTCTTGTGGTGGTACGAGTGTACATGAATTATTGTATTGTGTATCAAAACAGTAGGTACTAGCGACTAAATATTTGGCTATGTTTTTGGAACTTTAAGAACCCTGCTCTTATTTTTGTAACAAAGCTGGGGTAATCACAATTCCAACAAGTCACAACAGCTGGACAAGCAAGCTTATTTGAGGCCTGAATTTAATAGTGTAAAAATATTATCAAATTAATCATTCAAATCAATGTTAAAATAATCATTTCTTCCAAAAATCATATTAATTTGATCAATTCAAATCTGTTTTTGATTTCAAATTCCAAAATATCACAATTATACATTTGTATGATTCAATTCAAAAGTGTGTTTTTTAAAGCTAATTGCTGAAATCAAATGTCCGTCAAATGATCTTACGTCATACATCTTTTGTCGGACCACTATTTTTCAAGAATTTATTACGTAATAACGTAATTACGTAATATCCACTCTATAGTTTAACTAATCTGTGGACTAACCGTTCTGCAATATATTTAGCGTGGTAGTTGCGTAACTTCCAGAGACCTATATATAGTTTGACTAAGTGGTCAGTGACCTTAAATGACCCTAAATGACCTAATGATGTCTTTGTCTGTTGTCTTTTATTATGGTCACGTGACAATGCTTCCTTTGTAACAGGGCACATGAGGGTTTATTTTGATTATATGCACGGAATGTTGGACACGTGCTAGTTACGTTTCACTTCTAGAACAAAACTAAATCATAGTTATTAACTGTTAAAGTTCAAATATGTTCGTGTTTAGGCTCAACAATTTCTAACATAATACATTGGTGAATTTGAAGGCAATAAATGGACTTTAATTTGATACACAGGTAGTATTATTTATCACTAATAAAAGCCGAATGGCACGAAAAAAAACATACGATGCCTCCATTATCGCCCATGTGGGAGTGGTCATAGAAAAGTAATTTGTTTTAGAAAAATAGCTCTCAAATTGCATCATTTGTGTTGTAAATTCTATTTTTTTTTCCTGGGGGTGCATGCCCCCAGACCAATTTCCTAACCACTACATATCACTGTTTTCATGACTACAGAACCCATTTTGTCGGACCACTCTTATTGTAGCACTGAATGATTTGTTTTCACTTACAGCTTCACTATAGCGTTTCTCCATTGTACAGAACCCACGACGAATAGATATTGTAGCACTGAATGACTTGTGTACAGTGTAGGAGAGAATACCATAGCCTGGCGATGATGTAAAATCCAAACGCAAGTATTTTTACACCATGTAGTTTGACAAAGTCCAACAATAATATTGTATTGTAAAATTGAACCCATAATATGATATTTTTCATAATTGCACCAATCGCCAAGTATTATGTCCCCTCAATATTTCCAGCATAAAGCAATAAAGCAACAACAGATATTTATACTAGTACATAAATCTACGTTTTTGTAACCAATCAGCAGTAATTTTACATCTACTAAGTGTGAGATGTGAGGGTAATTAGGCCTAACATGATCAATTTGTTCCCACATCTACCTTCCAAGATCAATCCATGTTAATCTTTCAACTTATGTACATTGACCTATGAATGATAGAATGCCGTAGGAATGTGTGGTGCTTTCAGTCAAATGCTCCAAAATCTTCACAGTCCAATTTCCAAGAGGTCATGGGTACTTTTGTCCAAGCTTTCCATAGTAGGTGGAGGTTTCACTACAAAAGATATCCACCTTATCTTTGCTTCTTGTGCCTACCATGGTGAGACTTATTATTAGGCATCTTAGAGATTATCATGCAGCATTAAAGAACGAGTTTTCTGAATCTCCCCTAACCCTGACTACTGCCTGTAATCGGTACAATGTCCTAATGATTTCCCTTCAGATAATTGCTCATCCATACATGATAGACCCGTCTCCTCGCATTAACTCTCTTTTTCTCTGTCATCTTAGCATCTTTTATGCCTAGGCTCTTTTTCTGTATGCATTAACCCATGCTGTCTGAGGCAGTGGGATATTGTGTTTAATGGGCTCAAAATTTATTGCAAAACATTCTCAGCATTTATGTGGTAGGATGATTCAGAAAACTCTTTCATGGTGCTTACGACTCCAGATAGTACAATATTAAGTTGCACCATACATGGCAGTAGTTAAAGAGCAAGAGAAAGATCAGACATCTGTGTAATGGGATCATCAACCTACAAAGGAGAGCTTGTATGAAAGGTACCCAACAACTAGTCATTTGCAGTGTCAAAATGATGGTAAGTTTGACTAAAAGCACTTAAAGCACATCTACTACCATCAAGTAATTTAGTGGTTGCTCCACCTAAACTTTGAGGATTTACATAGATTGATCTTGCAGTACATGAAAAGCGGTGTCATAATTTGATGAGTTTAGACCTCATAATCTTACCATCAGATGCTTAAAATGTGAAATTGTCAACTAATGTGGGGGAGATTCAGAAAACTCATTCTTTAATGATGCAGGATAATCTAAGATGCCCAAAAGCAAGTCACCATGGCAGGCACAAGAAGCAAAGATAAGATGGATATCTTTTGTAGTGAGACCTTCATCTACATTGTACAATGGAACGCACAGAAAAAAGTACCTATGAACTCTTCACAATTGGACTGTAAAGATGATTTTGGAACGTTTTACTGAAAGCACCACACATTAGTACGGCATTCTATCATTTATAGGTAAATGTACATAAAGTTAAAATGTTAACATTGATTGATCTTGGAAGGTAGGAGAGGTGGCATAATAAATTGATCATTCTATCATTCCATGCAAAAATCACCGCCAATAATCCACGCTGATTGGTCAATCAGCGTGCTCAATTATACGATTGACTGCACGCTACGACACCACCAAAAAAAGTCTAATCACTAACCTATAGTTGTTGTATTTATTATTTCTTGGTGTCAATAATCTATCGCATATTGGTCTTTTATCATTCACAAATGTTTTTACAGTGGATAATTTCTAAACTACGCTAAATTCAAAGCCTACCGAATACCAGTCTCATGCTATCATGACTAAAATCCACACAAAATGAGTGTCTGATTCGTATTTATTTTGAAATAAATCATACCATAACGGTCTGAGACATTGCCATTTTTACCATGCGAAGTCACGGAGTACAGTCAACACTAGACTAGTACCGTAACATTTTCTATACAGCTGCTGACGTCGCTCGGTCAAATGACAATGAGACCGTTATGATATGATTTATTTCAAAATAAAAACGAATCATACACTCATTTAGTGTGGATTTTAGTCATGATAGAATGGTATTTGACCACTCGATTGTCGTGTCAATCTTGAAATTGAGCATGCTGATGTCTGACGTCAGCATGCTCAATTTCAAGATTGACACTCCAATCTGGTGGTCAATTCCTACATGTTAGGCCTAATTACATTGTACCTACATGTTAGCACATCACACACTTATTCGATGTAAAATTACTGATGATTGGTTACAAAAAGGTAGATTTATGTACTAGTATAAATGTCTGTTGTTGCTTTATTGCTTTATTCAGGAAGTATTGAGGGGACATTAAATGCCAATTGCCCGTGGTGCAATTGTGAAAAAATCTTATAGGTTCAATTTTACAATACAATTTAACAGTTGTACTTTTTCAAAGTATATTGTGTAAAAATACTTGCGTTTGGATTTTCCATCATCGCCATGCTATGGGAATCTCTTTTACACAGCACACATATTTAGTGCAACAATATCTATCTGTGGGTTCTTTAGTGGCAATTCACTGGAGAAATTTGTCACGCTATAGACTCTTGCTGTACGACAAAAGCAAAATCATTCTTACTTGGTCTTGTGATATCGTACGTCTGAAGTTCGACATCATGAGATTGTACGTCTGAAGTTCAACATCATGGCTGAACATTTCAGCAATTGTGCTTATGGATGGTTGGATTTTTTTACCACCAAATGTAGTGTATTGAATTATGGTTATATGTTGTGTATATAGCCGTGAGATATGACGATTTAACATTTGATTACATCAAAAACAGATTTGAACTGAACATATTAATCTGATTTTCAGAAGAAATCAACAGGATACTGATGATATTTCCACATTATTTATCAAAGTGTCTATCTGCATTTGAAAATATCTTTTTGCACTACTAAATCCAGGCCTCAAGTACTCTTGCTTGTGTGCAAAAACTTCAACTTTTCTTTGTGACTTGTAACCCTGTGTTTCAAAATTCAGTCAACAGTAGGGAAGAAGATATTTAATAACCTGATTGTCCGTGGCGCAATTTTGCAACCAATAGCAACTGCATCAATGGATTTGATCTTTTCAAAGTGGCTTAAAAAGAGTTTTTTTTATTAGAATGATAACTCTCAATTTTTTCAAAGCCGCTTTCAAAGCCATGTTCCATAACTCACATCCATTGATGCAATTGCATTTGCCTTTACTCACTACCATAAACGAAAAATAGTATTTTGTACATTTTGGAAGTCATTTGCATAAGGTACTGGTGACTTAATCTCAATTTGGATTTCATATTCAGCAGTATCAATAGCAAACCCTCCATCTTTACATTATCATGTGATATTTGGTAGAAACCAATAGGATATTGAAGATAGTTTTATATTAATGATAATCATGTTTATCTAAGCAGCAAACTCACATTTTGTCACAAGTTATAATAACAGATGACATTTTTTACTTTATATAAATGTTGGATTACTCTCTCCTATGATATGACTGATTCTAATTTGCATGTGAGATCTCAAAAATGCAGTGTGAAAATTATTTGCACATGAAATGCGTTTCTATTGAATTGAAATAATGAATGCAAGGCGGATGTTACAAAGTTACAATAAACAAGAATTAACTATAAGTATTCCATATATAAGAAATAACTTCTTTCTGGTGACAAGTTCACAAGGCATTACATATATCAAATTGCTATTAAAGATAAGCTGCACAAACGATAGTGGACTTTGTTATTTTTCACCATTCATGTCGCAAACATTTTGGCTATATGAATGATCAAAATAATTCTAAAATTGTCCAATGGGGCTAAGTTCCCATTTAAATAACAATACTCCTTTTCTCCTGTGACTACATGTTCTATGTTATGATGTAATCATATAACAGGATGGTAGTACTTAAAATCACACAAACATGTTATGCAGAACTTTTTGATTTCTAATTAATATTATTGGTGTTTTCAATAAGAAAGTGAATAGGTTGTGGTTGTACTGAATTTCTTATCACATTCGTACAGTTGATCACACTGGTGTAAGAACCGGGGCGTCTGGTACGTACATCTTTTACTATTTGTTTCTCAAAATTGACTCTCAACGTATAGTTAAAAATTACTATCAGGGCTTTACATTAACAGTAACCCACTAGCCCGTGGCAAGTGAAAGTTTTGTCTGGGCTAGTCATTTTCCAAAGCACCTGCCCGATGGGGCATTTGGTTTGTAGGTTATAAATCGTATTATTTGCATCAAAAACTAGTTTTACTCATTTTTTACAACTCCAAGCATTCAAATGTCATATAGAATAACACAAAATATAATTTATCTCCTGTGTAAAACAGAAATCTTTGTCTGCAGCTATAATTTGTAGTACACAAAAACAACAGCATCACATTATTCAATAATTACATCATATCATCAAGACATTCTTATAAAACGTGGGCAAGTTGGATCAGTATTGGGACCTACATGTTAAAAAACATTACTTGCCGATGGCATCAAACTTTTTTCATGCCCAATGTCATAACATTCGGTCTATTGATTAATTTTCAATATTTGGGCATTTTTAATTTTGTAATGTTTCAGCTAATCAAATTTATTCAAATCAAACATGAAACATTATAACACTATCTGTGACTCGCCCCTAAATCCTGCATTCTGATTGGTTTAGAGCCGAAATCAGCCAGTCAATATTTCTTCATATAGACCAGGCAATTGTGCCCTCTAAAAGTGGGTCACACTCAGCATCTATTCAAATCAGTAAATCAATATATATTGGTCATCTGTAGACTCACTAAATGTATGCCAATGCTAAAGAATTTTGTGTATGTTGGATTTTCTGCAAAATGTACTTGCAAATAAAGCATAGATGATTGAGACAAGAACAAAAATTGCTTACTGGCTATAACATGAAATAACAGAATGTTTTCAAATTTTTCTCAATAAAACTTCCAGGTCCATCATACGTACATATTTCTAAGTAAGACTGACATGAAATAGTACGTCTGACATTATTTCTAAGCGTATGGCGTTTGTTCTACAACACAGAGATATGTAAGACGTTTAATATCGTATGGCATCCTAATTTTTCAAAAAATACTTTGTAAATTCCAGTTCATTTGTTATGAAATATTGACATCTTTAAGTGTTTATTATGTTATAAATACATTCTTTTTAATAATAATGTATATCAATAAGTTAATATATCAATACAGCAATTACATGCAAAAAGTTGTGCCTAACAAAAAAATAATTAATTTTTTAAATCATACATTTTGTTTATCACAATATCAACATACCTTCACACATACACAATATCGCTTGTTGGACTAAGCGACAGGCGATATTTTCGGTATATCATATTTGCATTGAGCTGTTCACACATGCGCGACGGAGAGATAGGCGATATCGCTTGCGTGTCGTTTTCGATAAAATCGCCTCGTCGCTAGGTGATTTCCCAGGACCAAGATCGTTATCTCATGTAATGTAGCAACTTTTAATTGATCTCTTATATAATTATTGAACAGCACGTTAGTAATCAATTCGAGAAAAGATTTTTATACATTCAAGGAAAATCGCCAGTGAAAGTTGCTTGCAAAATCGCGTGTGTGTGAACACCATATCGCCTCATCGCTACGTCGCTTCGTCTCTTGCTCGATATCGCTTATGTGTGAACGTAACTTAATAGTAGTTTGAATTTGAGAAAATAAAAAACTAAAAAATACGCACAGACACAATCATTAGTTATCGTTATACATGTAAGAACATTATCACCAGTAGCGGTGAAAGCAATCTGTTTTTGAGCTCACAGCTGAAATTAAATATTTTTACAGCATACATTATATATCTATATAAATATACTTTTCAAACATTACATCAGATATATTGTCTGTAAATATACTTCAAACCATATTAAAGTTCATATAAAACACACACATGTGGTTGAATATTGCCCTTGCAAGCTCAGGCAATATTCACCACATTCGGGCATGCATTCATACATGGTGACCGACAAACCATGACATATTTCTTCAGTTGCCAATTTATTTTCACTTGTGGTGACCTAATTGAAAATTTAGTTAACATGACTATCAAGGTTTCTTTTAACATGTATTAAAAAGCATTTAAATAGACCCTTAATACAAACCTAGTTGCACATTCAATGTTAGGCACATGCGTATTCATGAACAAGTACAGTACTGATTACGTCAAAAGGACAGAACCAAAACGAAATTAGAGGAATCGGCGTAAGAAAACGTAATAATTCGTAACAATTCGAAACAAAGTTACGGCCATCACAGTTTTCTTGGAACTGCTCAATCACTGAATACGACACTTACGATTATCGAAATAAACAGACAAAATGTAATAATCAGAATAATTTCTTACACTTCCTGTGAATGGCGTCCATATTTTGCTCATAAATAGTCGGATTTGTTCGGCCGTTCTCGTTTATTCTCGCCACAAAGTGAAACTGGAAGTGGAAACGCCATGCAGACACCCAATGAAACGAAAATCTGTCAAAATGTCGGCGTGATTTTGAACTTTTAGAAATATTCTTTTTATTATGGGAACCTCCGTAAAATGTGTAATATAAGGGGACCAATCGGAATAAATGTAACTTCAGGCGAGTTATGAAGAAAGCCGTAATTTGTGGAAGCTACAGAACATTTTTACGTTGGTAATAGACGCAACAGTAAGAGGAAATGGCACAAAATTGTACGGAATCGTAACGTAATCCTCAAAAATTTTCTTCTGTATCCTTCTGACGGAATCAGTGCTGTGCACAGTATGTTCCCAGTACATTGTATGTAACCATACCTTGTGAATAATTCAATTTTCAGTGTGCAAACAATCATAGAAAAATTAGAAATTTACTGCAAAGAAAAAAGATGGATTGAAAACTGGACATAACATCCTGCTGATGATAAAACTAAAAGAAAGCGTGTCGAACTGTGTGATTATGAAAATCCTGTGAATCTTTGGGGAGAAAATCACTGCCTTTGTGTTGCCGAGATTTCAGAGATCTAAGGTGAATTAAGGTGATGGGTTAGTCACAAGGGAGGAATGTGTATGGATATATTTATATCCGCAGTCAGTGAACTTTAGTTTAAGGGATGAACTATTATTACCAACTTTGATTAGTCATATCTGAAAACCATGTTATTTTCTAAAGTCTATTGATTCTGTGTTGCAGGTATAGGAAAGAAAGCAAGTCTGTGAGAAAGCTCTTTCAGCCTTTCCTGGAAGTCACACCTCAATGCCTCTTCTATATGGCAAACTTCTTTTCAAACCGATGAGTGCAAACTGGATTAAGATTGCTACAATAAATTCAATATATTACATAATTGTGAATATATAGGGCTATGGCTGATATATTTGTTATATTTTGATGGCTAGCTAAAGCTTAAAAATGTGCAGTACATGTATATCTATTAAAATGTAGCTGGGGTCAATGCCATAATCAAATTGCAGTTTAGTTAGCTTGTTCATTTTGCTTACAGTAAATGTCCTGAAAATCAGAATCCCATTTCTGTTCAATGCATAAAACCTTCCATACGAGGATTTCTGAACATTTCTGTTCAAATAATGAGAAGTCATAATCTGGAGGGCACCACGATGTGTGTTCCTTAAATTTCACCTGGTCCTCCGAGAATACTAGACCTAGTAGGACACACTGGAGTAGCACCTTTGCAATTCAGCATAAGTCACAGTGATTGGCTTCAAAAACGGTGTCTAAAAGTGACACTAATTAACAGATTGCAGCTTCGTCATGTACGTGACTGGTTGTTTACATCATAGCAAAATGTTGTGGAGGATAATGATGGATAAGAATTCGCAGAATAATTCATTTCTATTGTTCTCTTCCAAATGGTGCCCATTATTCATTACAAAGAACATTCTATTAATAAGTACAAATTGTATATGTACTTTAAGAAAACTTTAATGCACAGCATATTTTTTTCACTGAACACTTTTCAATTTTTTTAGGATATTTACTGCACTGGTGTAGCAGAAAGGTGAAACAAAATAAGATATGAGCTGTTGTACATGCATAGTGCAAAATATAGTGTTATTGGAAACACCAGAAAATATAGATTGTTTATTGCAGAATAAGCATATGGTAAAAAAATATCAAATGTAGGAATTGACCACTCGATTGTCGTGTCAATGGGAAAATTGAGCATGCTGACGTCTAAAGTACCCTCACTTCGTTCGGGTAAATCAGACGTCAGCATGCTCAATTTTCCCATTGACACGACAATCGAGTGGTCAAATACCATTCTATCATGACTAAAATCCACACTAAACAGTGTCTGATTTGTTTTTATTTTAAAATAAATCATAACGTTCTCATTGCAAGTCAATTTGTCAACCAGCGTGCTCAATTATACGATTGACTGCATGCGCAGAGACCACTACTACAGCACTAGTCTAAACTTTTGCTCTCTACATGGGACACGCCTTGCGACGTCAGCGGCTGTATTGATAATGTGACGAGTTTAGACTAGTGCCGTTACTGCCGTAGAAGTGGTCTCCGCGCCTGCAGTCAATCGTATATTTGAGAACGCTGGTTAACCAATCAGCGTTGGTTATTGGCGGTGATTTTTGCACGGAATGATAGAATGGATTATTGATCTTTATCATATGGAATTTGACCATCAATATCTTTAATTTATAAATGATGTTATCAGTGTTATTTCGAAATCAGATTGAAGTTTGATTAGGATTTGTGTGTATTCATTGTTTAGTTCATATATTCCGACTATACATTCACAACTAAATGGGTTCACCATCCAAGAATTAGATTGCATTTTTATTGGTGACTGGTTGTACTTGTAATGCGGGGGGGGGGTAGAAAAAATGAAGCAAAGGTAAATGAGGTAGTCGGGATGCATTGAAAATTTTAATTTCACAATATTTCGCCTTATCCAGGCTTCCTCAGGTACAACTCAAAATGAGGAAGCCTGGAAAAGGTGAAATATTGTGAAATTAAAATTTGTTCAAAGCATTGTAATTAACTTTATTTACCTTTGATATATCTATTGGATGCAACACAGAGAACCTTGTCATTATTTCATGAAAAATTGAAACCAACCTATACTGTATTAGGCTTGTTCAAATGGCACACTTCTAGTGTTTTTGCAGTTACACCATTAAGCTGTTGACCACGGTAATGAAGTGAAAAAATATATAATGTGCACCTATGGCACAGACCCAAATCATTATAACATGGGTGTGCATATAGTGATTTATATAACACTTTATGATATTATATAACACATTAACATTTATATCTGAATTGTTAGCATTTATATGGTTATTAGATAGTGATAGTAAGAATAAGTTATGAAATGTAAATATTCTTTACACTGCTTTTCATGTCTTCAAAGATCTTTGCATCATATAAATAGAATCCATTCAACTGTAGTGACCTCTAAATCATGATAGGCTGGCAGTAAGATGGATGGTACTTTTGGTGGATACTTTTCAAATATCTTTAATCGAATTGTCAAGAGTTCATTGGTACTTTTTGGCAAAGCTCTCCTTTGCAGGTTGTGGTCTAACTACAAAAGATATCAAATGCTTCTTGCACCTGCCATGGTGAGACCATCATTTTTGCATTATAGAATGTCATGCACATATTTTCAGAATTTTAAAATAGGTAGGATGCTGCCTGTAATTGGTACAATGTCCCCATGTTTCCCTTAAGATAATTACTCATTTAAACATGATAGACCAGACTGACTCTTCTCATTAACTCTCTTTTTCCCTGTCATCTTAGCATATTAATGCCTGGGCTCTTTTCTATATCTTATTAACCCATGCTGTCTAAGGCAGTGGGATATCATGTTTATGGGCAGAATATTTGATACAAATATCGTCCAAATGTTCAGAAAAGGAATGGTGCATTTATATACTCTAAAATGCACAATAGTAAGTGCTACCACAGTAGTAGAAAGAAATAAGGATTACGAACATATCTGTGTAGTAGGACCAGCCGCCTGGGTAGAAGGTCTTTGATGAGAGGTACCAATGATCTCGTCAATTACACTGTGATTTGAAAAGTTTCAGTGTTGGCACATGTTTTCCTGCCTTCCAGTTTTTCAAAAGTTCCATACAGTTGAATAGTTTATGTTGAACCTCTTGATCTTTAAAGACTGAAAGGCGATGTTAAAAATTGACCATTTCTGACATTGTCCTCTGCTATCATCCGCTTATAATCTTTGAATTACTGCTAATTCATTTATAAATGTGAGCGCTTTGTATGATAATTCACAATTGTGAAGGGGGTAGTATGATGGAAATCATTCACATCGTTATATGTACACCCATGTTCAGAGCAAAATACTCTTATGTATATCCATGCATATTGGTGAACACATAATTTTATACAACAGGGTTTTCTGACTTTTTTACATATATATATATATATTGTACTGTATGCTTAGTGTCACTGGTAACCACATAACAATGACTACCTGTAAAAGCCTTCCTGTGATTTCAATCGGGTGTGTTTGCTTCTTCAACACTGTGTCACCATTAAAATCCATATCTTAAGATTATTCAGTTGTGAGCACTTTGCCAGCAGTATTGTGTAATGATTCAGCAAACAAAGGTGCTTTGTCAGCTGAATTGTTATTAGAAAAACTTCAATCTGATTTATAGTGTGTAAAGTTAGTCATTCCTTGATTTTTTTGGGGGAAAATGTTTTTCATCTTATGAAATGGTACTTGAAAAAGATTAGTCCTAAATTTTTAAAGTATTAGATTTATTAGATATGGGCATGTCCTACTCTTCCACCAATTTCATTCCATTACATTCCAGCCTAATAAAGATCATTAATAATGATTCAATGTGAAATGGCTTGTACATGTTCTTGATCGATTGATCTAAATGCTATGGTTTTATTAGAAAATGTAAAGTTTGAAAATTATTAATATTTTTAAGTGAATGTATCTGCGCTTGCTTAAAAATGCTTAACTTTTCTGCAGATGGGGCATTTCGCATGAAATTGTATTAATTATTTTCAGAATACTGTATTCGTTCTTTTAAGCACATCTGCCCCATTAAGCGCACCCACTGTTTACAAAGATAAATTAATAAAATTTTGCTTTTTTCCCCGAAAAGATTTCATGTTTATCTCGCCATATTGTAACGCTAACATGCCGTTCGCGTTGTGAAAGAATGTTCACGGTCAGCAGTAAGAGAAAAAATAGAAGAACCGTGAAGAATTGTCGGGGTGCGCTTATTACTAATATTAGACATTTGTTTTTGTTTGAAATTTGTTTTTGTAGGTGCACTGTGCGCTTAAAAGAACGAATCCGGTAAGTGTATGAAAGCATTGTCTGGGTAAAAACATAGAGGACTAGAATTGGCGTCAGGACAGTACTAGAGTGCAGAGTAGCACCCATGGCTATGAATATGTATGTAGAATTGTTAAATTTAAAATTATGCATTGCTTCTTTAATTACAGTACATGTATTTTTTATGTAATTGTGATGTTTCATGTGATACACAGTAGAACTTCTATTAAGACCACCTAAAGGACTGACCTCGAGTGATCTGAACAGATTGTTGTTTGTCTTCTGTGGTTGGAGAAAAATGCGTAATAATTAGCAATGAGAATATCTGTGATGTCTAGAATTAAAGTGTAATTGTAAATGTGCTTATTTATAGTAATAATTCACAATTTGTCATGCTCTAGTGACTTTACATCTATACCAGGTCATTGGAATCCTTATCACACTATCTTTTTCAACTCCTGGATAGCATACATCACATCGCTACCGTAGCGCAGACGTGTTTATTACTCACATTAGCAGTCACTCACCTTATTTAATGTGTAGGTACCACAGAGCAGTGTGCAACCTATCGGAGATCAGTTTGCTCAACAGGCACCGTCAGACCTGATCGGGATCGAACCACAAGTTGCAAATGACCTCAGCAGAGGTGGCCTTTATAAGAATGTTCATTTTTGTTGATTTATGAATGTTTATGAACATAAAGAATGGTCCAATTACAGAGGTGGACAACATAGGCAGGCTTAATTGGAGGTTCTACTGTATCTTTTTTATGAGAAAAATATCAGAAGAAAATGTAAACAAGGGTTGTGGTCATTTCTTTGAGTACGACTTGAATAAAAACGTCTGTCTAAATTTATGCATCCATATATTTATTCAAATAAAGACATTTATTCAGCAATTTAATTAATTTGCATTATGTGATGGGTTGAATTCATTAACATGTGTTAGATTGATATATTATGCAATGGGTAGATTTCATCGTCATATTTTAGATGGATAAATATTATATGATCCACTTCATATGATTAGCAATGAAATGCATTGCCTTATTCATTGAAAATTCCCATACAGAAACCTATTTTACAGCGCTATCATGGCAGAAACAACCACTGCAAATTTCTTGAAATCTTCACAACTCTTTTTTGCCTAGATGTTTAATAAACTCGAATGATAACAATTAGGTATTTGAAGATTCCAAGAAAAAAATGAGCAAATATATAAACTATTCTGCCGAAGATTGCCTGGTTGACTGCTCTGTGACCCCATATGGAGGGTTCTAAAATAGAAGGAAAAATTCTTTACTTATACATGCTGTATTTGTACATAATTTGTTTATTTTTTTTTGTTTTATTTGTTAAAAAATGTTGTTTTTGTTTTCATTTCTGAAACGCAATGTTCCATTTTTCAACAATGTTCTGTCACCCCGCCCCCAGCAATATCCTTCCTAGAAACAGGTTTATTTGAGTATCTCATGTGAGTACATGACTAAATTTTAAAACATCTCCACACCCCATAATTTGGAAATAAATTTTGATTAATAATTTTTCATAACCTTATTGATTTAACTTACCATAATCTAAGAATAGCTTTTACTTAAATTGAATTACTATTTATGAAATTTGGGTCGATTAGATCCTTATTTTCAAATTACTGTTTCCCCATAAACACTTGGGTGGGGGGGGGGGTCTCCGGCTATAGTTTGGTACGGGTGCCATTTTGATTTCAGGAACAGCACTGATAAATATGCAAGATTTGCAAAAAGCATACCCAAAAATATAGTAAAATTCATTCAAAGTATACCAATATATACTACAGAAATACACAATGCACTCACGGTTTCCTTTGCAGTACAGCCGTTTGCATTGTGACTGAGCTTTTGGACTTAAGCTGGTGTATTTGGAATGTTTAATATACTCTAAGAGTTATATTTCTTTAATGACGATTCTCTGTGGTGAAACATGAAAATACGCAAAAATGCCCAATATTTCGATGTCCATGCCCTATGATATAGTTATCTCTAGAAATAAGACCCTAGTGTTGTCTTAAAATCAAGACAATGATATACTAATTCAAAATAGGGACCCAATGATAAATCAAGAGGCTGAAAAATGAACCTGTAAAAATGGCACGTCCGAACTAAGCAAATGTATTGTTAACTCTGTCCATAATTGGTTCCATCGCAAATCTATCTACGCGTTTGCCGGAGCGTGTGAACTGAATGTCTAGCAGCTAGAGCTCACTTTTTTTAAAGTTTTTACTTGCCAAACTGGAAAAATCCCACTTTTTCCATGGCTCTGTACAAACCTTCTGGGGTACCGCCAGGGTCGATGTAGGCTTTTAAAGTGGTGCAGTTCTTTTGTAGAGGGGCTTTTATGAACCCACTTCAGAATTGCTAGCCGAAACCAAAGGACGCGTCTTTAAAGACACCCTTTTTTGGCCCACGTTTGTACAAAAACTGTTTTAGATATATTTATTGTTTATTGTCTGACTAACTTAACACTAAAAAGATCATGATTCATATGTTTTATCTCGTCGTGGCTCTTCCTAAATCTCTGTTGAATCAGCATCTAGAGCGTGTCGTACCGTAGCCACTTTGCTTGCTTGCTTGCTTGATCGATTGATCAATATTGCTCAGGAATTAATGTTCCTAGAAATAGCACATGGAAGCGTGCATATATAAGTAATGCATATTTCCAATGTAGTCCTGTTTGATTGGCGGGTTAGTAAACCAACTGAGCCAAGGGTGATTGGAGGGATCACACTAGCTATTGTTTTCAAACTAGGTGAGTTCTTTCACCTGCAGAGGGGTGGCTCTCCTCTACATTGGACCAGCCTTTTAACGAGGCTTCCGAACCTCACGCTTGGTGTCGCCACCGTCTAGTAATATACTCGACTGAGGCGACACTCGGTGGAGATTAGCAACGCAGTAGCAGACATACCATGTAACGGTTTCGTCGATACTAAGTCTGTCATGGCCGGGCACGAACTTGCGACGCTGGCAAATCACGTTTTACACTCTAACCACTGAACCACTGGGGACCACTTCTTCTAGAGGTTCTATTCTAGATTTCGGAAATAAATCCTTGTACACGTCATTTGGGTTCGTGAAGTCCAACTCGGCGAATGGACGGAACTTGAACATGAGTCGTGGTTCTTCCTTAATCTCTGTTGAATCAGAATCTAGAGCCCGTGATACAGTAGTCATGGTAGTTACTGTTATATGAGATTCTCTTTCAGATTTCGAGAAGAATGCTTTATAGATGCCATTTGGATTCTCGTGAAGTCCAACTCTGTCAAGGGGCGGAAATTGTACTTGCTGACAACTGGTTCCATCATTCTTTCTTCCATGGGTTCATGTACTAGTAACGGTTCTGTTGCTTGCTTCGAGAAGAAATTCTTGTAATAACCATCACCACAATAACCATCACGGCTTACAAAATCGAGCTCCGTAACGGGTCGTGGTTTGACTGCAGTTACAGTTGTGCTCGATTGCAAAGAATTGAGATTGCTAGTCATTAAAATAATTGAAAAACGTATCACAAAAATATACCCCGACTTAGTATCGATCGACCACCTCAGAGCTGGTTGAACGCCACGTGGAAGGACCGCTCTGGGCAACAGGACCCTCGGATGATTTTGTTAGCCTACGTCATGTGGTACAGATATAAGTAGTGCTTGTCTCTGTTTGGGTTGGTATTGAAACCACGAAAATGGTCTTATTATACAGGTAGTCCTACACTATAACTATGACAGAAGAAACCGTTCGTATTAACGCCAAGCGAGCGAGACTAGCACCACCTGGGTAAAGATTGTACTAACTATACTCTATAGAGATCGCGAAAAAGCTTTTTGCATATGTAAAACAGCACTGCTTGGTTTGTTTGTCTCTTTATTTCCCATGATTCCTATTGATACAAAAACAAGTGTATGCGCTCCTCCTGTCTATAGATAATGACATCTGCTGTAAATTGTATGGAATATAAACTAACTCGTCTCAAAGCTGTCACCGTTTCAGGGTTTCTAAGATTTTACATAATCTATGGTCGAGAATCTACACCGTCTGAAAGCTGCGTTTATTGCGCGCTTCATTGGACCATTGGTATTAGCACGTGTGCATAAAAGAAATAGTAATGTTCATTGCGTGTGCTTACAATGCATGTATGTAGTGGGTGAATTGGGTGTGTTGGGTTGGCGAGATGGGGTATTTGGTGCCATTTTAGTAGTCTGGTGTAATTTTCCTGCAGTGCGGAATAACCAAATCTGAGTGACAATAGACTAACCATCACGGATTGACCATACGTAGTCACACTAAATGTATAAAAGCTGTGCTGCAAAACCTTGATGGACTACATGTATTCTAAATACTTCCTCCAGAGTATATATGTTTCATTTTCGATTGATTACAAGGGTATACAGTGCACGCATAATATAAATATATACACGAGTGAGTGCGTGTAGACACGTGTGGTTCGATCATGTTTGTTTAACAATTGGATAGAATTCTTGCAATTATTGCATTGGATTATCTACAAGATAGAGGATTTCTCAAATTCATAAATAAATACTTGAACACCGGATCATCAGATGCTATAGACATGGCATTGCATGATGATATCATCTGTGGTGTGTCTGTTATACTTTTGAGTGCACTGATCGTCATGATTGGAGACGCACAAGCAATGATACAAACACAGTTTTGGAAGTAAGTATACATTGATATTACAATCGTGTTGTATGTTCTTTCAGTCTCTGAAGAAACACTTAAAGACCACATCTTGCCATAACAAGCTAGCGTGGATCATGCTTTACTCTCTGGCTAGAGCCCGGGATTGGTGAAGGTTTAAAAAACAGCATCGATGGTTTCACGACTGATGCTCTGACGTCACTGCCAGACTCAGAGACTCATAACTTGTGAGATTTTCAATAACTTGCGAGATATCACAAATTGGGTATAATATAAGCCCAAAATAAATGAGAATGCAGGTTTTCAGAATGCAATAGCCGAAACAAAATACGGTAACAGCAAGAATGAGGATTCACTATGCTTGAAAAAAAGGGTGTCCAAATGGGCAAATACGTATTTTTTGTATTTTTAGGGAGGGGGCTATGATAGCTTTATTTAGGATTGATGATTGATGATTCAACTCATTCAAAATCCTTCAAAATACCTCTAGATGTTAGAGTCGCTTTCTTATCGCCCAACAAGAAATTAATTGCATCTAAATTGAAATGCACGCGTACTGACCTTTCGTGGAACATTTGCATGAATTGGTAGTTTTAGTGAAAATCTCATTACTTGAAATGCCAGCTTAAGATAATGACTTTATTTAGTTGGATGTTATTCCGACAGAATTACATGTGCTAAGTGATCTATACAATATCATCATCAGGCTTACAGGTATATGATTATTATTCGGTCCAACACATACGGACCGAATGACGATTTACAGGCTCCGAAACTTCGCTGCTCTAGCAGCATATTTGAAGTCCAAAGTTTTCTTTTTAATTCATAATTCTTGCATTCCTCTCCACCACTGGAGCTACCACAACAAGATTTAGGCATAGTCCGTCGATTCAAATGTTTTTTTCTGATGATTATTTGAATTTGTTAAACTAAGCTTCATGGTTTAATATGTATGTATCAACACTATGCATGTATTAATATATAATGAGATTGCGCATATTGACCACACGTCAAACAATTCAATGAGTTCATAAAGCAGGTTTTAATTTTGTCATCATGTTGCGGGTAACTCCCGAACTTTGTTTTGTTTTGCATCACTACAGGTTCAGGGGTTACCAGAAACAAAATGATGACACAATTAAAAAACTGCTTTTTGTACTCATTGGGGAGTTTCATATCTGTTCAGCATGAGCAACCTTATTGTACACACCTATTAATTACACGTAACTATAGATGATGAATTCTAATTGCGGAATTTCAAGCTAGAAGGGTACTTATTGCAGCATAAAGTACCAGCACCTTGCTCCATTTGTTGGGGTTTTTAGTCAAATCTTTTCCTTCCACTTCCCCACCTCCACCCTTAAAAGTTTTTGGTTGTGCTAATAAGTTAGTACATTAAGTTTCCATACTTGCTTCTATGGTGTTAGTAAGTATTTCTGTAACTGCAGTGTAGTGTATGAATCTTTCTTTTTATTTTGATTATTAAAGTAAGCTTAATTAAGTGTTTTGGTATGTGTAGTATCATATTTACTTATTTTGCAATTGTATCACTAGTTGGGTGGGGGGTCGATATTTTTATTCCTATATTTGTATCAATATTTTGATGTGGATCGGTTTTAGACCCCCAACTTTTCTCAAATAAACGTTGGCAGCAGCCTCCATGTGCTGCTTGTCACCATTTTCACTTATTCACTCGTTTATTTTCTCAAAACAAGCAAGACATAATTTCAACGTAGTATCAAATTAAAAATAATTATTTTGTGATTCCATTATAACTCTAGTATCTGAAGACTATCTCCCCACATTGCCGTTCATTCTCGATTTTGATGGGTTCAGAGACATAAGCAATCTCGTACCCAGAGATTTCTCGAGATTGGTGAGCGCACATGCTCTCATCAGAATTTAAAGCTGGTGGTGGAACTTTAAAGCTTGTTTAGGGACTAATAATCAACAGAAAAACATTTGAATTATTAGGCTAGGTCTCCATCTTGTTGGGGTACCTACCGGAGTTATCCCAACCGCTTTAAATTTACCCTAGTAGTACTACGTGAAATGGTGTAGACTACATTGTATGGGTTTCAATTGTATCACCGAGACTTTATCACCTAGTCAAAAAGCGAGTGCCGCTTGTACCAAAGTGTTTATAACCTATGCAAATGAACCATACTGAGTTTTATCACAACCGATACATGTCGCATTCAACTTACTCCTGAGTATGCATATTGTTAGTGTTTGTTTAGTGCTAAGGGTCTACTCTCCACACGACTGTCGTCCCCATAGCACCCACAAACGCACACTCTCTTGGCCACACAATAGCTGAATTACTTTCTGTTTGCTTGTATATTCAGCTTGACATTTGTTTACAAAATGTCCATTAACACCTCATCAATTTTGCTTGGTATCGTGTATGGTTCCGCATTCACATCAAAAGAAACCTGCGTTTTGTGGGCAGTCTGAATTAGTGGGGAAGCTAAAGAGCGTGCATAACATATCTGAGTTTCCATCGCAGACTGGCTACCGCACTTCGTTTACTAATGGCATAGATTCAAGACGAAGTATTCTCATAACTAAAGGCACCCATGCGAGATGACCTTGATGTAAGTAGAGAAAGTCATGCCCGTATATTTACCATCTCTGATTGGCAATCACATGGTCAATCACATGGTCATGCCATGTGGGCATTTTGGCAACAGGGATTAAGATATGGGGTTTTGGTTGCTAAGCTCATGCTCAATACCTCTTACACTGCAATCCACGTACATGATTTATAACTGCTATGACTACTACTTAACCGTATTCTTACCAAGTACGATATCTTCACTGGCTCGTTCTATTGTATTGCGATTTCGCAGTAACTGTTCCAGATGCTCACAAATACGGCAGATTCACCGTCATCAATATATCGAATGCATTAACACCAATTGTACGCAGATACACCACATTATTACATGAATTATTATTGATATACAACAATAAAAGTTGTCATTATCATCATCATCATCTCATAGTCAGTGTTATGCATAGGAAAGTGTCATAGATTTATGTGTTTAACCGAAACATACAGACTAGAGTTTGCTCATACTCATCGCGTGTGTTTAATCATGTGTTTTGCAAGTGTCTTCTCATTAATTACACATGTATTTTGGACGTGGCACAGCTATATGAAGCGACATGTGTTCAGGTCGGGTGCGTATGAAGAACGACATCTGAGCACGATTTTGAACTCTCTCCTTGTTCAAGTTGAGTTTCCTATCTCCGACTATCAGATATTCTACCTACGTAATGTATTTTAATAAAACGTATTTGTGTTTATTCGTAAATCCATCACGACGACGTTTTTAAGACTTAGATCAGATCATCATGTATCACCAGTCATACACATGAGCGCGATTTGCAAAATAGTCTAGAGCACAGGGCTATACACCGTTCATCATCTATTATTTCTCGCATGACGATTGTGTCTAAACATACTATGGTGTCAAAGGACTTGTGATAGATGTAGCTCTGTATGTGGTGTAGGCATTTACCATAGGCGAAGCTTAATCTCCTCTTTCCAAACCAGGGCTAACAATCGTATCCAATCTAGAATCTTAAGCTAGCGGTGCATTGCACGACATTGAGTAAATCCCTGCCATGTTTGGTTACCTGAGACTCAAACTACTCAATCTCCATCACTAATGTAATATGAAAGACAAACAATTTAAAGTTCCATATTAAAGCATGCAGTGCTCATCGTGGTGCTGTCTGCGCATGATCTTCCTGGGCCTGCATGTCACAATGATGAGATGGTGATGTGCCATATGATACCACGCCTGACTACACAAAACTGTCAGATGTTAATTAGCAAATTAGTAGTCCTACAGTGCCATTAGAATGTGAATGTATTCTGCCATTTTCGATATAGACTCGTCAATCTTCTTACGAGTACATTGTAATTGGTTCTCAGTTATCTGACAATATCGTGTGTATAACTTTAGCTATTGTTAACAAGACAAAACACAAAATATAGTGCTGTGTTCCCAAGTAGTGATCTATCAGAATATGAGCAGAGTAGCCACAGAATTAACATACGCCTTGTTATTAGCTGAAGTGCCGGAACAATTGCCACAAACTCAAGTTCCCATGAGAGTGGAAATGTCAGTGTGTATCAATAATATGAGTGTAATTGAGGAGTGCCCAGTTTGTACTAGTACTCTGGCGCATGTGTTGCCTTCGCTGTGTTAATTTGGTGTTCTATGTTGTCTCGCTTTATGTTCCAACAAATTAGTTAGGGTGCCGCTCAACGTTACCGCGCCTCGGTTGATAAAGTATTGTGTGCCTGATTTTATATCCCTGGGACCTCATTATTGCATATCTGGCGGATATCAATTGTGTATCCTGGAGTGTTGTTTTTTTGTGTGTGTTTTTTTTTTTTTGTTTTTTTTTAGAAATTCAAGATGACGTCCAAGATGTCCGCTACGCAATAAGAAACCATAACTTTCAAACTATTTGACATAAAATAGCAACGAATACCACTTTTTGTCAATAGTTATTTACATCGGCAGTTCAAATGTGTATGACTGAGTTATAAGATGTGGCTAAATCTGAATCAAAATAATGAAATAATAAACGGTATTATTGTTCTGACGGCATGCATGTACGTAATGCATGACACTGACAGGCGCTGAAGAGTTATTCTTCAAACACCAATTAGTTATTTACCACTCGATTGCAGTTCAAATGTGCATGCTGTTTATAAAATCAGATCAGCATGTGGCTAAATCTGAATCAAAACTAAAATGATGAAAAAATAAATCATATTACAACATTCAACATTCAAGTCAATTTCGTTTGTTTTGACGGCAGACGTCATTCCTACAGTTTTGAGCGCGCGGAGGAGTTAGTCTAAACTGTTGCACTCCGCACGCATGAACACGCCTTCATGGCCTTACTACGCCAGCGGCTGTATTGCATGAGCGCCGTGATTTTTTTTTAGCGTTCATTCCATCGCTGAACGGAGATTGATCAGCGTGGGTTATTCAAACACCAATTAGAGTGCGTATTTGATCATTTAAACACACAAAATCAAAAATCCGTAGGGGTGATTTCAACTGGTATATCGATATTTTATTTGCTTAATCTAAATCAACAGCTAAGCGAAGTAGATGAAATCAGTGGATGGTATGCAATGATGCTATATACAGATATAAACAAAATTCTAAACCTTTCATATCATAATAAGTAAACCGTGTAAATGAAAGCTTAATAACAACATAATGCTCGAAATACTGATGTTCCATGATTAATGCATAATCTCATCCATAGCATCAATATATTCATATGCAAGTTGTTTTATTTTGGACAGTACAGATGGTATCATTTTGATATCTGGTTTAGTTTCTACAGACTAAACCAGATATCAAAATGATACCATCTGTACTGTCCAAAATAAAACGAGTTATATTCAACTATTACATGTATATTCACCCTGAGCTGTGTGTTTCAGTGTGTCAGCGGAGGCGGCACTGGTCGGTGACTTGCTCTCCGGCTACCCGACCATAGGCGACAGACCCATCATCAGACCGAGGCGGAACTCATCCAGCGTGGTCAAGGTAATACTAGGCCTATTCATGGGTAAGGTGAGACACCAATGTGGGACGTTGTATGCTATCATGCGTATTTCTTTTATTGTTGAAAAGATTTTTTAAACAAAAAAACAGTACTTGCAGAAATGACATTGAAGGGGACATTGTCTCGTGGGATTTATAGTAAACCCTACTTAGGCTCCTAACAACGCTTTTTTTTGCATATTTCATGTGCTTTATGTACATGTTCCATGTAATAATAATTATGCTAGTCCAAATTTCATATATACAGTAACGGGTATCAGGGAAACCTAGATACCTAAATAAATTTCCGGACAACAGAAGGGGACAAAGGCTTGGCAGAAAAAAGAGATACCGGTAGCCCGATAGAATTACGCCATTTCCAGTCCATGGGCTGTTGCTAAAATAAAATGCAACTGTCGATATTATATCAGTATGGATATTGAATATTGTTCAGTAAATAAGCTTAACTGTGGATAATTAAACAGACTTACACCGATTTATGGTAATTATCACTAGCACAGGAACTACTAAATATAGTCCAGTGCACCCATTTAGAATGAAATGATGGTATCTGCATACTTTAATATTATATATGACAATACCAGTCTGATACGTGTAACCGCACTCTATACATGGTGGGTAGATTTATGATTTGAGCTGTAGCAGGCCCTCTTATATTAATAGTAATCAAAACAAAACAGGGACACTTATTTTTACCTGCTTTAATGTTCCAAAATCTTCCAAATTATGTGCTTTACGCTTCGACGATTAAGAACGTAACCACCACTAGAAAACATGCACATTCGAGCTAGCGAGATGTTGACAATTTTATGCGTGTTTGTGTTTTTCACTATCCTCTCACCACTCTTCTCTGCGCTACTATTTGTGGAGGCAGGTCACGGCGCTGGGTGGTAATCACATTACTTCGAGGCGTGGCCGCTATTGACAGGCGTGTTATGGGAGTTTGTGATCAAGGGGAATGTGCCTGGAAAACTCTATGGTAGTGATTTGGCTTTTAAAAATGAAAATGCTGTGCGATAAATATGGAATAGCGTTTTGATTTGTGTTGTTTAAGTGACAATTATGAAAATCATGTTTGAATAAGAGATCTGGTATCCAAATGATAGTTCCTCCTTAAACCCGAACTGAATTGCATAGGCAGATCCAGGGGCGCAAGCGGCGCCCACCCCCCTCCCCACCCCCTTTTTTTAAAAAATTCCCACCAAAATACTTCATGAAATTCTTGAAGTGCGCACCCCCACACACACCTTTTCCAAAAACATGGATCTGCTATTGCTGAATAAACATGGTATTGCAACGTCCATGCAAATGCTAGGCCAATTTGTAAATTTACATGGGTTATAGTCTTGTGTCGATCGTTCAAAATATACTTTAAATGACACGTGTTGTTTGAAAGAGCTAGGGGTCAATATGTAACAGATGGCACTGAGTTAACGGTTGGAAACGATGGACAAATCATGTGCTCTCTTACACATACATGTGACCATCAAAATAAATAGTCACAAAGATCAATCACCATTACTATGAGAGTGATGGCAACACACAACATACTAAGACCGTTGCCTGTCACATTGTCTGTCTACCCTAATGTGAAAGCATGGTCAGTGAAACAGCAGCCTTTTCAAGTACTGACCCATCTATTAAATTATACAGGTGCCAGTGAGGCTGTACCAAATAAGGATTATCCATCACAATAGTGTCCTGAGGATTACCATGTAAACGCCTATTTGACAGAGTGCTGACACATGGCCACGGTTAAAAGCCAGACACTGCTCTCCACAGCATCATACTGTTACATGTAGTTTATGATGGGAACTAATAGCATTTGTCATGGGATGTCGTAATTGAGACTTGCTTGACAGATGATCAACACATTATTCGTCCTAGCGTTTATCATCTTTCGACCTTTGCCCTGTACTGAATGTAGGTCTATCAATACTAGCATTTACGCTACACCCCCGCGTTTACAATTAACACAGCAGAAGTGCATTCGCTGTTGTAGTAAGACTTCATATTCCTATAAGATTTTCAACTACACTCCCAGACCGATATGTACAAATACCAGATCCGGAAAATCCTAAAACTGTCTTCTGTACTTTTGTGGAAACGCTGGTTCAACAGGTTCAACAAATACAGCTGGGTGCTGAAATAAAAGGCTGGTGTGTGGTTTGTAGTTGCAGGTGGGGCTGCGTCTCATCACCTTGGAAGTGAATGAGAAGCACCAGACACTCAAGTCCAGAGTGTGGCTACGGCTGGTAAGTAACCATCTGCAAGTGCTTTTGAAATTATACATAACATAGACGTTCGGTATAAAGTCGTATAGTTTTGTTTTTTGGTACTATTATCAATTACTATTCTACAAGTTTTAATTTGTAATGGTGTATATAGTAATGGTGTAGAGGTTTTTGTTTGTAGCGATGGTATGATGACTTCCTCACGTGGCGTCCAGAGAAATACGCTGGTATCCAGGATGTCATCCTGCCGCATAAGTCCGTGTGGATGCCAGAGAATATTGGTCTATCTAACACGTACGCAAGCGTATTACACATCCCGTTACATGACTATGACAATTTATTTCACCTTTAACACAGTCATGCTCACAGTAATCATTCCGTCAATAGAAGTGCGGTGTTGTTGTTTTTTATTCTTTCTCTTACATGCAATGACTGACTAGTCTGTAATACAGCGTCAACTATCTTAGGTTCTATGTTTATAATACATTAATTTGTCAATTCCTTATGTTTTGTATGTCGACATATTAATATACAACCAAAAACGCATCATAAGAAACAATGCTGATAATTGTATTAACCATCAGAGTAGCAAATATTCTTGATCCATGGGTCCAGTTCATGAGACATGTCAACATACCTTCTCAAAACGTCTGGCAGGGGAAGACCTTGAACAAACGAAACACTATTCAATCTACATTTCTTCTTCCATAGATACTCGTTGTATTCTTTTGCGAGCCTTCTTAGTAACAGTTTGCACGTTTTCTTCAAAGTGTACGGCTGTTCAACTGTATGTTTAATGATGTTATATAGCTCATTGTCGTAACCATCCAAATTAGTGGAATAAGTGAGCCAATCACTCTCCACTTTTGAACCTGCTGAAACTAGAAGATACGTTATCTCTGTCACGTATTCCTTGTCTGGCTCCAACCAGTTGACTGATTCCAAGGGTCGAAATAGTGTCTTTTTTACATCCCGTGGAATTTGAACGTCCCTTCTACTTGTTCGAATCTTTGCCGTTTTGTTAACATCACAATACGAGTGTATAAGGAGTGCAACAATACTTATAATCCGTCTTTGGCTTGCAGTATGTAACGCCGTTGACGCCTCTAGGACAAGTTGACTTTCCAGGTCAGGGTCAGCGCCATACTCTAGCAGAAGCTTAACGGTTCTTGGTGACCTGTGAAATGTAGCCCATACAAGCGGCGTCGATCTTAGTGATTGGTTTGGGTTAACGTCATTGGGATCTGCACCATGCTCCAATAGAAGTTTGACAACTTTGTACTGATCTTCAAAACCGGCCCTAGTAAGTGGACTGGTGAGTACAAAATAGGCCTTTGGATCAGCACCATGTTCTATTAGGTACTTCATGACGCTGATTCTGTATTGGTATGAAGCTCCTCTCAAAGCATCCGTCAGCTGTACAGCTCCTATAGACACAAGATAAACAGTTTTATAACCAGCTACTATATGTACATTGTGTATAAAAGCAGCTGTTAATTTAAATAGTCGTTTTGTGAAAGAATACACAATACAATCTCCAAACCTCAAGACGTACCGTTTTCCACCAATTTTTTTGTAAGTTCCAGACAAATATTTTCATGGCCGTGATGATCCTGACAAAGACTCACTATAATGGGGATATCATGGCAGAATGCATTGCCCGTATCTACATCTGCTCCTTGCTGTATCAAATATTTTACCATCTCAATGTTCTCGGCTTTTACTGCTGCACATAGAGATCTGTTCAAGTGAACTTGAAAATCGTTTGGAATATTTATTTTCAATGTATGTAGCATCAAATTGACTATTTCTAAATTACCATTACACACTTCCAAGTAAAGTGGACACAATTCCTTTATTTCCAAGCCGTGTATCATATTATCAACAGTTGCTATAGATTCCGGTTTGTAAAATTTGGCAATAAACTTGCATTCTGCGTCTATGATCTCTCTCCACTCATTTTCCCTGACTATCCTTTGCCATTCTTGTAGTGTAAAGTGACTCATTTTGACTGTCCCGTCAGACTATCGCATAGTTTTTATTTCAACTCTTAGAAATGCAGGCCTCATATTACAGAGCTATACTATCCATGTATCAATGTTTATAATATAAGCCCAACTAGTTGCAGTACATACAGATACTTAAACAATGCACCATGGTCTTATCATACACGTGAATATACATGTAGATAGCACTGTGCGAGATACAGATGACATTATGTGAATCGCACAAAGTCCTGTACTCTCAATAAAGCAGTACATGCACAATGGTCCCTTCAATAATCATTCAATCCTAAACACTCTCAATTCTCTGTGTATAGCAAGTACGAACCTACCAATATTAACGTGACTGGATACGATCTTCTATTTTACTATATTAAGAAGACCTAATATGACACACTCATACCAACAGCTACAATAATTATTATGCACAGTGCTTTTCCGCTGACAAGTAGCTGCATGACATTCTCGAATAGGCCGAAAAACACAAATCACTTCTCAGGAGATCCACTCCAAATGAATTCCAGATGCCTCGAGATAACCCTATAGACGACCCAGAGAAACGTAAGCAAATGGTCCAGATTAACAGATCAATAATCCTTTGCTATACACCGAAAAAACACAAACCAATTCTCAGGAGAGGGGATAATGCGCTTTAGGCCAAAACCGGCCAGACGTGCTACCGAACCAGCCGGATAACTCCACATGAGAAGCTAGATCACCCACGATACACCCCGAAATGACTCATCTGCATGATATCTTCTGGAGCATCCAGCTACCAACTCCCATGTGAAATGGGGAGGTATTGCATTGTTCAAAGAAAATGTGCTCTAAGAAGATTCTGTTTAAGTGAACTAATTTGCATATATGACATTGCTAGTGCATTGGCGTTTCAGTGCAGAAGCTCAGATGGAAGAAAGACGAGTTGACCTTCAAGTGAACCATAAAGGTCGTGTGTTCTATGCGCCACACCGCGTGTTCAACTCGGCATGCCGGATCGACCTGACCAACTACCCGTTTGATACCCAGACGTGCCACTTGTGGATACAGTCTGCTTCTAGGTATGTTCTAGTAAGCATAGGATTATAGTGTTAAATAAGCCTGTCTATATATTCAAGAGTGTATGCAATATAATTAGTTCAATGGCTATCGTATTTAGTACCGGTGATGCGTGTTCTGTTCTGTTCCACGTACAAATGTACACCTTGCATTCTCAGTTTGGTATACGCTGTTTTATGATGAGGGGTGGACATAATTCTATGATTAGCAATTTATTGGAATCGAACGTGCATATAAATCGATTCATTTGTGTGTTGTTTATTCCTTTTTGTTGCATTGGAAATTAATTTATGTATTGGAACTGTCGACAGGACATCCTTTGAAACAGACCAATTGTTTAGAGTCACCAGGCCAGTATAGCTACACGTATATGATATTAAATAGACGTAAACGTGCACGTATACTTGCATGTTATTATTTGAGTTTTACGCATCAACTTTTAGTATATGTACAAAGGTGTTGTTTGCATAGTAAAATTACTTTCTTTTAATCATATGAATGTGTTTCAGATATGACTATCAGATGGACCTTTGGCCATACTACAAAGACCCTTTTGATCTTTCCACTTACCTCAGTGAATTCAAGGAAGCATCAGTGAGTATTAGACAGTGGGCTGGCGGCACCTATCATGCAATAATAATAAACCTGACAGCATTGTTCTTGAAGCTTCAAACTTGAAAAGAATACAAACAGAATGAATGAATAAAAAACAGAATACAAATTAAAGAATTGAACATCCACATGAATATATGAATATCTTTTATTGTGAAGTCACGGACGACTTATACTACTCCATCATACAACTTTAATGAATTCAACAAGAAAATATGCCCTCATTATATTTACCAAATAAACTAGTGTCATCGTTATAGATGAAATGCACTTTTGCTACAAAATATGATTCGCCCACATAATATAAAAAAGAATGTACACGCCAATCAAGTATGCACCATACAAAACTATTTTGAACGATAAATTGTATATAATGTATTGTGTTAACTATTCACTCGAATAGGTGGCAAAAACTTAAAACATTGCGATATGTACAATCTCAACAATTCTAATCAACAACCTAGGAGTGGGAGGTCGTGTCTAACAGCAGCAGCCGACACGTCAAGCCACGCGAGAGTGGCTCCATCCTCATGTACTCGCGGCGCACGTCTCTGCGCTTCTCCCTGACACTGCGCCGCCGGCTCGGCTTCACGGCCGTTACCGTAATGGCTCCGTGCGTGTTCCTGTCCTTGCTCACATCTGTCGTGTTCTGCCTGCCACCGGAGAGACCAGACAGGCACATGCTCGGTCAGTACTATATGGACACGGTTATAGTCGATTTCTGCAATGATATGGCTGCTGCTGCTGCTGCTGCTGCTGCTGCTGCTGCTGCTGCTGCTGCTGATACTGCTGATACTGCTGCTGCTGCTGCTGATACTGCTGCTGATACTGCTGCTGATACTGCTGCTGATACTGCTGCTGTTGGGTTGTTGTTTTTTCTGTTGTTGTTGTGGTTTTTTTTTGTGTTTTTTTTTTTTTGGGGGGGGGGTAGTTATCTTGGACTGTGTACTCTCAAGAAGAGCGGTGCTTTTGTTGTGTGCTTTTCTTCGATAGGTATTTGTAGGAATTCACAGTTGAAGCATTCGTCTTCAGCCGTGAAATATTTAAATAAATTTACATAATGAGCCCCTTAAGTTAGTGAGAGATATTCAAAAACACGATTATTGAGACATATATTACAGAGCAATGCTATTCCAATCATTACCCGCATTTCAGCAATGAGCCTGTTCGCCAGCTACATGGTGCTGCTGCTAATCCTCATTGAAAATGCTCCACCGTCAGCAGCCTCAATACCAAAACTAGGTAACTCAAGCAGTGTCTTATTATCTGCTTATTTATATGCTGGTTTGTGTAGAGGGTACTGTAAAGAACCACACTCGTTCGTGTAAGTTTCGGGCACTTTTGTTCGTCTAAAAAGTTGCACTTTGAGATAGGAGTTAAGACATAACTTACATACATACATTGGGGAATATAGCTATACGTCTATGTTGAGGCAATGTGCCAATTAATTAACAACGATTACTATATTAAGGCTGGTGCGGCTGAATATTCGGAACCAACGGTCCCCTGCCTTACCAATTGCTTCTGAAGTATTTGCTATTGGTCAACTTTGTAACTTGTCGACACTTCAAAATAGTTTTGTTCATTGTATATATTTGCACGTAGTGGGCAGGTAAACAATATCGAAAATGAGCTACGTTAGTCAACCTCACTTCATCTTTTTAGTGCAAAATTGTATGAGTACCTATTTTGAATGAGTATCTCCAATGTCAACTTGTTTCAGGCCACTACTATGTGTACAACCTGCTGCTGATCATTGCTGCCATCTTCTGCTCCGTATTTGTCATATCCGTCAACCGGCTGGGCAACCACGGGCGGCCGCCTCCGGCGTGGCTCACAGCGGTACGGTCGCGCACAATGGGCATGTGCAGTCTCTACAAGAATGCTGTTAATGTTTTGTATATATAGTTATATTATTGACTAATACATTTGTACATTAAACCCCTCAATTAGGACCACCTCTTTAATGAGATCACCGCTAAAATGATACCACTTTTCTCAGCCCCAATCCTTCAAAAGGATTCCAGTGGGAGCCTCCGTATAAAGACCACCTCTTTTGAGACCACTTTACATAGGCTCTAATGTATATAATATGAACCATCTACGTAAAAAGTGAACAAAACCATATATTTAGAAAGTTAGAAAGCAAGACGTGAAGAATCAAATGTGATCTCATCGTTACCTTTATAGTATGTTCAAGTGCACGTAGATTGACTGTGCTTTTTGATTTTTAAAGGACGTGTTTAAACTTTTCATTTATATAATGCGGTAGTCTTCTCGACAAATTTGATATTTTAAATTGAAGCAATAAAATCTGAAGCATGCAAATTTAGAAGGCTCGACAAATTTTTCACAGTGTTACAAAAACATAACAGTAAAGTTTTGTTGTTTTTACATTTCAGATAATGTTCAAGTACCTACATTTTATTGTTTGCTCAAGAGGGTTCATTAATGTCGCCTCTAAGGACAATGGGCATTCAGCCACCTCAAACAAAGTCACCAGGCACGCGTCAACCTCTGGAAGCACGACTCGCAGACACCCTGTCACCAACACAGACGATACCTCACACATTGCATTAGATATGGATGAACAGCCAAATTACCCCCATCTAGGAGAAACTCATAACGAATGCGTTAGTAGCACATGCGACGTGGAATCAAGCGCACGTATAGCACGTAGAGGGCATCAATGTTGCATGTACTTGCATTATGAAGCAGACGTCAAAGACATTTATGAGAGACACAAAGTGCATAATGGTGATGCGAATCGCCTAGATTTGCCATTAGATGAGGTTTCATGTGGCCACTTGCGACATATGGCAATGGCACGCAGACAGTGGAGAGCAGTAACACATATTTTGGATAGGATGTTTGCTCTTTTGTTTTTCATTGTTAACATTGTTGCTTTGGCGCTACTTTTCCCATGGCCTGTATGACAGCATTCTCTGAAGTATAGTATTATCTAGTCGTTAGATTTGATTGGGAAGTTTTGTTCATTTGTTTTGCAATGATTATTGTTGTACATTATATGAATGTGCCAAATACTAGATATATAATGTAAATGCATACTAATGAGGGGGGGGGGGAATAACTTCTACAATTACGCTGAAGAACAGAACTTTTGGTACGTTGCGATGTGTGTATTTAATTTAGGGTGGGTGATGGAAATTTACCGTTACCATATACACGTGTACACTGTCACTTATTTCGTATTATTGTAGATTATCTTATCCATTCAGTACATGGATTATTTCTATTCCCGTGTTACGTACATAAATGTTTCAAACTTTATACGTATTATAACTTCTTCTTCTCCTCCTTTGTTTCCCTCCTATCGTTCTAGGAGCTAGTCAGATGACTGTCTCCCACGTGCATGATCAAGTATTATGCTTCTCTTGCGGTGTAGATGGTAAATCAAATTCCTGCATAGTCTTTGAAAATCAATAAGGGGGATGGTTGAATTGTCTATTATTACATTAACTAAATTTTCAGGGTCAATGGAAATTCTATATTGTCTCATGTATTTGAGAATGCTATTAACATAGGAGACTCGTGTTTTGAGGGGGCTTGGGTAGAAGAGAATGAAATGTTTAGTGATCTCGGCTTCTTGCCGACACAGAGGCCACGGGTCACTTTTATACACTCCTGCGGTGTTACTCGGGGCAAGAGGATACCTCTGTGTGGCTATCATCATTTGGATTGTGGCCTTTTTGATCTGCATCTGATCAGTACAGTTTCTCCAGATGACGTGAATATGCTTTGTACTACACTGTTCACTGTTGATTAAGCCTATGGATGAATAGCCCTCCATCTCGTCCTTGAGTTTCTCTGTCCAGAATTCGTGGATCCGGCTTTTCACCACTGTTTTCCATTCTAATTTATCTGGTGTGTCGTATTTTCTTTTAGTAATGCTTCTTCAGTTCCCAGTTGCGCGGGACGTGTTGCCCATTAGAATTAATCCAAACCAAACAGTCCATTGACTACTTCCGATCGCTCGCGTCATTGTACACTAACACGACTTTAAATATTCTAAGGTAATTTTCAGCTATCACTTATCCTATGTCATTCATGTAAAGTACTTTCCTAATAGAATTTTGAGTGAGGATTATGAATCTGTAATCGGATTTTAGTTAGCATTGAAATTGACGAAGATATGGGCAGAATACCAGTCTTCGTGAAAAAAATGCAGACGACCTGTGTAGTTTGTGCATGATACAAACGTTTTAACTTCACTATTATGGAGAATGCATGCCTCAAATAGCGTTCCTGGTAGTATTTTAATGAGGATTACGAATATGTAATCGGATTTAGTTAGCATAAAAATTGACGAAGTTATGAGCAAAAGCCGGTTCTTGGTCAAATTTACAGACAGCCAGTGAAGAAAAAAGTTGACAACTTCACTATATTGAAGAATGCACGCTTCAAATAGATGCACTTACTTAATTTTCCAACGTCTATCAGTGTAACAGCCATCAATGTTGTGTAGAATACACATTTTGAATGATATAGCATTACATACGATTTTAAATGGGCTTATAACATATACCGGAAGTACCCATGCACTTTTGTGTCTCAAATGTTTATAAAATATGTCGAGTGCGCAACTTTTCTGCGCAATTGGGAACTGAAGAATACACCGGTTCGCAAATAGAAAATTAGCGATCGTAGCATCCCGTTTTGGCCGCTAGGGGCGTAGTCTCGATCAACTAGACCTTGTGATGGAGTAGACGAGGAAACTATCAATATATGTTTGTCTAAAAAATTCCCAGAATGCACTGTAAACCACGTGAAAAGCCACGTGCCTTGGTTTGCTTGTCTAAACATTACCCAGAGTTCATAGATAAGTACATAAATATTTCATTGAGACAGCGATTAGAAAAGTCGTGTTTGACTTTCTTTAGCGGGTGGGGGTGGGGTCACTCAACTTTCTGAAATGTTGATGGGGGGGGGGGTGTTAACTTTTTCTTTGAGCCCCCAAAAATAGGCAACCCCCCGGATATCGTTATTTATGATCGTTCCCTAACCACACACGTATTCGTATATAGTGTTGATTGAATACATCTTCAATCTTCAATCTTCAATCTTTATTTCCGAAAGGGCCAATAGCCGTACAGGAAATTTTATGCATTTGTGACATACCATGTACATGAATTAATTATAAACAAGTGCAATAATAAAAGAAAACAATCACAGTGAATTAGAAAAACAACAAGAACAAAAAAAACAATAACAACAGCAACAACAACATTTCTAATGAACACAGTACTAAACAAGAGTCCATGTATTACATACTTTCTCCCAATGTAAAGGGGTCATCCATATTACTGACTTGGCTTTAAAAAATTCAATAGATCCTGCATCTAATATTTGTATAGGAAGCATATTCCACATACGAATGGTACTACAATAGAAATTATATTTGTATGCGTCGGAGTGGAGAATTTTAACCCTATTGTATCTTACATCAGATCTGTATGACAACTGTACAGTGGATGGGAAGGAAATATTGACAAGGTTATTCTTAATCTTATAAAACATAGACAGATTATAAATTGCTCTTCTATGCTGCAAGGGCAGCCATTTAAGTTTTGTAGTAATGTTATCACTCAAGTTTGAGATTGGTCCATAGTTATAGTCATTCATCACAAAGCGAGCTGCTCTCCGGTGGACAGCCTTTAACTTGTTGATGTTCCGTGACGTGTGAGGGTTCCACGCAGGTGAGGCATATTCTAAATGGGGGCGTATAATGGACTTGTATGCATTTTCTTTTATCTGTGGACTGCACATATGCAAATTTGACGACAAAGGTTTAACAGTTTTGTGGCCTTACTACTAATGGCATCAATGTGCTCATTGAATGACAATCTGTTATCGAGGCTCACACCCAAATATTTATCAGATGTTATTTCATCTAGCGCTGAAAAGTTTCTATTTGGTGGATTTATGGTAAGTATGTTTTGGGCTGAGTGCATTATTTGATCTGAAACTTGTATGCCAGTAGACTCTGTGGTGAGGGTAGACATTAGGTACTTGTAGTTGAGCTTATGCATAATGGTGGGATCCTCGACATTATCAAATTGCAATGCGTTCATCAGCTGATTTATATTTAGTACAGTTGTAAATTATGATCAAAATTAATTACTTTATATGCAACATCACCAAGCTTAACATGCACGCTCGTTCCTTACCTAGATCTAACTCTAATCACAACAAATCAATATGCTTCTGACCGTAGAACCGTAATAACATATATCGTTCGTGTATCTGGTTGGCTATTAATAATTTCCTGACCGCATGTCAGAGACTAATGGTCGTGAGTAACCCTTTCTATCGCCAATACTATTGTATTGGCAATAGAAATGGTTACTCATTACAAGTGTGAACTATTCGGAGATTAATATATTTGGTTATGTCATGAGATCCTTGAGTCGAATTCTGGATATTGCTTTGGCGGGATTGAGAAGAAAGCTCATACCTAACCAGAGCCCAACCCTTCATGCAAGTACCAGCAGGACAGGCACTCTAAGCTATTTATTGGGACATTTGATAAATGAAAACAAACAAAAACGCTTGTTTGTGAATTGAAGCTGTGAAGATGGTTAAAGTCGATAGGATTTAAATCATGCATAAAATTTACATCTATTACATTCACTGGCAGAACCAGGTTTTCAGAAAAGAGGGGAACCCACACACAGAATTTTCAATGGGCCATCCCCGCTACGGCTCGCGGAGATACAAAAAGCAACATGAACAGGATTTTTTTTGCGCGAGTGTGAAGGAGGGCGCCGCCTCCCTACCCTGGACCTGCATATGAAATTTACATTTTATGTATTTCAAAGTTCAAAAATAGCCTTTAAAAACAAAACATTCTTTATATTACATTCTGCACCTTTATTCTTAAATCGACATTCATACTAATAGATTTACACGTGCATGTATCTCTATAATCCCACGATGATATCAAGTAAATCCTCACACTTTGAGCATGCAAAGTGTTACACAAATCAATCCTGATCCAATGGTGAAAGGGCTAAATCCCTTAGTGACGGTGATATCCAAACATGGATCTTAAGGAGCCGCACTTGTGTCCACAAACTCAGCCAATCAGAGAATAGATGACATAGGACTGTCCTGATCCATAGCAGACTAATAGAGACAATATTGATGTTTTGGGGTATTTTATAGTTATTTGGATTAATAGACTAGTTTTATGGTTATTGTTTCTACAAGGATTACAACACAGTGTAATAATAATCGGATATTTGTAGGTCCACGTGCTTACTAGTACACATATTGTGATCTAATGTTGATTTGCTTATGTGGACCTGTGCGTTTAAGTATTTTCGTATATATATAGTGACATATGTGTGGACATCATTTGCATCCTAATAAGCCATAATCACTTAGTAGATGTTTCTTAAACATTCAACTACACATCATTAATACATTTCAAGAAACTGTAATAATAAATGAGATATTTATTTTAAATCGTCTCTTAGAAAATAGCAGAAACAAAAAAATATCTGGAACTATCGCATAATTTGGTGGACAAATTTGAAATTAACAGTATTTTCTCATAATAAATGTACATAAATCAAGATGTCTGAACTTGGTTTCGCTGTTCATCGTCCGCACACATCTCTAGGTACCTATGCTCAAGAAGAGTGTGTGGATACTGAAACAAAGGTGATAATTTATGGTTATTATCTGTATGATACAAATTTGATCAAACTGTAAACGCATAAATTTTAAAGAAGAAAATATATGAAGGTATATTTATTTATCTAGTTGTATTTGAACTGTATGCATGCATTATGTAGATATTGGTGCGCTACATTCCACAAAATGATAGTGCATATCTGTGTTAATTGTCCTCTTCATTTTCAAGTAGTATATTGAATCTGTAATAGACACTTGCTAGGTTTATTAGTGATATGATTAATGATAAGAATGGATGATGTCAACAAAGTGTCTGCATGAGGTTTGTTTGAAGTTATCCCAAACATTTATTATGTGTAATTTCTATAGGCACGTGTCATTATATAATGTAAACACAACATTTCACATTGTCACTACCTAGACGTGTTTGCTTTTCAAAATTTCAGCCTGTCATTGATTGTTAATTTTCAGACACTTTCACACTTTTAAGCATCTGAATATTTACATTTGGACTGTCTGTAAACCAATTAGCTATAGCTCTAAGCATATTTTCTATTAATATTGATCACCTGGATTACATCTTATGTCCCATTAAAGTGAATCATGAGCACACACGAATGTTTGGTCAATGATCCTTAAACAGAATCGATTTTCTAGATTTTTACATGATAAATATCTATTTTCCGCATAAAACATGATAAATTGATTGATATATTCAAAATCTCTGGATATTATTCATATATCCCATTTCTCTTTTTACAAGAAAAGATTTTTAATTAGTTTAATGTTTATCTCATACTTACGATTTGGATCTCTGAAGCTTGAGTTATAAAATTTATATCTGATACAGTCTACACGTACATTACATGTCAACAATGATCTATCATCATAACATCATCTGTCAAATGTTTCGTTCTCTGCATAATGCAAGGCTATATATGTAAGCTGAGCTTAATCTGATAAAGTCATACTCAATTTCTCTATTTAATCGATTGGAAGCAGCAATAAAACCATATCCGTAAAAATGATCTTATCACTGATTACTTGAGAGATTATATGTATGTACAGAAATTTACCAATATAGAAAGGAGGCTTCATGAGTTTTTAATCATTCATATTCAAATCTGTGTACATCGTGTCTTGGGTCCTACATGGGTCATGGGTCCTACAGCATCTTACAGCACTGCTAATCACCTGAGGCGAAATGACAGTCATAATTTGGTAGATGTGTTACCGGGTAAGTGAAATCTAATGATGATTCTCCCACTGCCTTCTAGACAAAAAGATATCATGCATTGCAAAGGCGGACAGCGATTGCTAGTTTATGTAAAACTCAGCTCGGCCTGGATCAGTTAAGTAAGAAAGCTTGAGGTACAGTGAAAGAAAGGCAAGAAAAGACAAAAGCAGACTTAGCTGCCGGGCAACAATTGTGCAAAAAGATCTAGCGCATCTGAGTATGAGTCAAATGACCAAAAGGGTTTCTGATATAATTAAGGTCAGTGCAAATGAATTTACGATTCGATTGATTGATTGATTGGTAGATTGATTGATTGGTAGATTGATTTATGTATATTCTTTATTGCCATTCATTGCTGTTTCTCTGCTCACATTGACCAACCTGGAAGAGCTCCTGGAGCGTTCCTGAAGTATGAGGAAGGAACAAACCTGTTCCTAAAGGTCAATGATGACCGCTGTTGAGACTGGAAGAGATTCATCATGGTGGTATTGAGCTTAAATATCTCCCCTAGTGGACAATTTGTATGGCTCTTAATTGCCATCTTGCTGAGGTCTCTTCAGCCAATAGGAAGTAGGTCACCATGACCTCAGAAGAGAATATTTCTCATGGTAATCCCTCCTTACAAGTCCATATTCTTTCAAACCGAGTCCTGAAAGTACAACACCTGGAAAGTTACCATCCTTCATCAATTCTTCTGGAGCTGGTTATGATACTTGATGATGGAGAGATGGCTGCTGCTGTTGCTGATTTTGATGCTGTTGCTCTTGATGTTCCTGATGCTGCTGATGCTAATGATGTTCCTGATGCTCCTGGTTCTCCTGATGCTGGTGAAACTGAGTTTGCAGCAGGGGGAGACTACATGTAGGTGTAACCACCCCTGCTACTGTGGCTGAGCATGCTACTGCTGCTTCCTCTGGATGGACAATTTTCTGATAGCTTATTCGTTTTGGTTGGGGCCCAACACTTTGGTGACTGATAAAGTTAAAAACAAACTCGCAACCTGCTCCCTAACAAATTGGTACTTCCAGGACACTTGGTTGACACCACCACCAGACTTCAATATAATCTTGTAAACACAGCTATAGCAGGTCATAATTAATGCTCTTTCAAGCAGTTTGAAGGTTCTTCCAGTTATCATTGACCATTAACTTCAGGTATGTAAAATGGGGATATAAAGAAATCATGTATCACACTTCACAATGTTTTAACATTTTGTTTCAGTTTGCACAAGATTATTCTCTTACTCCTGGCTTTCGACAACACATTGAAAGTTATTACAAAAAGGCATCAACTGAAGACAAAGCAAAATGTCTGGAACTATTAACAGCTATTAATATAGGTGGATATCAACATTTTTTCTATTATAATGAAATTGTTATTTGATAAACAAAATCACTTATCACAATTTTGCAAATGATATTAACATCTTTGTTAAGGGCCAATATGTTTCAATATTGTCTTTTACATATTTTTGTTTCAATCTTAAAGGAGAGAAATTGAGAGAAGAGGTGAAGAAAGATGTTGTTAGAAATCAGAATGATTATGCAGCTGGACGCTATACCCCAGCTCCTCCAAAACGACCCATGAGTCATGCTGGATTTACAAAACAGTATCATCCATTGGGTAAATGCATGACAATTCATTCTAAAATAATGCTACTTGTATATGAAGAAATATACTCACAGCAAGTCATTCCTTAACCAAGTCAATTATAAATTTATGCACACTGCATATCCTCATAAGCCATCACATTTCATTATTTTTCATAAATGACGATGTGTGTGAGACCAGATGTGTACTTTGCTTTTGATAACCTTTCACATTTTTCTATAATCCTAGGTATTATTAGAAAACTATTTTGTCTGAAAATACCTCATTTAACTATGAGTTGATCTAATTTTTTCAGTATTGTGTTCATTTTAGTTTGTCAATACATTTATAATAGACTCCCTCTAGTTTATTGACAAAATTGTATCGTCATGCAATTCTATTCTTGATGAATGAATATATAAGCTTATGCCATAGCCATGTGGACACACCTTATTGTTCAGGTGAGAAAGAAAAATAATATACAGTAATATAAGGCCAAAAAAAGAGGTTCACTGTTTTTGATGCTTGATTTGATAACCGGGACTCTAAGATTGCATGCTAAATGGCTTGCTAGCTACATGTATCTTACTACAAGCCAGGTTATGGACTGGAACTGTGCATAATAAGTAGAATGAATTGATTCAGATTTCTGGCATGTTTTTGCTGGACAATTTTATCATTTTACTCATTAGAAGACTTTACTGATGATAACAATATCAATATTATATTAGCTCACAAATTGTCACAAAAACATATGACAATAACTTTTTTGTGAACAAATAGATGTAACAGAGGTGTCCGTGTGAGCAAATTCCACGGGGCACTTAGACCATAATGAAAAACAGAGTGAATCATATCACACGACCACAATACAAAACCAATGACAAAATGAAGCGATAATCTCATGAAACAAAAAAATTAAAAAATCTGCCTATGTTTTCAGAACCGGGGATAAAGCACAGTTTAGCAAGCGCAAATCATTCATAAGCTATTTACATGGGGAATTAAGTGGAATCGAAACACTTGATATTCATTATAATATATTGACACATAACATAGTTACAGGCCTGGTGTATGCACACATTTACAAAAGACTAGTGACTTTTATCATGGATTCTTACATATATATGAAGACTGCTCATGAACACCTATGATGAATTAGAATTACAAAATTCATGGATACCATTAATTGTTAAAAAAAGCACAAATTGTTATTAGATGAAATTTTAGCTTTGTACAATGTAAGTCCATGTGTTTCAGAAATTTTGAATCTCTTTATTTTGGATACATATTGTGCTAGCTTTTGAATATAATACAGATAATTGTGTTGCACACTGCCATGGAGGAGAAAAGAAAAATTTGTGCATTGCAAAAGTAGAACAATTTTTCATATTGGTTTGCTTGAAGATCCAAATTCTTCATGAAAATGTGGATATTTGATGAAGGTTTCAAATTAATCAATTTGTTAACATATTCATTATCTTACAGTTTTTTCTCTTTGATTTTGAATGTCTGACTGTGCATGTTATTCCTTGGCAACAAATTATTTATGCTTATTTTCATAGTTTGGCCTGGCTATTATGTTACATTGGCAAATTTGAAATTGATTGGTTTATAGCGGAATGAATGTATTATCAGCCTTAATCTGATGGAATTGAATATTTAAAAGACTAAAGGTTGATAGAGGTATACACGTATATGTAGATAACCATGCCTCGTACTTAGTGCATTTCTAAAGATCTTCTTGGGATCTGATATGAATGATCCTTCACAAATGGTTCATATTTTGATTGTTTCATTATGATGTGTTTCTTAATTTACACATTGAAAAGTTATAACTGCAATACATGTAAGTACATGTATATACCCAGTGTACATGAACTGAATGAATATTTCAAGCTTTTCTAGTCCATTCGAACTGAATGAATAATTTGTTTTTATTTCAACTTTAAAGTTGGTTTATTTAAATGGTTTATTTGTATAAATCATAGACTTACTTTCATTGCCACTTTTATCATTTGTAGTGATTATTACATATAAGTCTATATTTTCTTAAATATTGCAACTTTCGAAATGATTTATGATTTATTGGACTTGGGTATATATTATTATATGTAATTAAGTCATTAGACGTATAACTCCAAGTCAGGTTAGGACTATATCACATAGTCTCTAGTGGGATTCGAACCCACGACCATACGGCACTAAATCGCCTAGCAGTTCAGGCACACTGACTAGTCCACTCTGCCACCGGAACCTGAGACTATGTGATATAGTCCTAACCTTACTTGGAGTCATAAGTCTTATGACTTAATTACATATAATTGCCACTTTCTACTGGTTTTTACAATTTCCTATATATTTCCAAATATTTTCCTAGATATGACCAACAAAGAGTTTAGGATGGGCCCACACAGCACAACTTACAAGCGGGAGTTCATACCACGAGAGGGTGATTCAGTCAATGCTCACAGGTACTGTCTTGTACAATTAAGTTCTTATGCTTAAAGCCATTAATGTTATAAAATTTATTTCATGAAATCTAAATATTCTATCTCATTCAGAATTTCCATAGTAATGTTGTTCTAATGTTGTTTACTATGCTGAAGATTCGTTGCTCAGGTGTATATCATAATCAAGATTGTCTTTCTTAAAACTTTACTGTTCAACCAACTACCAGTAGCTTACAATTTTTTCTGAAGAGCTTCGTGATTCAATTTACATGTACATGTCCATTCATTAATATAGCAAACTGATCCTACACATTCCAACATTCTACATATATATACCAACTGAAAAGTGGACTTCATGTTACATGTGTGGTCATTACATGTATCCAATAAGAATTGTGTTTTTGTGTTCTGAAATTAAAATCATCTCCTACATTTGGTATTAAGCACAGTAATGTCAAACTTTTTATTCCCTGTGTCATGCTAGACCGGCTTCAACCAGGAGACCATTCCAAGCAAGATATGAGCTACAGGGGAAAATTGGTGACACACATTATTATGATGAGTACTCAAGTAAACCTCAGACTCGAGTGGCACCAATCCCATCAGGCACTGCCAGTGGAAGCAGACGACATAACCCACACCCGCCAGGGGTAAGGACTTGTTTGTTCTTATTCATAGCCACCTTTACACAAAAGTGAATTTCAATTATGTGCACTGGCAAACAAAATTCTTGCCCACTAGTTCCCAGAAAATTTTAAACATTTTCAAAATTTTGTGACAAATGCACTTTTTAGTTGAACTTCGTTAAAGATAATATGTTGTGTCTAGGCAGCGCCGAACATTTGCATGTATATATAAAAGTAGCAGTTCATTTGCCTTCACAACTCATAGCAACATACTGGTACAGTTTTTCTGCATTAAATGTCCCAATACGTGCAAGTTGACAACTATACCCAATATGTGGTGATGCAGTGTATGTAATCGCTTATATGTAAGGTAGCAATTAAACTAGATTAAAGTATCTTTCAAAAGCATTTAGAAATAATTTCATGATCATACGGATTCAATTATGTTCAAAGATTTTGTGCCAAATCGAAGCTCAACTTGTGGTCTTTTTCAGCAGCATTTTGACTAGACTTGGATTATTTGGGCTTTGGGATGGGCATGCGTTTTGCACATATTTAGATGTGCAGGCCCACTTTAGGACCTTGAAATGTAATTAAAATTCACCGATGCTCCTCATTTGTAAGTTAGAATGAGTGTTCTAACATAACAAACATGGAGTTCATTTCGAGCATAGTTATAAAGTTTTTGTTTGGTATTATTTAGTCCTATTACTTATTAATGAATCTAAAAGAATTCTTTAAAAGAAAATATTCTGAAAACATTCTACATGGACATTCACAATTTTCAAATATGTATTAAGTTATTTCAAAGAAAAGTTAATACAAAGTCATGACAATGCATATTATGTTATGTTGAAGTTTATGTATTAATAGTAGAGTAGCGACTATCTAAGCTGGAAAACTGTGAATATAATGCTTATTTAAGTAAGAATCTTTTCATAATTTATATTTATGTCATGATTTCTGTGTGCTCAATCTCAAAAGTCTTCTGCTTAAATGAGCAATTACACGTCCTTTTAGGCAAACATTTTAACTACAACATATTTAATTCACATGCTAATCATAGGTGTATCCATTTCATCAAGAGTATCCCTTTAGACATTGCATGCAACAACCAGCCCATTATGATGGATCAAAGCTTTTGAATATAAAGATTTTCTGCTTTCCTGTGCTAATCAATTCTAGTGTAAATAGTTACATTTAATCATCAAATTGTCTTGGATACAATAAGTGATGACCAGTTTGCTCATAGATTTATACATGTAGTAGAATATTTTCACATATACGCGTAACACTTGTAAAGTTATTGTGATTGTTGGATATATACATGTAACTGTGAATTTCAATTTAATGGTTATTTTAGAATTCATATGAGGTTATTTCATAGAAAGTCGTATTGTCAAATTGACATAAATTTATAGGATTCTTGAGGGAACATAAAGGATTGCAGTCTACCTTTGTGCCAAGTGTTGATGTTTCTACTAATTTGATTATTTGATAACGAAATGAAAATGGATAGAAGAATCATCCCTGGAGAATCAATATGTGACATGAAATTTAACATATGCAAAATCTATATAATTAACACATCATAACAAGAAACACATTGTTTGTTTGTTGGTATAGGAGCAATAAAACTACATTCAATTAGCGATCTACCAGGAATAGTTTGCAATATAGTCTTAATGATTAAATCATTTAAATGAAACAATAACATTACAAATATCATCCATTGGAGATTTCACACGATGAATTGGGAACAGCTCAGTAGAAGTCAATATGCACCACAATCACCTCCTTATAAGTGGCGCGATGAAAAACACAAAACCTCCTTTTATCAAGATGAATACACAAACAAACATAAAATAATGCCACAGTTACCTGTTATTCGGCAGGGAAGTGGCAAAAAAAGGCACATTCCACACCCTAGAGATATGGTAAGCTCAATAATTGTGCATTTTTACTGTAAAGATTCATCAAGGAGCTTTGACGTATTAAATGGTTGTTGGGTGCTGAGTTATTTACATTCTAGGATCCTTGCAGAGTAATACCAGCAATGTTTGCATTGTTTATCTTATCCATAGAATAAACTGCTTGTGAACATGTTTAATGTGAGTGCGGGTCATGTCTCATTTTATTTTACCTTTTTGCACAACATAGTGTTTCTTATTTATAGACATTCATGGTCTGGAAGATGCCGCATGGTGTAAAAGAGGAAAGTGAGGATAGCTTGTGGAATCGTGAACTAACAGATGAGCTAATGGCTAAGGTGCTAAGAGGACAGTTTCAGACTGAGTACAAGGATCACTATAAGGGACTGCAACAAGGTGAATAATCACTTCTTAAATATCTCAATGGTGACTTGGTTGGTTCAAACATATTGTATTTAAACGATAAACAAGGATTCGGCGTGGTAAAATAGGATGTGAGCCATCTCCATAGACTTGGTTCACTGCATAATTAATATTCCTTGACTAGTTTTAGTATAAAGACTGAAACAGTTTATCAGAAATGTAGTAGATAGCTTTATATTTGACTTATAGCTATCGTATTATTATTGTGTATGCCATTCATTTTATCTGTGTAAGACATGTTTAAAGAAAGGTTCAGCATAATTACAGTAATCATGAAATCTTTCAGTATCTTGCAACTGAAACTTCTTTATTTACACTTTGTGGCTCATTGTAAAAAAACAACTTTTATGTATTTCATATTACACAGGCCAAAGGCCCAAGTCCTCAGGCTACACGGGTCCATGTGGTGACTGGAAGGCCGGCATCCCACATACCCTTGATACATTCACACGGGAGACCTACCAGCATCCAGTCCAGCAGCGTGAAACAACCAATAACATAACTCGATATGGCTGCAACCAAAAAAAGAATGTTACGTCCATAGGAGTGGGTAGGTGCTGCCATTGGTTAAATTGATGATTAATCTATAGATGTATAAGACCAGAAGACAATTTCCAGAATTGAATGATTTGGTAATATTGGTTTGTACATATCATTATAGAGTGATGTTTAGAAAAGCAGTTACTTTTGAGGAGCGTTCACATTTGAGGTCTACCACATGCTGGCATTTTCTGCCCCCTGCCCTCTTCTCGTCAACTTTCATCAACCTCATGACTCCACCCCCACCACCCAGGCCCCCCAGCGTCAACTTGACACAGCCCCCAAACGCCCACATTCCCCCCCATGTCAACTATGGTGGCGATGTCAATTTCTTGACATTCTCACCCAAACCCCTAAGCAGTTAAAACCATCTAATCTACCCAATATTTAAGATATGCCTTAATTATTGGATTGAATCTGTGTGCAGTTTTGTCAGGTCATATCATACAATGTACAACAATGGCGTTTCATGGGTAATATATTTGATAATGTGATTTATGAACAAACATTCCAACAAATACAAAGCATCTATTTTATCTTCATTCTTTATACTACAACCATGAATATCAATTGAACTTTGTTATATCCATAATATTCAGCACCCCCCCCCCCAACTTTTATGGTGATGCCCCCCCCCCCCCTGTCAATTTTTGTCAACTTTTGCTACCCCCCCCCACCTCCCACCCCCGTCCCCTAAGAATTGACGTCAATTTGAACGCTCCCCTGTGAGGTGGTGGCTTCATATATGTTTTAGATTTTTCCCTGCAATGTGTATTTTTGTTTTAAATCAGGGTTAATTTTTTAAGTGTATGCTCAGTTTATTTTCAGTTGTCATGTTCATTTGTGATTGTTCTTCAGTTCCCAACATATCAACGAGAATGCCACATATGAACATTAATACACGTACAACATATGATTTGCATTTCAATGAAAATATTCCCACAAATAAGCCAAGGGATATCAGGTGATAACACTTTTCTGAATATTGATTTATATTGTATAAAGATATTTTATATGCAAGGCCATAACATGCAATTTTCTAATACACACGCATCCATATTTTCAGGGATATCTCTCGACAGTTGAACGTTGATGCCTTGCAGAGGTCTTATGCATCTGCCAAGGCTGCAGAGGATAAGCGAGGTACATGTAATAATGATTAATTAAAATTGTCTTGAAAGTGGTTGGTTGGACATTATACCACTAATGTGACACCTGGCAATGCTGTATGCTGATTGGCGGAGAGCCGAAAACAGACCGAGAATTTTTTTCCATATACCCATAACTGATCCTGGTACTTTTTTAATGACAAGAGAATCCACCATTTTGAAACCTCTCGATTCAAATCATTATGATTACATGTATATTGTCAATAGATTAAAACCAATTATGTAGTCAAAATACCATATTCATAACATAAATTGTCATAAAATATTGACAATTTGGGTTAGGTTGTGCACTTTAATGCTGAAAAAATGATTGTATGTAGCAAACCGGTGCACGCATACAGTACATGTGATGTGATCCTCGGTGCTGCAGTGGTCAGGACATCCGACTTTTGATACGGTATTTGCCTGCGTCATTAGTTCATGGCTCGTCCATGTCAGACTTAGTGTTGCTAAACACTTGTCTTACGTCTGCCACTGCATTGTCGATCCCACACAGTGTGTCCCCACAGTAGGGTATACTACTAGACGGTGGTGACACCAAGCATGCAGAGCCACGCCTCTGCACGATAAAGAACTCACCTAGCTTGAAAACAATAGCTACGTAGTGTGATCCCTCCATCGCCAAGGCTCAGTTGGTTGCCTAACCTGCCTCTGGAGGTCCATGTACCAACTTCAAGAGGTCTCCCTCTGCTGTAATCATCAAAATTGATGGCAGCAGAATATCCTCGCAAAAGCAGTGTAGACTAGTACATGTATACAGTGCTGCTGCTGCCGTGATAAGTGCTTATTGCACAGATTAGTCACATTTCAGATTTAAAATGACATTTTTGAAGGGTTAGTCGTTCTAAATTTCTTCAACAATTCACCCAACACTAGGGTATACAATGTATTTATTTTAAAAAAAAAGTACAGTGTTTACGATATGTCAGAATAAAAGTAAACCTATTAGTGCATGGGCCAACGGCTAAATTTTTGAGATTTGGTACCATCTGAGGGCACCAAAGATATTATATACCATCGGAAAGCTCAGAATCTCAGCTTTCCAATGGTGCATGATAGCATTGCGGAACCCACAGCTTAACATGAGTAAAGTCCACTCAAAGATAACCACTATGAATTGCTGATCGGCGTTGATTTACGTGTTAACTGGTAATACAGTTGTTACTGTGAAAGTTTTTACTCTAGTTTGTGCTTATTATACATATATATATATACATATATATTATACAGCTCAATGAATTCTATTATATACCATTTTAAAGACAAATTAGTATTCTTTATTGGGAATGATTTCAATTGTCTGTACTATGGAATGCACTATGGTCTTAATAATCAATAAAATGAAAACTATTATATGACTACATCTATGAAAAACATAGCAAGGTTACCATCATATATTTCTAAATTAGTTCATATAATGATGAAGAAACAAACTGTTTGGTGGTTTATTGCATATCACACTAAAGTTCCATCTTTCAGCAATTTGAAAATGTCTGTCATGAAGCTGTGTGACGACCACAACCAGGAAAATATCCTAGTTAAAGATAGGACCAGCTTCCAAAGAAATGAACATGATTGCGTCAGGATAGAGATCAATTATTGATATTTATGCACCACATAAGGTGATAATACCAAATCATACATACTGTATCAGGCATTGGAATCTCAACTTTTTGCTGGTGCATGATAGTAATGTGAGATATTACAGCTTAACATTAGTAAATTATGTTCTAAGAGAGCCACTAAGAATTGTCCGAGATATATTTTTATAGACACTCACTGCTGTTTTGACCAACAAAGGTAGACTTCCATGTAGCACATTTCATGAAAAACTACAGTGTATACAGTCTATAATACATTATCTAAAGTATAATTGGACTCCTGTTCTTAAGGTTCATGCACAACATGCTATCACCAAATATATGTCAATATGCAATGACCAGTTAAGTACTGTGACATAATCTCTCGTTTGTACACCCACAAATAAATGGCTCCAAGACTTCAAGACTGCATAATAAAAAGAAAGTTTCTGACATTTTCAAGTATTCTACCTACAATATGGATGTTTTGACGCTGAGGTGTGAATTAATCATAATGGTGGTGAGGAGATAAAGATAGTCACTAGTCACAGTGTTAGATTAGTTAACAGTATTATATTTCCAACCAACTAAAGTTGTTCCCAAGCACATTTTCCTGTGATTCATGATGACTGCAATTACAATAGTTTTAAAATGTGTTTAGGCAGTCTGCCTGGTAGTTCAGGAATGAGATCTTTCCAGAATATAGTAGATGTTTGTAATTGGCGATTGGCCAGCTGAAATAAGATGTGCTTTGTGCTATATGTAGCTTATTCCATTTGCTCTTGCAAATAGAATTTCTTCCGGTCAGCGGGTGTGAATTTAGAACTTGACAAATTGTTCAACACCATGGCAGAGTCTATCTTATTTATCTGTTTTAAGAAAGAAAAAGATTCTAATGTAACAAAAGAGAGAGAAAAAAACGCATGATGAGGAACACACAAAATTTCCCCTGGAAGCTATGGTTGATCAATTAAATGAACCTATGCAATAAACTGCCCACAATGCATGACAATATATCACTTCTGGGGCTTCAGCTTGTGGGTAACTATCTTCTAGAGCGCGGCACTCATAACTTGTATTATGGAGATGAAGACAAGTTCATCGTGGGTGAGAATAAATGCAAAACCCCAGAATGTGTGGCAGATGTTTTGATAATCGGACAAATGACTTCGACACAGCAAATGCCACTCTCTGTTTGGGAATTGGGTCTTAGTAGGCACTGCCTTCATCAGCCAGCTGCCATCAGCAGACGAGCGACCTTCCCAAGGCTTGTGAAGCGGGTTCCAAGACCATGCTGACAACTACCCTGGCAGACCCCAGACTGTCCAGCACCTGACTTACTCCTCATTGTGTTCTGCTGTTAACTGAGAATACCCAACAGCCTAGGCCCAGAGGTGGTATTCTTTGGCTGGTGTGCAGCACTGTACACCCTGGGTTTCAAGAAAGGCCTCCATGTGGGAGGACTTTGCACCAGTGATGACTCACAGTGCTTTGGAGGTGCTGCCCTACCCAGTGAATCGTGGTACACGTACGTGAGGGAGGTTTGCCATCCGCTCACCTTGGTAAAACCAGTAAAGAGGACCTATCCTATCGTCTTCCCACCAGCAAATAGTTTACCAACCCTACATGGAGTCCGTCCAACCAACATCTAACAGAAGCTGTGCTCTTTCAAAACCAATACAAGAAAACTGGCTCCCTAATCCTATAGTGTCCTATAGTGGCCATAATAAATGAAGACTAGGGCCTACAATGTGTGTGAAACAGAGGGGAATCGCATACACAGTACAGTACAAATTATTTAAGTCTACTTTAACCTCTGGTTGTGCACTTAAGATCTACACAACCTTATGCCATTTTGTTACACACGTGGATGACCCCGAATACAAATCCTGCGTTGCCAAAGTATATTTGGGCCAAGTGATAGACATCCTGCCCAGTTTGTGACAGCCAATGCACTACAGCAAGACTGAATATTTTCAGTGACACTATCCGCACAGCAGGGGAATGCCGTTCAGTGAGCTAGTCCCCAGTCACAGTCCTAAAGAACAGGGATATTTCCCTCCAGACGAATGGTCGCATTTGTGTTACCTGTGTATGCAATGTGTTGCTGTATGAATCTGAATACTGGGTACAAAGCAGTGAACATTAAGTTCACATAGAAATCAATGGCAAGGTAATGGCAAAATGGCAGTGTAAAGATGGAAGGTGAAATCAATAATGCATTGCTATAATTATGATAGACTGGACTAAGGGACATTAGCTATCACAGACTGTGCTGATCAGAACATGCCCATCGAATCAAGTCTCAGACAAACCAATGTGAATCAATTATAGTTGAGAGTAGTCAAGATCATCCCAGAAGGAACAGGTTGGATAACATAGGAGGAAATCTGCAGTTTGCCATCAAAACGTGGTTATGGCTGTGGACAGACACCTGGAGAGAGAAAATACGATGCCAGCAGGAGGTCCAACACCCGTGTAAGAGCCAATGGATGTTAATTGCATTGATATCTCAATTGATATCTCTTTTCATCTCCTCTTGATGTACACCAAGTAGGCTAATGCTAGAGAGCAATGAGGATAAGATAGTGGTTTTTAGATATCTATATATTGAAGCTGTTGATATTGTGACAGACCCCCCTTGTGATATAGTCCATTCTGACATGAACTTTCAATGGCGCCCAAGTAACCCTTTGAGATGTGTGTTGATGCTTCTACAATAGCATTATTAGCCAGATAAGACATTTTTAGAACTAGATAAGTGAGTGTACACTGCCAACAGTCAGATCTGTAGTACAACCCTATGATTAAACATTATTGAACGAACTGTAGATATCAGCGGGCGGTGCAGTCATCTGATAGTGGAAATAGAATCAATCTATGGGATCTAAATATTCTTCACATACACACATAACTATGTTACTTTCAGACAATATAAGGTAAGGGTATATCCATACAATGAGAGTTCCTACCTGCCAGATCAATTAATTTGACTAGTACGTGTCAAAACTGTTAGAATTATGAACACTGAACTAAGCTGTAACATAAATGTTCAATAGGGACATTCTGATTGGTCTGCTGGACAAATGGGGTTATAGAAGACATTTATTGAAGGTTAAGGGGACTGTGAACTCTTTTCTTAGGATTTTAATAAACTTTGATTTTCTCACTCATTATTGCTTCAATTCTTACAAATTACACCTTATTTTATAGATAATTATCTAATCTAATGACACAACATGTTTTGAATTGTATAGATTGATGAAAAAAAAATTATAAAGCAATTAATGAAAAAATGACAACTTTGCCTGCGAAGCATATAACTGATAGTACAACATCGAAATGACCAAAATCACTATTCAGTTACAAAATTTGTATATTTATCTAGAAAACCTTGCATCAAATTTTTTATATTTTTCCTATTTATCATTTTACATGTATTTTAAGTTTTAAAACCACCTATTTTCCGAATTTTCTTGCAAATCAATACAAAAATGTTTATAATTCATCAACGAAATAAAAAATTCAAAATCCTTAGTAAGGTTTTCTTCAGAATGCATATATCTTCAAATATATACACGTTTGTGAAAATTTGATTTTATGGTTAAGGAGAAATATAAAAAGAAAAATTCATCCACTATGCAAACTTAGTTTTGAGAAAATGGGCTTTAAACATGGCTTATCAATATACATTGATAGTAGTTGCTGTCTATAAAATGTATCATATAAGAAAAACTATTGATGATAAAAGGTTCATTTTAAAAAGATGTTGTTCTTTATCATTTATAGCATACAAAACATTGAAAATGTAAAAATTTAATTTTTAGCCCATATAACCTTATAAGCCTGCAAAGAATGAGTCATTGTTTTTCACTCCAGCTTTGTCTTTACAAAATGCGTTTTAAAGGGAAAACTATTGAAGATAAAAGGTTAATTTCAAAACATGTTATTCTTCATAGTTTAAAGTATAAGAAATATTAAAAAGCTGAAAATAGAATATTTTTCCCTCAAAGAGTTCACAGTACCCTTAATTATCTTGCCACAATAATACCATACTTTGCCAATAATTGCATTACACCTTGGTATTGGTGAAAGATATGAAGAAAATTGATGATATTTTCATTTGGCTCTGACACATTGTGGCCATATGATAGTGGGTATGAAACTAACTGTGTTAGTCACAGTAATATTCATGTTATCTAATTATATCATAAACTAACAGAAGGGGAATTAAATGGCCTTTAAACTGGTGTACGATAGTCTCTATATCTTACTAAAATAAGTATTTCATAGAGGTTTTTCTTTGATGTGCAAAATTATTACGCGAGTCTGTACTGATACTAAGAACGAGGGGTAATTCATAGTGGTTATCTTTGAGTCGATTTTTCTCATGTTAGCTGAGATCCTGAGCTTTCCGATGGTATATGAAATCTTTGGTGCCCTCAAATGGTACCAAATTTTGCACTGGCCCAAGCACTATATATTGAGTTACTGTCATACAATTTATTAAGAATAATTATTAAAGAAGTTATTATATGTTATATTTTATAGAACAAGAGAAAATCCGACGAATGGTGAATGCTTTGGACAGTGGCCATGTACAGTTTTGCCCTACACCAGAGGACATTAGGAGCAGCAGTCGATTTTCCCCTAAAACTACTTATGTAGCATGAGAATGTTATTTAAATGTCCTTCATATTATATGTGTCTGTGAATAATTAGGAAAATGATTTTCCAGTTAGTATAATTTCATGTGCTATCTATTTATGCTGACTGGAATGATGGATAATTTTGAAAATTGTACGTGTACATGTACATGTAGTTTTTATTAATGTTGTTTCCAATCCTGATGCTACCTTGCGTTATTCACCCAACCATATGAGGGTAGACACTACACTTTGTGTTGTTATACAATATTTCATATTGTCCTAGTTGCTGGGGTGGTGTTATTATTTCCCATTAACAGTTACAAAGCATGCTATGTGAAGCTTGAAATATAAAAAACAAGACTGTGACATGGATTCAAAATTTCCAATGAATTCCACAATGTCAAAAGTTATCAACATAGGTAATTTTAATGTAGTCTATTTGGTAGACATGACTACATAATATGCTTTTTTAGTAATAAATACTAATGCCTATATATACTTATACATGTACAATGTAGGATGTGTTGGATGCTCGGTTTGATGGCTGTGTATTAGGTTAGAAAATATGTAGAAATATTACATTTCAGATCCAGCTTTTCATTCAAAATATTGTATTTTAAATTTGTACTAATCAAAATCAAGAATGTGAAAATAATCAAAGAATGTAAACTTACTAATGTCATCCTGGGTTCCATTATTCATGTTACAAAGAATAATTAGTTACCAGTGGGAACCAGCAAGTCATTTTTTGGCTAGACTTTTGTGGTCTCAACAACTTCATCGGCCCCAATGCTCATTGACATACATGTATCCATGTGTTGAATGACTAAAAAATCAGTTAAAATAAATTACAAATACCAACCAGGATTGTGTATAAAATGTTTCTGTTTAACTTCTAGTCAATTGACTGGCTGTGTAGAATACCTTCATTTACTGTATACATGTAGTATTAAAATTGAATGTTTCCAGCTTTTACTAAGTGTTAGAATTGTGATGTACTTATACACCTTCATTTTTTAAAAAAAAGCCCCTACACAAAGTCTGAAATAATGACATGTCCCGGCAGGATCAAAATTAGCCGCTCATCAGCTCACGTTGACGGTGAAGTCCTTGAGGATTACAAGGAAGACGTTTAAGGAATTCGTCCTTTCGACAAATAGTATAGATTCTGGTCCATTTTATAAACAAGTACATGTAGAGCTTTCCAGTTTATAAACAAGTAGAGAGCTTTGTACAAGGAGGACGAGTCAATATTTTGCAGTACAACTTGATGTTGGAGGGTTTCTCGTCTTCATGGCTAGTGGCACATTCCCACCCAATCCTGACCTTGCTGTCCTTTTTTAGAATTTTCAAAAAGTTCTTGTTACTACTTAATTTGATATCAATGTAGAGACCTCAAACAACTTTCATAGAAATGTGGGAAAAAAGTAACTGGTCTAATCTAACTGAAAACCGTTTCAAGCAACATTTTATTGAATTCAACACATCAACAACATACTCCACAAACGCTCATACTGAAGTACATACAGCATCATATAGAATTGTTTAAAATATGAAATATATAAATATTTTTAATACTTTATCTTAAGATTGCATTAATGTCTTAAAATTATTTGAAGTGTAATTAATGCTCTTTTATATTATACATATATAAATAATAAATGAAAATCATGCTCATGATTCAAACACACATAATGTCAACATTAAAAAGACCATGTCCTTCAGCATATTTTCAGATTGTGACCCATTTAACACTATTTAGCACATTCTCTAATATCCAAATCAACCTGGAAGTGTTATCAATTCACCAAACAGATTCACATTATCGGGTAGGTAAAATTAGAAAATAAAATTAAAAATAGCCAAAATCAACATTTGTTGAGAACACTTAAATTACATATGAAAAAACATAACCAATAAAGTGTGAATATAGCCTTCAACCACCTTCCACAACAAAACAACTTATACCAGTCAAAATCAAGCTCTCTGTAACCATAATTAACAAACGTACAATACATAGGTTGAATTAAACAAGGCTAAATTCTGCTGCATACAGATGACATGGACATCAACCCCTGAATAACTTAACTACATGTACTACTTATCAATATACAGTTTTCAGATAAAAAAACAAAGATGTCTCGGAATATTTGTTTGGAACAAGGTTTTTTCCTCAGGCTCTGTTTACAATAAGCTAGCGTAAAGTTATCTAACTAACTATGTGTAATATTTTAGTCTTTCTTGCTACTATGTGACTAGAATTGAAAGTGTTTTCCTACGTGCTGTAAATATATATTTTATTTTCATAAAACAGATCAATATTTTGCACATAAATTAACACTATACATTATATCATTGCATTGTGCATTTGTGACACTGATATGAGGAAAAGGAAAAAAAATGTGATTGTTATGCGTCCACATTAAATTCTTATACTTGAAATTTGAATTCCAACTGAGTTATTCTAATGTTCCATTTTTTTTCAACAGAATCTTATAGAAAGTATGTTTGCTATATTAACAGTATAAGTTCTTAAATTCACATAAAGTCTCGTTCACATAATTTCAGTGTAATTCAACAATTGAATGTTCTTTTCAATTTCTTCCAACACCATTGGAAATACTTCAAAGGATTACAGATTACAGCTGGTACTCCAGCCTTGTAAAAATACCTTTAACAAACATGCATACAAATGCATGTACTTAAACCAATAATAATTATCAAAATATTACATTTTTAAAAAAATTTAATCATCTCTCTTTCCTCTATGGCATGCATAATCATATATAATACTACTCGTGCAGTGAAAGATGATTTTTCATTTTTGAAAATATGTTTTAACTAAGCATGATCATACCACTATATGTATCAACATTGCTGGAGATTTACATGCATGTAGATAAAGTGGCCACGGTATGAATCAAACTCACAGCCACTTGGTTGCATGCGATGATGGTATCATTCTGGTCTAACAACCACAGGGTCTCAAATTAGATTCCCATCAATGCTACATGGTAGTGCCAAATAGAAGATATTTCTTCAGATAAGACAATAAATAGCAATCCGAATTTACTTGCTATGAAGAAGAGAGATGATTAGAGTAAGCAAGCATGATTGGGAAGCATAATACACATGATTTTACAGTATATTTGATTTTACTGATCAAAACTTTTAGTTTGTCTAGTTCGGTAATCTGAATCTAAGTGCACTTTTACAAAAATATACTCTGCATTCATAACAACCCAATAAACAATATTATCAAAGAAAATTACCCTTCAAAAACATAAAAGTATGAACATTTTTACCTCCCTAAATAGTATACACAAACCATGAATAGTAAATTGCACCTACAAAGACAACTCCACACCAGGACAAAATAACTATGGGCGATTACTGATACAAGTGCAGAAATTTCAAAAACCCTATTGGGTTGTACAAGCAACTATTATATTGCATATACATACATGTACATGTACATACATGTAGCCTGACAAATACAAGGTATCATTTTATTTTTTTTGTCCAGCTGTAAAGAAAATACTATTATTGCTAAATTAAAACAGTTTAAAATGTCATTCTATAAAAGGTAATGATGTCCTTACAAATTTGATTTAGTATTAACTGAGCAACATCATAAAAGTTCACGCTACATTCACTGTGACTTTTCATTGAGATTCATACTCCAAGCGCCCAACAGATAACGCAAGCGAATAAGCACAATATCCCTTCCCATCTGAAGTGAGGCCCAAAGTGGTGATAGCTTTGAACCTAAAATTGAATTTTTTATTAGTATTACCAGTTATTAGGTATTTAAATACTAACTGAAAGAGTGCTGACTAGAAGTTAGTACAAGGACATTTTGTTTCTTTTTATTTTATTCAAAACCAACTATAACAACACTTAAGAATGCGGGAATCAAAAAATTATTTTAACATCATGTAATGCTTTAATTGCATGCAGCATGTTTGGTGATCATAAATCTAGAATTTCTGAAGTATTTTCTATACAGTAAATGAAATCACCAGTTTTCTATGCATTATAGAGCACAGTTACAGTATGTGGACTTGGCAACAGAGGCTATGATAAACTATAAGAAATCGACATTAAGGATAAATGTACTACCAGTACCTTCTATTTCTTGCCAATTAACAGCCACCTCTTTGACCGCAATTTTATAATGTTCAGCTATATGTAAAATGTCCACATCAAAAGCCCTGAAATATCAAGTAGGATTATATACTATTCGCAATTTACATGTATCCATAATATGAATATGTCGGCATTTGCTTTAAGAGCCAACCCGGCAATACAGTCTGGTCTAAAAACTCTAGGTTCACACGTAATCATCATTATGCAGCATTATGCATTTGCCTGATTTATAGCACTATCTAGTTTGTTTCATACAGTGAAGTTGCACTCACAAGGCAGGTATAAGCCAAATGAAACAATTCACAACACATCTTAAAATAGTTTGTTTGCTTACAATACTATCGACTTGCCATATTATTATTTGGAATAGCAAATGTGCGATGTTAGTCACAGACAGCGTACAGTTTCATACCGTGATACGGGCTACATGTACATATATAAAAAACACACAATGTGATTCTCTGAACATCATCAAAAAGTTTAAAAAAAACATGAAATGTGGAAAAAAAGAGTAAATATCATCTGAAAAAAGAATGGGATTGATAGGCTACAAGGTTTACGAGTTTAATAACATCAAAACAACTGGACGCTGTATTGTACAATCAAAAAGATTTATATAGTTGCACGAATTTGAAATGTTTCTGTTGGGCATATCTCCAACAACACCATAAATTCAAATTGATGATGTTCAGTGGCTCAGTTAGGCATCTTCTCTCTCACACACAGGGGCAAACAAACGCAAAAGATCTTTTTATATAGTTGTATAACTGTAGATCAATTGCAATAAAATACTTATTAAACCAACCATCCGGACTGGATATCAATCACTCATATTTACAGTCCTGTTTATAATTATAAGGTACATACAAAATGGTAGCATTAGGGTTCATTACGTATGTGTATATTTACTGCTATATACATGTATATCCAAAGTTGAAAATATTTAATTTGCTTCATTAAATTTCAGGTTTACAAACTCCTGATGAAGACATAAATCAAAATACAAGAAGTATTCTTGTATTTTGGTTTATGAGAAGATGTGAAATTGAAATAAACAAATTAAATATTTCAATTTTGGATATCAGAGCCATGAATAGGAGAAAAATCATACTTGTCCATAGGACGGGTATCCTGAAAAATATACCCGTCCTAACAAAGATTTACACAACCAAATCAACAAACTCCATGTCCATGTAAATACAATTAAAACTGATGTGTGGGGTGATTGAAAATACTCGTCCATACATGTAGGACAAGTGACTCAAAATTTTTACCTGTTCTGACAACACAGATACCCGTCTCGGACGATAGGATGGGTACTTATTTGTGGCCCTGCATAAAATAGCCGTAAATATACACATACGTAATTACATTTCACTTTATATGACCTGCTAATTCCGCTCAATCATGAACTTCTTCACCATAATGAACTAGTTCATCAGAAAATCATAAGGGGAACCCCAGTTCATGCTGTTCTTGTTGAGTCAAGCACTACCAATGATTTAAAACAGCTAAAATCACATTTCAATTATTTTTGGTGAATATGCATGTTTATCAATCAATCAAATCCTAAATTTATTTGGACAGGCCCCAATTATTCCTCAATTTGGTTTGGTCTGGCTGCCTAGTCTATTTCAACCATCCACTTCAAGCTCAAGCTGGATTACATGCATAAAAATCATATTTATTCGTAGATAGGAAGTAATAGTTGAAAAATGTTATGTGAACCACATGTATTCATGATACAAAATTTTAACTAAGCATTTTAACTAAATCTGGACCATTAAAAATATAAACACATTTGTGTAAAAAGGCCAAGTTCTCGATTGAAAATGTTTGAACCAAATATTAAATTATATGTAATTAAGTCATTAGATTTAGGACTCCAAATCAGGTTAGGAATATATCACAAAGTCTCTGGTGGGAATTCAACCCAAGAAAAAAACAAAAAAAAACATTTTAAACTATAGTTTGACTCTTAATTATTTTAATACACCATAAAGACGGCAGATTTTAAAACTTTCTGGACTAATAGTCTTTAGACCAGAAGTTACATTGGATGTGACATTATGAACTATGACCTATTAAAAATACATTACGTAAGTGATACACATACATTATGTACATGTACGTACATGTATAACAACAGTTTCGACCTACAGCACTGCATTTCCCAATATTAAGCTGAATAATACACAAAAACTCAACATAGCTACTTGTTACAGCTGTATATCAGTACAGTATTTGGACAATCACGCTATGATTTCTATCTACCTTTACTAATTATGCACCAAAGGATGTTATTTATATAGAAATCCATTTTGTTCAAAGGAAGTTATGGGGGAAAAGTGTCAGTTTGGATAATTAAAGTACATACTCTAATATTACACCCGGAGATTGAATAATGGCCATTTACGATAATTAGATAAAATCTAAATTTATAAAACGGATAAATGGATCACATATAAACCACACTATACAAAACTCCTAATAAAAGTACATTTTAGACATACATGTACATGTAACCCTGTAACCATGCCTTATATGTGCATGTAATGGACATGACTCATGGAAAGTCCATAGTTATAATGGTTTTGGCATTGCTCACCCTGTATGAAATATTTGGTCATTATGAGTCACTTTCTCACTTTTATAAAGTAGATTTTACATTGATGCATTGCAAATCATTTTTCAGTCTATCAAAAGTAGTACTGGTGAGTAGAATTTTTTAAGTGGCACTATGAATAGTGATAGTAGGCTATGTATCTATTTCATAATCAATATTTTTCTAATAAGCTGGAATGTAGCACCCAGTAAAACTAGTGGCACATCACTTAGTTCTTTAAGTGTTGATAAATCAATGTCACAGTGCTGGGGTGGAATGTAGGGTCTAATAGTATAGATTATATCGTTAGTGTGTTATCAATATCTATTGATCAATATCTTCAAACCACGTTTTATATTAAACACTTATTAAGATTTTTCAAAGGAAGCTTTTCATAACAAGTCAATAATTAACTCCTCACAAAAATAAGTTTATAGGAATAATAAATACGATTACAAGTATGAAATCCTGTTTAAAAGATTTTTTTCCTTTGAACTAACAGCAGACAATGGCATCGAATTTTCATCTCAGTTTGACTGAACATGATACACCAGCCATAGACGATTTCAGCGAAAAACAGGGCGTTTTTCAACATCCTTATCGGTTGTGGGTAGATCCTGGCGATCACATCACTACCCCTGATGGTATTTATGCAGAAATGCCACTTGGTCACAATTATGGTATATGGCTTAAGAATTATGGGCAGAAGAAAGCCGAAGTTGACCTTACCATTGATGGACGTTTTATGGGATCATATATACTTAATGGATATTCAACATTGAGAATTGAAAGACCTATAACTGATGCTAAAATGTTTACTTTCTATGATGCTAGAGGGATTGGCTACATGCATGCTGAAAATGGTGTCATAAGGTACCTAGTTTACTGTGTTATCTTTGTAGCAATTATTAACTCTTGGCAAATTAAATGAATATATGATACGATATTTTAAAATGTATGATCTAATAAGATCTATCATATTCAAATACAAAAATATAAATATATATAATATATATATATATATATATATATATATATATATATATATATATATATATATATATATATATATATATATATCCATATATATATATATATATATATATATATATATATATATCCAAATGTTATTTGAACACAACATATATATATAGAACTAAATAACCTTGTAATGTTATCTTGTTATCTATATATATATATATATGTTTAATCCTTTCTATTTTAGATGTTTGGTAAAACCAAAGTGCAGAATTGTCAAGGTAAACATGCAGAGCAAAGTGATAAACATTTTTGCTCCAGAAAACTCTACAGTATTAGTTATCAAGCAATATATTGAAAGGACAGAACAAGTAGCTGTTGGTGATCAAAATCTCTGGTATGTTACCGGGAATGTTTCACAAAGGATGGCTGATGAAAACACTGTGTCATCCTATGGAATTAATGATGGTGAATTAATTGAATGCAATCCACCTACACTATTTTCTCAAATAGGTCAATTCTTAAATGGCATGAACTTTTTATCACATATAACAAACAATATATTCGGCTCATATGGCTTTACATATAATGTGGTTTTGTCAGCACTTGATACTCACTGGAGAAGAGGCGTAACTCGCCTACAAGGAATAAGTGAACAAACGATGGCAACAAATTTGGATGACTACGAATATGATCGTAGCCTAGCAACAGAGTTGAAGCTTACTTTGGTATGGAGAGACATGTACAATCATAGTACTCCACTTTAGAACCTTATCTATATTGATAATGATATTTAAAAAACACTGTGAGATACAGAGTACTGTCACCGTATAAGGACCACAGTTATAACTTATTTCCGTAAAAGTATTACTGCATTTTTCGTTTCTGGAAATCACACATATTACGCGTAATTACTGAAATTTCTAACTGCATGTACTGAATTGTCCATACATGTATTTATGGGATGTCCCAACGTATTTACGGAATTTCGCAGCATTTCCCATATTTTCTGAATTTTCAGCATATTACGCAATTTACGAGAAAATCGCAAGAAATCTCTATACATGTAGTTGGGCGAAAATTTGGCAATAAACGTGTTACGCTGTTTACGGGTATTTCGTTAAGCAGAATAACAGTATTTTCGCGAAATTACGCGTATTTCGCGAAAAATGGTGAAGTGCAATCGAAATTTCTGTAATTACTGTGGTCCTTATACGGTGACAGTAGTGTACTTTCTGTAATTCATATATTAGTTAACAGATTGTTACGGTCATGTCCTGTGGTGGGAAATTGATTCCGTTATATTATGACATGTTAGGTACTATGTATTTGTATTGTTAGAAATGATAATGAGAGCTATAGGGTTTTAACAGTATAACAGTATGATCTAGAATAATTTTTGGTAATGACAGGATTGCAACTATCATTGCCCACTGAACATTATATAGTAAATAGTTGCAAATATATCATAAGTTGCTCCCTTAGTGCAACAATTGTCTAAATGACATATGATATGTCATTTAGATCATTGTTGCATTTCTTTATTAATCTTTTTGTCAAATACAAAAATGTAAATGCCTAGCTAAACTAACATACATGTATTACATTTACTCTAAAATATTGTTCAGCTTAAAAATGTTATACATGTACATGAAAAAAATGCTTAAAAATAACACTAACTCCTTACCATCTGTCAACATGCATCACTTTGAATAACAATCTTCCTGCTTCTCGAGTAAACATTTTGAAGCCACATTGTGTGTCTTTAACTCCACGAACACAGAAAAACCACACCATGAAGTGGAAGCCATACATGAGGATGGTTCTTAAAAACGATCGCTGAAATGTGTATCATCTCAATAAAATATCAACTGAATTAATCATCAATTCAGATATTAATACGAAAGAGCATGCTGAGCAGTATCAACATTTTACTCAATATTCTTATTTTCTTTTTAAAATTAAAAATCTCTATCGATTTTCTAGTTATTTTCACAGATTCATTTCTTGTATGTAAATGTAATAACAACATTTGTATATAAGCATTAAGTTGAGAAAATCTGGGGGTAAATCAGAAATATATTTAACAGATCTGAAAATTGTGTCGCTGTTACCTGCGCAATAGAGTCCTGCTCCAAATGAGCCCTGGATCCACACACAACAACCATACCATTCTTGTCTCCTGTATGGTCTCCTGCCGATAACTGGATAAGCAAAAATGCAATTCTGTACTATTGTCAACCAAACTAACACTTAAATTGTATTGTTTGATACACGCATGAGTTTGATTTAGACACTCAATTTGTGCAATGTTTACTGTAAACTGAGGTACAAAAAATACAAAAAACAGTAAACCCAAATGATGTCATGAAAAATGATCAGCACAACTAGTTAGAAGTTATTATTCCTTCTTTTTGTTTTTCTAAAGAGGATACTATTGTGTCAAAAATGTTTATATTAGTTATGATTCTACTACTCAATATGCTGCTTTTAGAATCATGAGAGCCACTGCTTTATACCACATAACAAAGTTTATATTACTATTTCGTATTTTGAACTTTTCATGGTGCTTTGGACTAACAAGATGATAAACAAAAATATAAGAAAATTTGTTCATACTCTTTACATGTTACAAATAATATAATAAGTAGTTCATAAATCATATAACATTTTTCAAAATCTTAAAACCACAATACTTTAACTTTATCTCACACAAACTAAAACTGGTTGTATGACTCAACATATGCAAAAATAGCATTTACTAAACAAACTTTATTAATCTCACCTGTACATTCATTTCTTTCTCAAGCTTCTCAATATCGGAGAACCTAGTGGCACCATCGGCATCAGCAAACAACAACAGCTTTCCACGGGAACTCAGCATACCCTAGTACATGTGATAAAATGTAAATATATTAACATTGCACATAGATGCAATGTTTCAGTATCTTTCAACAGCTTGTTCAGTGAATTTATAAGCCCGAAATATACAAGGATGACTACACATACTAAGTATTATAGGTATGAGCAAGGTAAGGATTAACCCATCCACTCTAGTGAAAAGTAAAATTTGTCAATTTTGAAGTCGAACACGATGGATTTTTTATGAAAATTATTATTTAGTCAAAGAGTACTTGTCCTGCTGACAAGTACCACTGTGATGGGCAAGCACCACAAATAATAATGAATGCACCTCGAGGTTAAAGATTGTTGATTTGAGTCTCCAGACTCACAAAAATAATAATTCCTCTGGGGCAAACCCAAAATCAAACACAACTCTTTGAATCTATACTATTCAATAATTTTACATTTAATCAGAGCTTCCCAACTCTGTACAATAATCAAATACGTTTCTATCTCTAAATCGTTATCTATACTAGTGCATTTAATCACCACAATAGTGCATCAAGTTTATCTCTCTATATCAATAATCAGTGCATTCAATAAATTCTCAGTGCATATCAATAATATTCTTTCTTTCTCTCATAAATTCAACTATCCTTATTCTCTACAGTGCAACTCAAAAACAAAAATATTCTTTTCATAAATTAGTGCTCTCAAAACCACAATAGTGCATCAATTTTATCTCTCTTTTATCATAAACTAGTGCATTTAATGATTTCTCTCAATGCATCACATATATTCAAAAACCCAGTACTTTAGCTTAACTAAAGGTACCAGTGCAGAAACTAAAAGATCAATATCAAACTTGTAAGCTCAAGTTTTATAAATTTTATGCTGAGAAAGGTTTGTACATTTTATTTCACTATTTCATTTTACTATTTATGGTTTCTCATTCAAATCATTAAAAAGAACTCGATTTATTAACAGTGTCATTGCTGTTTAGCCATGTTGCTAACATGAGAGTCTTTACAAGAATTGAGATTTTATATCTATCATTGTAGTTTATAAATTATTTTCAGTCTCTTAAAGACTTTCAACTTCATGTTTATAGACTTTCTGGTCTTTTGAAAAATTTATAGACTTTTATGGCCTGGTATGAGCAGATTACACACTTATCACTTGTAAGCAGTTTATGCTCTTAAAAGGAGTGTTGATTTTCATTTCCATAGAAGGAGATCATATTTATCTATTGCCATGACAATAACTGAAAAACCTTACATCCCTGATACTCCTTATTCAAACGTGATGTCAAAAAGATGAGTGTTAAAGTGTGCATTTTCAAATAATAAACACTTTCCTAAAAGATTACAAAACTCCATGAGCAACATATCATATATCATTGGAATGGTTAAGATGTTCCTTTAATTATGGTAACATCAGACTATCTGTCAAATTTATCATTATTGTGAAAATTGTACTTTTAGTCAATAACATACTGAAATTTCAACAGCTGTCAATCAACTCAGCCTGGAAATGCCTGGGAAACCCTGTACCTTAAAGCTGTGTGCTATTGCTGTTATGCATCAGTGCACATCCAGTTGTGCAATGGCCTTTATTAGTTTAAGAAGAAGATAGTGTTTGCCATAATATTGCTTTATTTAGGTACATGGATGATTGATAACTATATCTTATTCAGTTATTGGAATTTTAATTGTATGATAGTGGCTAATTATCAAATAAGTTGAAGGTATTGTTCATTCATCTTTTTATGAAAATAGCTGAGGTTTCATAAGCACTTTCCCACCTAATCCTGACCCTTATTGTGTAGATTCAATATATGTACATTGAATGTTATTTCAATTTTATACATTTAACAATTAAACTTACTATTCTGACAGCACCACCTTTGCCTCTATTTTTTCCTAGGGTCAACACTCTAACGTTTTCTGTTCCATATCTTTCTGTGTACATCAAGGCAGTCTGAAAACAATAACGTCTGTTACGACAGCAACATGCATATACCTCAAATTGTGGTAAAATAATAGAAGACAATAATTATTTGAAACGATGTTGGTTAGTCATTAGACTTTTGAACCCATGTCAGGTTAGGACTACATCTATAGTCTCTAATGGGATTCGAACCCACTACCGTAGGCCAACAAATCACCTAGCACCTCAGGCTAGCTCACTAGTCCACTCTACCACTGGTACTACATTTTTGTACCGGAACAGTAATTATTAATCTGTAACTGTATTACAATCAAATGCTTCAAACTAACCTCAGTTGTCTTGTCTTTGCTACCATCATCAACAACAATAACTTCATATGTAAATCTAGGCTGCTTCTTCTAAAATAAAATTCAAAGAACAATCATTGAATATCAAAATGCATAACTGAATTTTCTCAATATAACAAGGTCACACGCCTCCCATTGTATATTCTAACTGAATGTCATAGTATTAATTCAATCTACATGTAGGTGTATGAGTATTACACACATTATGATCTTAATTAACAGCCTATTTTGATCATTGTATATATCCTCCTTATTTATTCTTTTATACTTAAAATAAAAAACGACAATGGCCTTTTAACAGAGCAATTTATCAGTTTTTACAATGAACAATAACAAAGTACATATATGTAGATCACCAATCGCACGATTCGACTATTCACACAATTAGACTTGTTTTTTTTACATTTGTTTTTCACCCCATTATAACAATTCACAGCAAAATTAATGTAAATAAAAGTCTTTCAGTCGGTTCAAATAACGAAAATATTTTGTCTTTGACATTTTAACTCAAACACATGACAAAATCGACATAATATTTGAAACAACAGCCGGACTGTGTGTATAGCTGGATTGTGCGACAGGTGTTCTATGTAAAACACTATCAGTCATATATTTCTCATAGATATAAAATGGGAACGGCTCAAATAGCTTTTTGCCCCACCAAACCCTTTCTCATTTTCAAAATAAAATTAAAAAACTAATTTCTTCTGAACAAATTTTCCACTAGCTACCTTTCTTTCGGAGAAGTATTCCATAGCCTCATTCATCATTACAGGTACTGAAAATATGATATATGTACAAAACTATAGCATAAATTGTACAAGTAAACATATATTTTGGTGACAATTACCTTTATAGTAACATTTTTCACTTCAAGTGAAAAACCTTTACAATAATAATTATAATTCAGATATCCAAGCGCTAATAATTCCAAAAAAAGTGTTACCTCTTTTACAATTTTCAGAGATGGACTGTAACTATGATAGGGTTAATTGAGACTAATGATAAAAACAGGTGTAGACACACTACATGACTGTAATGAAGCACAAAGATACTATACATGTAGCTTATGTAGCTATTGCAATTCATGATAAAATGATAAAGATGGGGAGAATTGGAAATGGAATAAATTGTGGTCAAAACTTATTTTTAAATTTCAAGGAGTTAGATTAATATAGTTATATAGATATGCTATCAAAATATAAATATCCTTCATTATCATTGTTACATTTAAATCTGAGAAGTGCTACTAAAAACCTGGATGCTTTTACTAATTACATTGATAATCTCAACATAAAATTTGATGTATATGGTTTTACAGAGACTTGGTTTCATAACGAAAATGCTGATATGTATTCGATCCCTGGGTACAACAAACATAGTTTCTGTGTAGGGGTGCCATCCAAAATTTCCAAATCATCACTTAATTTGTGCCAATTTTTTTTTTTCAAATGAAAATTCATTACATAAATATGCTTTTAAGTTGATTTACAAGACATATGTCGCATATATTTAAGAAGTTATAAGAATTTAGAAATGTCGAAAATTGTCTAGTCATGTGATGCAGACAGGTCTCCATCACGTGAGTTAAAAAATGCAGCCTTTATGGTTAATTATGGGTGATGGAGACAAGGAACAAACATTCATTATTAGTATAGTATTACTAGAATTAAGTGTAAATTCCAGCAATAATTGAAATGGTTACTTAAAACAGAATATATTTGTTAACACATGTGATGGAGACAGAACTGGAATTGACCATAGAGCTGTGTCTGCATCACATGTGTTACAAAAAATAGTGTATGGATAGCAAACAATCAGAATTACTCCATACAAAGTTAAATATTAAATGTATTTTACCCTATATATCTGTACCACTACTTCTTATCATCAATTTTTCATTTAGTACTGGAGTTATTCCTCTTGAGATCAAGGTTGCAAAAATCATACCAGTTTACAAGGCTGGAGATACCTCAAGTTTTAATAACTATAGGCCTATATCATTACTTACTGTATTCTCAAAAGTATTTGAAAGACTGATTTACTATCAATTAATTGACTTTATTGAAAAAAATAATTTACTATACAAATATCAATGTGCATTCCGTGAAAAATACTCTACTGATATTGCATTAATATCTATGTATGATAAAATTGTAAACAGTTTTGAGAATAAGGAATTTGGCTTGGGTATATTTATAGATCTTGCAAAAGCATGTGATACTGTTAACCATCGTATTTTGTTAGATAAATTGAACCACAATGGTGTTAGATGTATAGCCAAAAACTGGTTTGAAAGTTACCTGTCTGATCGAAAGCAATATACACTTTTAAATAATGATCTGTCATCTCCAAAAACTGTACCGTGTGGTGTGCCACAAGGTTCAATTCTTGGACCAGTTTTATTTATTCTATACATTAATGATTTAAACAATGTCTCAGACAAGATGTTTTACTTACTGATTAAAAGATCTCAATAATACTGTAAACGAGGAATTAAAAAGGCCATATATCTGGTTTTGTGCAAACAGACTCTCTCTTCATGTAAAGAAAACAAATTATATTGCATTTCACAGTAAACAAAAAAAAATATACTCTCAATTTAATGGTACTATTATCAATGAGGTTGTTAAAACTAAATTTCTTGGTGTTACTGTTCATACATGTAATACCTTATCTTGGATATATCACTTAGATCATGTCTAATAAAATAAGTAAAAGTTTTTATTCAATAGCAAAAGCTAGGAAGGTAATGGACACAAACTCTTTAAATCAATTGTATTAGTCATGTGTATATACATATATTCAGTATGGTATTGTAGTCTGGGGAACAGCCAATGCTAATATTTTATACAAAGTAATTGTACTGCAGAAGAAAATAATAAGAATGATTTGTGGAATAAGAAGGCGAGAACATACATCTGCATTATTCAAGAAGTACAAAATTCTAAGAGACTGAAGATATCTATAAATTCAAGATCTGCTCAACTGTATCTAAAATAACAATAGGTGATTTGCCAAATCTATCTTGGACAAACCTCTACCTATAAAGATACTGATATTCATTCTTATAACACACGAAACAAAAGTGATTTCCGAGTTACGTGTAAAATTAAAACTAATTATTCTAGAAGTACTTTTCACTATGCTAGTGCTAATTTATGGAAAACTTTACCTACTGATATCCTTGAATGTGTTCATCGTGTTGGAATCCATATATATTTATTAAGTTCATCTTTACACAACACAATAAATTCTAACTGATTGACAGTTTCAACAACTTCTGTTGCCATTTTCAAAATCTCTCTGCGCATAACAGGTCAATCTGCACTACTTCCGATACTGAAAATCGGGTCGTACACATGAGAGAGTTGAAAGCCCAGACAATAAGGAACATTCTTGTTCACCCTAAGGATAAGCAAGAAATGCTTGAGAGATGTGAAGTCGTTTACAAGATCCCTTGTAAATCCTGTGAGAGTGTATATGTGGGGGAAACTGGCAGGAAGTTGGGCACTCGTGTGAAGGAACACATGAAGGATGTGGATCAGAACACTAAGGGATCATTCACCAGAGCAGCGAGAAAAGAATCCCTCACCCAGATCAATTACAGATCATGTTAAGCAGAACAATCATGAGATAGACTGGGAGGAAGTCAGTGTGTTGGACAGAGAAAGTGATTGGAGAATAAGAACAATCAAGGAAGCGATCAAGATACGAGGACAGAGACAGGTCATGAACAGGGACGAGGGGGGCTTTCAACTCTCTCATGTGTACAACCCGATTTTCAGTATCGGAAGTCGTGCAGATTGACCTGTCATGCGCAGAGAGATTTTGAAAATGGCAACAGAAGTTGTTGAAACTGTCAATCAGTTAGAATTTATTGTGTTGTGTATAGATGAACTTAATAAATATTTACCTACTGATGTTAAAATAGCGAAAACTTATTTCACTTATAAAAAAACTATCAACACACCTAATTCACAAGTTACAACACATTATATGTAAGTGATACGCATACGCTATGTACGTAGAATGTAACAACATGGGCATACAATATTGCATTCGCCAAAGTTATGCTGAATAATACTCAAAAACTCAAAGTAGCTACTTGTATATCAGAATTTTGATAATCAACCTATGATTTGTAACCACCCTCACTAATTATGCACCAAAGGGTGTCACGCTTATCGAAATCTGTTCGTGTAAAAGGAAGGTTTGGGATAAAAGGTGAGTTTGGTGGATAAGAGTACGAAATATAGCTTCGGTTGTGTTAGTTAAACTATCAAGACAGTTTAAAATAGAAACATCCACCTACATCTTTCCTCTTCATTGTAGGCCGGTACAATGACAGATAAGTCAATAGTAGGTCTATCATCAATGCTGGGGAATAGGAACTTCTTGTTTTCTTTAGTTGGATCTACATAGTATTTTTCACTCTCAGCACGATGTAAATTTGGGGGCATGCTTGTGATGTATACAAAGATAGATCCCTGAAAAAAATGGCACAATCTTAATACAGAAAATAAAAAATAATATGAAATTATTAAGTCAACAATCAACAAGAAAACTGCTTGATATTATGGTATCATGAAAATTGTAAATATGTTCTGATATCACTTGTATATGTGACCACAAAGAACACTAAACAAGCAAATGACTATCGATTATCGCTTATTTTGACTTGACGATTATCGATAACTATTGATACTTACTGCCATTTCAATTAGCCATATACTGTAAAAGTATTCACCTACATGTATGATTAGTTGAGTGACGTCCTCATGTAAAAGTTATTTTGAAGAAAATATTTTGATTTTGAATGTTTACATTTACATGTGGCGCAACTGGTGGCATAAACTGTGAATTTTACGTATGACGAGAAATTTACTGTCCTCTACAATGAGGAGTTCACGTCATACGTAAAATTCACGAATTGTTTGTATGGGCAAACCGTGTGATTGATGCTCTATATGATTCATCGTCAGAGCACTAATTTTTAGGTACATATGTATACCTTATGAAATTTTGTGTCGTAAATGGTTTGGTGCCAAACGACCTGGTTCCATAGTCACATACATTCGGCAATAGGACATCTATGCTAGTCTCTTAAGTATATGAGGATTTATCGGAATGTTTTACCCCTGTTGTTGGATTAATTATAGTACCATACATCTGGTTTGTGTGTAGACAAACTTGCTGTGCAATGCTATAGCCTTAATTCCTGTTTTGACAGTCCCCTACTATTTATCTGCTGGCAAAAACTAGACGCTGTATAACCTAAGGTGCATTCGCGTGCTATTTCCCCAACTCGAAAATACGAGCTTCCCATATGGTAAATGCACCCGAATGGTCATTCCCAGTCGTATTTCCCAGTCGTGAACTCGAAGCTTTTTTAGAGGACCGAGCTTCCAATTGGGAAATAACATGATTTCCGACTGGGAACGTTGATGTTCGTGTGAATTTCCCATATGGGAAGTTTGTACGTACGACGTATCTGCACGAGGTTGGAAGAACACGCGAACGCACCATAAGACTTTTTATCAAAATTTTAAATGAATGAAATTAATTACAAAAAAAAAACACGAAAAATATGAAATTTCGAAAAAGAAGATCTGCATTATAGGCTTCAAGCTTGTTGTCATGTCGTGTTATATAATGGACAGACTTTAAACTCAATACATACAGAGAGGACAATATTTGGAGAACGGCACTTACTAAAATAGCTATTAGTATAGCTACAAATACAAGAAAATACAACATTTCTACAAAAAATGTAGACATTTTGCATCACCCGGAAGTCGCTGTCACTTGTCTAAAACTTTATGAATTGGCAGTCATTAACGAACTTTAATAAAACTTTATATGAAATTTGATTAACGACGAGCATAAAGAAAAACTAAAACAGATATTTCTAGTAACAAAGACATTTTGACATTTCTAACACTAAATCAAAGAGATATACATGTATATTAAATTAGATCTAGCTGGATTTTATCTTCGATAGATATCCTATTATATTGAAGATGGGGGCTCTATATCTACACCTACTATAAATGCTCGTTCTTGGTCATTTGTGAAATTTGAAAATGGCGACAGATTTTAAGTAAGCATGTCTTGTTTTTTTCTTAATAATTTCAATATATTACGAATGTTTGTGATTATTTATGTTATATACGGACTTAATTATAAAATATCAATCGTTTTTTCTTTTAGAATTGCACAACCGTTGGAATATTATAGAAAATTTTTGGTAAGTTCAACTTTAGTGAGTGATAATATGAGTAGCTCAGTATACATAGGGCCTATATACATATTCATTACATTTACAATATAGGGCCCGGTGATCGATGGATGGTGCATATGCAGTGGTTAGCACGTTGGACTACGAAACATGATTTGCCTGGGTCGTGAGTTCGCGGTCTGACCACGGCAGACTCAGTGTCGCCAAGACAGCAGGTGCCATGCCATTTGATTAGTCCGACGACCCATTGGTCCGAAGGCCCATTTTTCCGAAGGCCCATTGGTCCGACGACCCATTGGTCCGAAGGCCCATTGGTCCGAAAATGTATTAATTTAGCATCATGCGTCTACCACTGCAATCATGAAATTGTCACTCACTGATATACTATATATCTCGTCACACACTCTTTATATAGGTTTAGTTATTCTTCAAAAACTGCTTGATTGTTATCAAAGAAAATATAAAAGACACCTTTGCATATCTAAAATATGGCTAACTTGCATTTGAAATTACGAATAATATATCTAATTTTCCAAAAAGATCACATTTTATTGCATACGAAATTATCTGGGTAGATTATTATTCTTTTAAATATTGAGTCACAATGCACCAACACTGTATTGCTACTACATTGATTTTTAGATTGCAAAGATTCGTTTTATAACACAGTTACTTTGAATCCCGGGGAAGGGGAGGGGGCTCTTCCTTTGGTATCAGACGGAGATGCTCCCCACGAAAAAAAATTCTGTGCACAATTTCATAGCAAACTTTCATCGAAAAACCTATTTCATAGCTGGATATGACAAAACTCTAGATATTTTATAACTCCACCGTGTAAAGACAAGCAATTGAAATGAGAGAAACACATATCAGCTGACACATATCCAATTGGCAAATGAGAAGCCTGGGATGAGACAAGTACTTTAAAGCTGCTGTCTTAACATTGAGTTTTCATAGCTACTGGGCATTACAAAATGCCATTTCATAGCTGCTGGACAGTGAGACGTAGGCATTCATAGCTGCTAGGGAGGGTAGAAAAGGTGGGTCATTCGGAGTGAGCATACTCGTCAACCGATGTATGGAAGTGCCCCCCCACCCCACCCCACCCCCCCCCCCGGCTTTGAATGGTTCACATTTAGAATGTTTTACTGTATGATTTACTACTTGTACATTTAAACAAAATAATGAATTTGTATATATGATCACCCGAAACCCACGGGGGGGGGGGGGGGGGTGTTGAGTCAAAGATGACGTCACCTACCAGGAGGGGATGGTGGCGCTGCTGATAAGATGACAATAGATGACAACTGGGGTAGGGGTACAAATGACCGGTGTTTATTTGAAGTTACTTGAGTGAGGCACATTAGCGTCCTCGGATGTTTCTAACTAAAAAGTCATGCACAGGTGAATTTCATGGCATATCTACCTTTAATGCCACACAAACTGTACTTGCTGAACCATTTGAATATATACATTTTTATCTATGTGCAGTGTTCCATTCAAGAATCATAACATCCTTTTTCAGTGGAAAGCATTATCTTTTCACATGGTGAAATCATGAGACCATTGTGGCTTAATAATCAAAAGAATAATAATCTTTTTAGAGTAACCTTCATGCAATATAATGTTGTTGCTTTTGTTGAAGTAGATATATAATCAATTATTTTAAATCCATGATATAGATATTTTAAATGTAAACGTATATATTTTATATTCTAATAGAAAAAATCAAACACACTTTGAAGAATGATTATAGAGCTATATATAGAGTTACATTAAGGTAGCATCCTTGGTTGTTCCGCAGGGCCGGCCCCCGCCGGATACATAAAATAAATTCATCAATAACCAGTAAATGAATGTACTCAATTATATGAATATTCGGACTAATGGGCCTTCGGATCAATGGGCCTTCGGACCAATGGACCTTCGGACCAATGGGCAGTCCCCAGACAGCATACGTCCGTCTACCACTGCATTGCCGATCTCCACACAGTGTGTCGCCGCTGTAAAAGTGTAATACTAGATGGTGGTGACACCAAGCCGAGGTTCGGAAGCCTCGTTAAAAAGCGTGCCCGGGCCCCGTGTCACCCCTCAGCACACAAAAGAACTCATGCACCTAGCTAGTTTGAAAACAATAGCTAATGTGATCCCTCCGCCCCCCAGGCTGAGTTGGCTACCTAGCCTGCCTCTGGAGGTCCATGTAGCAACAACACGTGGCCTCCCTCTGCTATAATCATCAGAAATTGATGGCTGCAGAGTATCCATAACAACAAACAAAAAACAAAGGTTGCATGGGAACCCAGTGGGCACATGGACGTCGGTCACAGTCATGTGAAAAATAAATTCAAATGGTTTTTACTTGAGTACCGAAGGTTCGCACTTTCGATACTCATAGTAAAATATATATATTTTTTTTTTCAAGTGCCTGTGATGACTGTATATATCATAGTCTATGACTGCAGCATATTTTGGCGAAATTCCTGTCAGTGGGTGATTCATGTGTGTACAATACATGTTTTCACATGTCATGTGACACATCTTTTCAATGGGGCAATAGGGAGAAAAATGGAGAAAAGCATTTGTTAGTAGTGCATGTTAAAAACATTGATAGCTCTAGATCGAGTTATTGATAACAATTTAAAGAGATGTGGCAAGCTAGGCTAGCCTTAATATTTATTTATTTATTTGTGGTTATTAAATCTCCCCGGACGAAGTCCAGGGGAGATTTCTAGCTTTAGTGCCGTCTGTATGTATGTATGTATGTATGTCTGTCCGCGTCCACATGCTTAAAAGCTTATAACTTGAACACCATGAGAGCTATTGCTTTGAAAATTAAATATGTTTAGTTTGAGGACAATCGTATGTCTCAAAATTTTTTTTTTGTACTTTGGCCTACTTTTGACGAACTTATGACCTTCGGTACAAATATCTTGTTACCACTCTTTAGGGAGAAGTATTTGGCCGATTGTCGCCAAACTTCATTTGTAGCTTCGATGTACTACTCTCCAGACCTGATTAGATTTTGGTGTACTTTGGCCTACTTTTGATGAAGTTACGATGTGTTTTAAAAAAAAATATTATTACGTAATTGTGTTTATCTGTCTCCTGGGAACAGTTTATGACTTATCATCACCAAACTTGACATTTGGTATGTCTATATCACTCTCCTCACGTGATTTGATATTGGTGTACTTTGGCCTACTTTTGAACTTACGAGCGTTACGTAATAAACCTTGTTAACACTCTACAGGGAAAAGTATTTGAGCTATGGTCACCAAACTTCATATTTAGCTTCGTTGTACTACTCTCCAGAGCTGATTAGATTTTGGTGTACTTTGGCCTATTTTTGATGAAGTTACGATGATTTAATTATTACGTAATTGTGTTTATCTGTCTCCTGGGAACAGTTTATGACTTATCATCACCAAACTTGACATTTGGTATGTCTATATCACTCTCCTCACTTGATTTGATATTGGTGTACTTTGGCCTACTTTTGAACTTACGAGCGTTACGTAATAAACCTTGTTAACACTCTACATGGAAAGGTATTTGAGCTATGGTCACCAAACTTCATATTTAGCTTCGTTGTACTACTCTCCAGAGCTGATTAGATTTTGGTGTACTTTGGCCTACTTTTGATGAAGTTACGATGATTTAATTATTACGTAATTGTGTTTATCTGTCTCCTGGGAACAGTTTATGACTTATCATCACCAAACTTGACATTTGGTATGTCTATATCACTCTCCTCACGTGATTTGATATTGGTGTACTTTGGCCTACTTTTTGAACTTACGAGCGTTACGTAATAAACCTTGTTAACACTCTACAGGGAAAAGTATTTTGAGCTATGGTCACCAAACTTCATATTTAGCTTCGTTGTACTACTCTCCAGAGCTGATTAGATTTTGGTGTACTTTGGCCTACTTTTTTGATGATGAAGTTACGATGATTTGATTATTACGTAATTGTGTTTATTTGTCTCCTGGGAACAGTTTATGACTTATCACCAAACTTGACATTTGGTATGTCTATATCACTCTCCTCACATGATTTGATATTGGTGTACTTTGGCCTACTTTTGAACTTACGAGCGTTACGTAATAAACCTTGTTAACACTCTACAGGGAGAAGTATTTGACCTATGGTCACCAAACTTCATATTTAGCTTCGTTGTACCACTCTCTAGAGCTGATCAGATTTTGGTGTACTTTGGCCTACTTTTGATGAAGTTACGATGTTTTTTTAAAAACAAATTATTACGTAATTGTGTTTATCTGTCTTGTGGGAACAGTTTATGACTTATCATCACCAAACTTGACATTTGGTATGTCCATATCACTCTCCTCACGTGATTTGATATTGGTGTAATTTGGCCTACTTTTGAACTTACGAGCGTTACATAATAAACCTTGTTAACACTCTACAGGGAGAAGTATTTGACCTATGGTCACCAAACTTCATATCTAGCTTCGTTGTACCTCTCTCCAGAGCTGATGAGATTTTGGTGTACTTTGGCCTACTTTTGATCAAATTACCATGTGTTTTTTTTTAAAACAAATTATTTCGAATTCGTGTTTATCTGTCTCCTGGGAAGACTTTATTACCTATCATCACCAAAACTTGACATTTTGTATGACTATGTCACTCTCCTCACGTGATTTGATATTTGAGTACTTTGGCCTACTTTTCAAAAATGGCCTGATCGGGGAAATGGCCTGATCGGGGAAGGGGAGATTTACGGCGTTCCCGACGACTACTCGTTTCAGAGTAGAGACCCATCAATAATACAGTAAATGCATAAATTACGGCGGTCCATAGTATTAAGAAAATTTAAAAACAAATTAATACAATTTATATGACCAGAAAAAAGAAAAAAAAGATAACAGAAAGTATAAAATTAAAAAATAACTAATATATAAAATAATCTACAGCACCAAGTTGTTAAACTCGTGGTGAACATATAGTAACTTTATCCAATGTGATCGAATTCTTGAACTCCATCTCATGTCAGAGTTCAACACCGATCTAACAATTTGATTTCCTGAGAGATCAAGTCTCTTCATAAACCTGAAGACAAGGTTTCTAATGACAGCTGGACAACTCTTCACATTATTATAAGCAGACATTTTACTCGCACTACAGTCTTTCTTCAATCTAACTAACATCCTAAATACATTATTATAAGCAACAACTAGTTTTCTGATAGAAGACTTATTATAGTTCCACCATAATTGAGAGGTGTAAAAAGATGAACAATAATTCCCGAAATAGAGATACCTTAACATTAACATTGCACATGTGAAATTTTTTAACTAACATATTACCTTGCGCATACATTTGTCTACATTGTCTAATAATGTCCTTATCGTCCTTGGAATCATCACTTAAGAAATGACCAAGGTATTTGATGCATGTCACCTCATTAATACATTCTCCTGATATTGTAAATGGAACAAATTGTACACCTTTAATACATTTGTTACGAAATATCTTGACAGCGCTTTTCTTTGGGTTATATTTGATATCATGCTCTACTCCATACTTTTCACATATCAAAAATAGTTCAGCTAGACCAACTGCTGACGGACATAACAGAACTAAATCATCAGTATACATTAGATGATTAACCAGACTAGAACCAGATATGCAACCAAAGTTGCTCTTATTAAGATTATTACTCAGGTCATCCATGTAAACATTAAAGAGATATGGTGAAAGTATACCTCCCTGTCTCACTCCGTTAGACACATTAAAGGAGGATGAGATAACACCACCCCACCTGACACACATAGTTTGGTGAGAGTACCAGTACATGAGTATTCTTACAATATATGCAGGTGCACCATGATTTAAAAGTTTAGTGAATAATACTGAATGTTTCACTCGATCAAAAGCCTTAGAAGCATCTAAAAAACAGGTAAATACACTTCCATTCAATTAAGGCCATTAAATTAAGGCCATTAAAGATGGGGCAGTGGCTCTGTCCATCGGCAGGCTATTCCATAATGATATGGGATATATGCATCCTTCTCAAGGTTTTTGATTGGCTATAGTAACTTGGCTTTCAATTGAATTCATTTCACTAATTCTAACTAAACTTTATTTTTTGGTCCCAATACTAAACTAGAATAATGACAGTCGTTACACCTAATATTTGTTATTTTCGTTTCAGCGTAAAATATATACTGATACCATGGCCACAATTAAGATGGTAGCGTTGAATACCTTTGTGGCTTGTCTTTAGTATACAAATGGGGGGGGGCCACCCATTAACTCCCATTGTAATCTGTTAATCCATTTCAGGAGCAAGATGTCAGGCCAGACTCACGGGAGCTTGGGGAGTTCAGACCAACAACCATCAACATCGGTAAATATATGGAAGTGATATGTTGTCATGATTTGCATTATATGTATTAACATCATCATCATCATCATCGGTGTTTTGATTAACGTGCAGGTGCTGGGGTAACGTCCACTTCAGTGGACCCCCTTCCAGGTAGCTGGCTAGCTGCACGCATGGCTGTTCGTACACCGGATCTCCATGTGGTTTTCTCATGAGGATCGGTTTTTGAGAGTCCCCAGTCCCTCATATCCCTCTCAGTCACCTGCTTCCATGAAGTCTTGGGTCTACCGGTTCCACGTATACCAGCCACTTGCATGTCCCATGCTGTCTTGATTGCTCCGCTTGACCGTACCACGTGGCCATACCAACGAAGTCTTCTCTCCTTCACAATGAGGACAAGGTCCTCAAGGCCGAGAAGCTTCAAAAGCTCACTTGAACTGGTGGTGGCGGCGTTCTCCGGCTTCACATTGCAGATCTGTCTGATCATTGCCCTGTCATTGCGTTGCAAGCGTTGAAAGTTTGGCTTGGTTAAGGGCCATGTCTCACTAGCATGGAGCATTGCACTCCGTACACAAGTACTGTATACATGTCCCCGCGTCTTGTGTGAGAGGTGGCGAGATGAGAGAACAGGCAGCAGCTCCCTAAACTTCCTCCAGGCTGTCTTCACCCGTGTTGTCGTTGCAGCGTCACAGCCACCGGCAGCCGAGAGCATGTCTCCCAGGTAACAAAAAGGAAGCTACGACCTCCAACTTGTCGGGTCCCACCTGAACCTCACTCTGTGGTCTGCCATCGATTGGTCTCGCAGTACCCAGGCAACGTCTGCACTTGAAACTTGGGTCCTCTGTTAGGCGTTTAAGTCCACTGCATTTCTTATGCACCCACTTTTGCAGCCTTTACAGAGAACGCTGTTGGACCAGTGCAGCAAACAGCACAGGGAAACTTGCCAGAGTTTTGGAGAACATCCAGACCTGAACCGCAGATCATGATCTTAGTCTTCCTTGCATTCACTCTTAGACCTTTTTTCTCCATGCCTTCCTTCCACAACAACAGCCTACTGACACATTCCTCAAGTGACTTTGTTATTATGACTAGGTCATCAGCATAAAGGTCCTCCCAAGGGACACCAGATTGGAACTCACGAGAAAGGGCTTCAAGCACTACGTTGAACAGCTGTGGACTGAGTACCGAACCTTGGTGGACACCGACTTTCACCTCATTAACAGCAATGGATACTTTTTTGCAGAGGTCCAATAACTTTTGGATTAATAGTACTTTGAGATCGCACTTAGACCAAAGATTGTCGTCAGTGTTGGGCTGCTATCACTGGTGTTTTCTGCAATTGTAGTTAATATACGACTATTCAGCTAGAATTCATTTATTTGTTAATATTAAACATTGACATTGTGTCCATGATTTTTAATAATATTAGGAGCACAGTGCTACAGACAACAGTCAATGAATAACGTCCTCTTTCCCACCAACTTTAATCTTTAGCGCCAGTCACTTTATCAAGATGGATTTTTAACAATTTTCCAATGTTTCAACAATTGTTTGAAATTTATCAAAAGTATATCTCCATGTATGTAAGTTTATTTTTCTCACATGTTTTATAGGTTCTATTACAACGGCTGAAGGCTCTGCATTGGTAAAATTGGGTGATACTACAGTTATCTGTGGGATCAAAACAGTAAGTACATTAAAATCAAAGTTATCTGACTTTAAAATGTTTTGATCCTTAATCCGTGCAATGCTTATGATCATTAATGTTTTTATGTGCTCTTTTATTTGATTTTATAGGAGCTGGCAGCACCAACTGCAGAAGAACCAACCAAAGGATATATTGGTATGATTTCACCTTCTTGGTTTTTTATACATGTATTTGTAAAATAAGATCTTCATATATTCTCACACTTTTTAAAAAGAGATGCCTTGTTTGTGTTTAATAATTTTATAACCATTCTATTGCAATAGCTATATTTGAAGAGTTTAATGTGTAGTAATATTTTTCAATTATTATTAGAATTGCTTCAGACAGTCAAAGTGTAATTCACATTGTCATAAAAAAAGTTACAAAACTGAAGCATTTCTTGTAAATTAAAATTTAATACAACTGAACCAAATACATAGGTCAGGTATATGAGAAAATAGAAATTATGTGGATGCTTAAATATTTTAATGCCTATTTTTATATTCAACTTTTCAGTGCCCAATGTTGACTTACCAGCAATGGCCTCGGCCAATTTCAAATCAGGAGCACCATCGGAGCAAGCACAGGCAGCATGTGTGTTCTTGGACAACTTTCTTATAAAGTATGTGAAATGTGCTGTCTAGTTTATGGTTAGACAGTTTAGGCACTTGATACTGGTACTTGTCCAATGTAATTCAATGTCACCAGAGTAATACACTGACTCACTTATTTTATTTTGAAGTTAGAACTCGCTGCGATCAGACTGCATGCCCAATTCGCAATATACAATAGGCAAAATAATATCTTAAGTGGAATAAAAAAATCTTTTATATTAGTGGTTATATATTTTGTGCAATGTTTTATTTTCCATCTATCCAATATAAATTTTATTTATTCAGTTCTGGGTGTCTGAACTTAGAGAGCTTGTGTGTAGATAAAGGAAAGGTAAGTAATTTGAATATGCTTTTTTCATAATTTTAGTTTGGTTCAATTTGTGAGCTCTATTTTGACTTAATTTTTAAATATTTAAGATTTACCCAAGTGTGACAGTTTGTCATATCCAAATCAGACCTACACTTATGTGTAAAGCAAATAAATTTTATATGTAGAACATGGAAAATCTTTTAAGAGTCATGTTATATGATATTAAACCAGTATAATATTATGAACAACATTTATTGTATGATTTATTTGTGCATACAGTTGGTGTGGGTGATTTATTGTGACTTGATATGTCTGAACTACGCTGGCAACCTGTTGGATGCATGTTGTGCTGCCCTCCTCGCTGCCCTCAAAAATGGTAAATTATTTATATTGTGTTTTATTTTATAACAGTTACTGTATTGATAAAAATGTGCTAATGACCTGGTGTAAAATGTTAAATCATGAGAACAAGACTTAGATCACAACTTTTAACTACCACATTTACATTTACATTTGAATGTTCATAATGCAATCTTTGTAAATACCGTACCCTCTTTTATAAATCATGTATCAATGAAAACGTGTTTATGTTCTTACAGTTCAATTAGTGAAAGTTACTGTTAGTGAAGAGACAGGACTGCCAGAGGCAGATCTCAATACCAAACTCCCGCTTGAAATCTTATCTCAACCTGTCTCTACCACGATTGCCATCTTTGAGGAGTAAGTTGGTTTGTCAACTTTGTAGCATTTTGTATATTTATGTATATGGAGAAGATATATTTATGAAAGCTGAAATTAATTTCCTAAATCTAACCTTTATTTGTGTTCAAAGTTAACTTTGCACACGTACATATTGCTGGTCGAACACTCTCAGCAGAATTATTATTATTTTTAATTCTATTGCAGCCACATTCTTTTGACTGACCCCACTGAAGAGGAAGAAAATCTATCTACTGGTGCAGTAACTATAGTGACGACCGACAATAATCAACTTTGCATGACACATAAAACTGGTATGCTGCAATGACAATTAAAATCAGTCATTCATTTTTCATAAATGTATCATAGTAATAATTCTTGTTTCTATTTTAAGTGCAATAATATAAAGGTAATCACTGTTCTTGCAGGTGGTAGTGGACTCACTGATCAACAGCTTGGACTGTGCTTAGAAAGAGCCCAGACAAGAGGCAAAGAGATTAGGATACTCATAGATGAGATTTGTAATGGTGTAGAGAGGTAGCAGAGCTACTTTTCAAAATTGTAATAACGATTGATGGATTTAAAATACAAACAATCAAGTTCATAATTTCTTGTGGTTTGTGTTTCAAATTGCAAAATAGTGAGCTAAAGGTTAAACATTTTGAAGGTCATTATGCATTTATATGTTAAAAATTACGTAAATTTGCTTAACTGCCACAATGCAATTGGAGCTCATTCTTTCAATTTCATCCAAACTCTTTCTTCTCATTTGTCACAATAAAGGTTATGGATGTTGTACAGTTTGTAGCTGTTTACAAGTTTTGTAAGTTATATGTACATTGTAGCTGTCATTAGTTGCATAACCATTTGTACATTGTACAGCTTAGAATTTAAGGCACAAGCTTGGTCGATTTTGACCTTTCCAAATTTCCATATTCTCAGTATATGTAAGATACTAATATACACATCATTTATACAAGTGTAAAATATCTTCTAAACTACTGAAAAACAACATTTTTATTGTGATTGTTAACCCTTTCATACTAGATATGGGAAATGTAATTTGCATAGAAAAGAAACACTGACAAACAATTTCATTTTGACAGTTTTACATAATTAATACATAATTATACAGAGTCGCTGGGTAATAAAGTTTGTATTCTCATTTTAGATATATTTCTTTTTATTTACATTTTATATAGCTAAAATTTGTGCGGTTTTTGTTCACACTTTGATTTTAATAATCATGTAAAGATATTTGAAAGAAAAGAATACAAAGAAAATTGAATGTGTTATATTTGTGTATATGAGAATCATATACATGTGTATATGGTTATCAAAAAGGGTAAATAATAAATGTTAAAATCTATTGAGCTTACTCTTAACATGAATGGCGATAACACAAATTATCACTAAAGACCACATTCAATTTGAACCATGTAAGATACTTTATCCATGCTGTTAGCATCCTTTGTCAAACATAAAAGGTAAATGGCAATCAAAACTGTGAGGCATTGGTATCCAGCAACGTAATTTAGCTTATCTTAAGTCATCAGCCAACTGAATAAAAATACTGAATAAAGAGTGTTTTTTACGTATAACTTACTTATTTTTAACTTACTTATTACTGATAAGGATAAGGCACAATTTCTCATCTTGCTATAAGTAAACATTTTTCAATAATGCAATGACTATTTAAGTGGAAAACAATTTATCCTTGCATAAGAACAGAAATTCTGTGGTGACTAGAACTTGTAATATTTGTGCTCATTTGCATATCTTCATTTGCAGTTGGTAAATTGAATTGTGCACAACTATTTCTAGTACATATATGTCTTCGATGATATGATAAATAAAATACAACAAACAGTTGTGAAATAATTTGTTGTCTACTAATTAGATATAACATATTCTACTTTTACAGTATATTGACAATATTATATGTATTAAGTAATTGGCAGTACGTGTAGGTCACATGTGATGTTTAATTGTCTTATCTTACCATTAAGGTTTATTTTCTAGAAACAATATGAATGTTTGTGTTTCTGTAAAATAAACCTCTGCTTTTATCAAATACAAATGTATCGGTTTGAGACCTACATCAAAATATTTGCTGTGTGTGCTTTGAATGATCTTTGTTTTTTACTATAGCTACATACTTGTATGCATGTATAATCAGCAGTGCACCATGAAATATCTTCACATATCTACTCTTAATTAAGGCATCTTTCATTTATATTCATACATAGAGACATCTCATTTATAGGTAGCATTAAGTTTTGCATTAGCAAAGAGTGAACATCTTCATTCACTAGTCTTACAACTAGGATGTAGGAGGGAGGTGTTTAGGGGTGTGCATGTGTAAATTTCTTCTGGAAAAATGATGCTTTATTTCATCTTACTTCATATGAAATATAAGTCTGTTATATTTTTGTTCATACAATAAAATGTATGTATACAGGTATATTTTTGGATTTTGATAAATACTGTATAAATTTGCCAGAGATGTGATTTTATATGAAACAAACTTAAATAGAGTAATACTCCTGTATCCAAATAGTTTCAAATCTAGGTGGAATATATATAAAGATCTTGTAACACTTGGATTGATTATAGTTCAATGTTAAATGTTACAGAGTGATGCCTTATGCAAGGTAATGGACGGTTGTGATATTCATTTATATGTAAATAAGCAACTCACAAAATGATAACCTCAATTATTTATTCAAACATCTTGATATATAAATGGCAGTTATTAATCAATAACTTTGGCATGCATGTAAATAAAAAACTAGACACTCCTAACACTTCTCGTTCATCACATGATATAAGGATAAGGCACAATTAAACTGTGTGATGAATATAATAATGTCCAGGATAATTTTGATGCAACCTTCAGAATATGACAAATTGAATTTCATATATGAGAATGAAATAAATAATTGGTCAATAAAGAATAAAGTTAACAAAAAATATATATTACATTATATTGTTAAATTAAGCTTCTACAGATTTTCTATAAACTTTTAAAAGCAAAATATTCTACTAAATTTTTAAAAAAATTACTTACATGTATGATATTATAGCAATTTTAAATGCATTTTGTAAGTCTTGTAAATCATTCATAAATCACAGTAAATACAAGATAAATATAGCAAAATAGAAATCCATCAACAAGAGAACATTTTATATAAGTTGAACACACTCATAGATATGGCAGGTAAATCATGACTACAACTTTTATGTTGAACAATTTGAACCAAAAATAACAAATTTCTTCTAACTATATATATTACAGTCTTGGTTGTAATATTACATCTTGTATTGTGGTCATATTGTACTTATTAACTGCATTATGTCATGATAATATATATAAATATACTTTCATTCAAAAGGATTCATGGCAGTCTTGACGATTTATATTTTGAACATTTACACTGAAATTGTGAGTTACAGATCAGCTATACATAATTTCGACATGGTTTACAAAATTTGGCATTTCAAGTCGCTTATTTAAAAAAATATAACTTGTAACAATCATACGGGTGAAAAGAGAAGCCCACATCAAACTCATGTAAAATCCATGGTCATTTTAATGGAAATGCTCACTAAATATTGAAATACATATTACAAAGTCAAAATATTGTAAGTTTAATACATCTATTCAAATCATCTAACATTCAAATAGTCTGATCGTAAACAAATTCTTAATGTAAAAATTTCAAGCTCAACAATAAAATATTCTCACTCGGTATTTATTCAATTTTAAGTGAAGTAAAAAAAATCAAATCACTTACAGTACAAACTTTATAATACAATTCAAAGCAAACATTTGCATGTCAGCAATTATAACAATAATATCAAATTATTACACATATGGACACAAAAAAGCACAATACCAAATATAGTCTTAACAGATACAAAATTTTGCATATGGTATAAATCTAAACCTGGACATTTTATGATGATATATAATATGATAACATTTTTAAAATCCCTTTAAATACATGTACCTTGATCTGCTATTCAGCATTTGTAGTGTAGAAATGGAACTCGTGACATTGCATACCATAAAATTTAAGATAAGAAATGCACCTCGAATACATTACGTTATAATAGCTTTTTAATTTAAAACATCACTCTCAGCATACAACATGACTACTTAAACCCAATTTTCACATGAAACAACTAGGACTAGTTTAATTACATGTACATGTATTGCATGTCAAGTTGGCAAGACCTGGATGAGTATTTGGTAATACCTATCTAAACATGCCCTTCAATTCATTACTACTCTGATCAATCTATTCCAAATTAGGTGTTTTAATTTGGCTTTTCCTTAACATAAAAATCTGAGCATGGTATAAGGCTATTTTGCTAATATTCTTGAATGAAAGAGTCACGAAATTCCCACAGTTGTTTTTAACATCAAGCTATTCCAAATGAGATTTACATACATTTGTAAACCAAGAGTATCACTTTCATTCAAATGTACGTAAACCTACTGTGTAAGAAAAACACATTAATTGACTGGCTTTTAATTGGCAATCTACTTTACAAAGGTAAGGCCATTTAGCCTTGAGACGCAAAATTTTAGATTGGTTTAATAGCCAAATTACAGCAAATAAATAATCATAAAAGTAGGTAAATGAGAAAGTCTCTTTACTAGCAGCTTTAAAGGGCGGCACAACAAATCTTGTACGCCATGCCATCGTGTGGTAGTAAAAGTTGTTATCGATACTTAAAAAGGCCATACTGATTTGCATTTTTACTGTCCATATACACGTATTTGGAACATGTTACTATATATGCAAAATATATGTAATAATTTCCTAAATTTACAGTGTTTCGAACACCCACATAAGAATTATAATCACTTACACAAACATTTTATATATTATATAAAAAAATGAACTGCATGACACAGTTGGGGAAATTAATGATCATGATAATTCGTCGTATACAAGATGCTACGCTACATTCAAGCTAAGATACATATTATGCTGTATAGAGAAATATGTTGCGATTGTCTGAATGCAAATGGAGGCTCATACATATTTGTGTTTTCATAATATAAGTCTTGTGCTCATGATTTCCCTAACTGAATTTTCTACATTTGTTAAAAATCCAGAAAACAATATGAGCTTACACAAATGACCAAGGAAATTGACAACAAATTGAATTAGCAGGTGCCAGTCAGTTATACAACCCTACTGTTACCATCAATATATTTAACAAACGACAATACACAAATAAATGAAACATTGATCCTTTATACTGTTAACAAATTTTCGCACTGTTATCAAATCCATCTTTCTTCAAATACGAAGCCTGCTTCAACAATGAAATCTCACGAACATTGATATGCTTGAAGAGACAAATGTCTCTTGAATGATAAACAGAAATACAAATATGATTACAAAAGAGACCGGTCATTTTATCACAGGGTAATAATCTCATTTTATCAGCATTTAATCACCATTCTTCGGGGGAGAAAAGCTTTTTAGTTTTCACATTAAATTCCCTTATTCCTAACTAATCTCTACTACTACAATATTAACAATTAACAATGCTTATCTTAACAAAAAATATCAAATTTATATTTTTAACTTAATTCATAATTAGACGTCAAAGGAACCATGTCTCCTGGACAAGGCACTAAACACTAAAATAAAAAGAATAAACCTTTACAAAACAAAGACCGGGACTGTAAAAGATAATGTAAGAATTGCCATCATAAAGTTCTGTATTTACATGTACATCTATGCAGTTTATGTAAATATCTATATTGAAGAAAAAGACTTCTTTACACTTGTAAAAGTTTAGAGTTTACATAACTATCATAATTTGAAAGACTGGACAATGCATTGTTCCGTCTAATTTTCTTGCTGTAACTGCATCTCCATGATAATGATTTTTTTTCTCTTAGTGACATTCACTGAACACTCTATTCTCTTCAGCAAACTGAGTCAATAAGGAACTCATGTCATTCACCACCATATTACATTCACTTCCTAACAAACTAGAAACTGACATCTTTCCTTCCATTAGAAGTGATGTCTGCGAAGGTCCCCTACTATACATCGAATTCTGAGAAGGTCCCCTACTTGCTAACAACTGAGTAGGGCTAATCATCTGTGTCGAAATGTTCTCCATCGAAATTGAACTCAAGTCATTTATTAGGTTTTCAGTTGATATCGCCCTTAAGTTATCATCCATTAACTCATTATATGTTGTGTTGTTTGCGATTGCAGCATTTGAGTTGCTAGTACTGGTGTACGTTACAGTATTATCCCCTGTGGTAGAGTTGGCAGTAGTGGTACTTTTATTCGCAGATATGTCAGTGGAACTCGTGACTTGATTGCAACTAGGAGACATCTGGTTACCATACATGACATTCTGATTGCTATAAGCCATATTAGGCATGGCTTGACTTTGTTGAGGATTAGGAACTTGATTTTGAAACTGCATCGGTTGGTTTTGCATTGAAACTGGTGGATTCTGCATGTGACTTTGCATCTGGAGTGATTGATTTTGCATTCCATACATGTAGTTGTTTGCAATCATCCTCTGGCTGGGCATCCCCTGAGCTGTCATGTACTGATTTCCCATCGACCCAGGCATCATTTGTACTTGCCCCATGTTTTGGGGATTCTGCATCATATTCTGAGGATTTTGGATCATGTTTTGTGAATTTTGCATCATACTTGGAGAATTTTGCATCATATTTTGAGAATTCTGCATCACATTGCCAGAATGTTGTGCCATATTTGGTGAATTCTGCATCATATTGGGTGAATGGTGCATCATGTTTGATGAATTGGGCATCATATTCCCTGAATTTTGCATCATGTTCGCAGAATTTTGCATCATGCTTCCTGATCCTAGCATCATCTGAGCAGAATCCATCGTATTATCCATGCTATCAGATGGAAGCTGAGAAGTTCCAATCTCCGGAACTTGCACCATAGGACTCTGTCGCTGGAAAAATCCATTCCCCTGGTTTCCAAAATTGCCACCAAACTGATTAATCTGTTGATGTTGCCAAAATTGGTTATTACCCTGGTATTGTTGCTGGTTACCCTGCAATTGCTGGTTTCCATGGTATTGGTTGTATTGGTTCATAGCATTTCCATCAAACATCTGGGTGACACCTAAGTTACCTTGGTTAGGTGTCACTCCATTGTACTGAGGACCACCCCAATTATTTGGTCCAGTCATTTGCTGCTGTTGCTGTTGCATTTGATTATTGACCATTGGTTTGCTCATCTGCTGTTGCATCATGCTTTGCCGTTGCTGATCCACACCCATCATGTTTTGCTGTTGCTGCTGCTGTTGTTGTTGCTGCTGTTGCTGTTCCTGCTGAGGCATCGTCTGCATGTTTGGATTATTACTTGATTGTTGTTGTGGCGGACTCATCACATTTGTATTATTCTGTAACAGATGATGGTAACGCCATGTACTGGTGTTTATACAGTATTCTCTATTTTGAGTAGTTTTGAGACACTCCTAAATATCATTACTGTCATTGAACTTTACCATGAAGTAATATACTTATTACTACTAACCTGTGGATGCTGTGGACTGCCCATCATCTTATTGTTGTTCTCAACTGGATCATGAGCATCAATTACACTTGAATATTTTTCATTGAGCATTTCCCTCATTTCATCTGGGATGATCAAGTAGTTAGAATCTTCTAGAATTGACTCATCAAAAGTTGTGTCCAAGGCAGCGCTCTCAAGTAAACTAAACAAACAGAAAACTGCCTGAATATTGGTTTGGTTATACAATGACAATACCAATCAAGAAGTTCAATTACAAATTGATTATCATTAAGTTACTAAATTAAACCTGAGAAAGCAGCTTTCCTTTTTGCTCATGTACTGTAAAACTAGAAATGTTTGCGGACAATTTAATTGGGTATGTCCAAAAATGCGAACTTAAATAGTCAGCCTATGTATGCACCACAATAGTGAAATTAAATAGTCACAAAAAACTTGTAGATGAAAATTGCAAAATTTAATAGCCACAAAATATTCTAGTTTTACAGTAGGTCATAATCTTATCCAAATCCTTCATTCTTACCTCGGATCAAGACTTTCAGCAGGAATCATGTCTGACTCCTCAGCAAGACTCTGGTCTGTGGCGAGACTGCTGTGTGAGGAGTAGAAATTGCTGTTGCTTGTGGCACGCTGGGGTTTGGGCATTGACGGTGGCACAGGCAGTTGCTTCATGTTGGTCATGCTGTCAGGGGAAAATACGTTGTTCAATACAACAAGTTCAATATAAAAGCATTGAAAATATTCGCTCAAACTAACAACATCTGTAAAAGCTATTCAAACTAGCAATTTAAACAAGATACATGCTGTGGCACTCACCTGTTGTGTCTTGGCAGACTGAGGTTTGTCCCCTGCTGGGATTTCACCGGGTCACTGGCGCGCCGGATCTCACGTCCTGGCACCTCATGTGGCAGCGGAGTGGCGCAACTGTTTGGCCAGCCACCATCACCAGAGTTGCTCACAAACCTGGAAAATCCCACGTTTGTTTGCATTGTTTTCTATATGATAAGTAGCAAAGATAAGACATGTTAATTACATTACTATCAAAAAAATACATCTAAAAATAGGAAGTGTAAGAACAGAACAAAGAGAATCTGTGATGGAATGAAATGAAATACGCGTTGTATGAGAGATTCTCTATTCATATGTTCTGTCAATTTTAACATAAGTGCAGATACAAGTCGCACTGTTGTATGTATTTCTACCCTAATTTAGATAATTGATCATCCATTAAATATTCTGCAATACATGTAATATTACATACTTTGACCTCCCCTTCGGTGACCTCATGGAGCCTGCACTAGAGGCCTGAGATGACTGCAGCATGATGTTGGTTTGAGACCCAAGCTTGGTCTTCGAAAATTGATCTGTCATGTTTCCTGAAAAAATCATACTATTGTTAAGCATGTAATTGTTTTGCAAGAGATATTTACACTTAAAATTCCAAATTCTTTTTAGAGTTCCTTGTATTATGTTCAAATATGGTGTTACATAACAATCATTTAATGCAGCTCATAAAACTTCAAAGTAATTCAAGTGTAAATGGTAAAAACATCCTGTGTAAAATTATTCTGTATATGAATTGTTTGAATGTTCTAAAGCATGAATGCAGCCTTTTTTCATTATAAGCTTGAATGTAATAGAATATATACATGTATTATATCATCTTGAAAAGAAAAAACCTCATAAAATGTACCTATTGATGATGATTCGCTTGGGCGCCGAGATCTCATCTGCCCAGGTATATTGCTTGTGATGTCATACTCATATGGTGAGTTTGCAATGCTGAAACGGGCTGACATATTGGATGCCTCGGACGAGCGGCGACTTGAACTGAAACAAATACAGTGAATATGATATGCAATGTACAAAATCTTTCTATATTGATTCATGACATACATATGTTCCAAATGCCTCAAATTAAAGAGAACATTCTTCATTTAAGGGCCCTCCAGGACTCTCTTCTCAAATATAAACCACAAGTGCCGAATTGTAAATTCACTCTCATGTATGGGTGCTCCTATAAGTTCAAGAGCTCTAGGTATATAGATAATTTTTGTACCATTTTAACAAATATGACTTTATTACAAAATTACAAAAAATCCTGCTTACAAGTTACTGAGGCCACCAGGATAAGGACTAGCATCTGATCTTATACTGGACATGTAGCTGGATATTGAGCTAGAGTTGCTGTCCCTCCTCATGTCCCGATCACGACTGGACAATCCCAGTGCTGATTCTTTGGCACTCTGCGAAATGAGATCACTGATTCTCTTCTTTTGATGCTTAAAGGAGATATCTGTAAGCGAGTCTTGTCTGCAATCAGAGAACAATCGCTCATAAGATAGCTAATATCACAAGGAAATGTCAAATATCAACATCTGATGAACATGTTAATTATATTATATCATTATCATTTTGTTTTATATGTGAAATTGCCCCTTGTATAAACCATCAACATTTTATTCTTATGACGGATATTTTTGCAATATGCAAAATATTCCATATACTAATGATAGTGACAATAAAACAATTCTTGTGTCAAAGCTCACCTTGTTGCTTGAGATGGGATCCTGCGAGTATTGCCAAGAGGTGGCAATGTCGGCAAAGCTGCATCATCGACCACCTATAGTAAATTGAATATTAAAGATGTAATGCACTTCCATGATATTCTGACATGAGGTTTTCGAAACTGTGAAGGGATTACCATAGTAATTAAAGGATAGACTAATGCCATAATAGCATTCTGTAAATCCTCGTAATGTATTACCTTGCTTTTAACTCTTCTTAACCGATTACTGACACCCACTCTCTGCTGCACAGCAACTCCACCGCTTGATGGTGGAGCTGGTACCATCAGTTCTTCATCATCTGTTTCAGACACCAATGAAGACCCACCTCCGCCAAATGAGCCCCCACCTATTCAATGGACAAACCAAAGGATACAAATATGGATGTTACTGTTACTCCTGGGATCACAAATACATGTAAGCATACTAAAGTGAACTTGTTATCCAACTAAAATATATTTAAAGGATATTGCAAAATGGTGCAGTCAAAGATAATAATAATTTTCAAATGAATATATAACATAAGCCAAAATATACCATGACAATTTATTCATCTTATGAGCAAAATTATACACTGTATAAGGAATCTGTTATATTTTAGCCATACCGAGGCTCCGTGCTCTGCGGTGACCTCTCGTGACAATGCCGACGTCTGCTGCACCATCAAGAACTGGCACACTTGCTGGCATGCTTTGGTTGCTATGATTACTAGCGTCCTCTGGAGAGAAGGGCTGTGAATTTGAGCAAATCGATTTTGCTGGGGAATGGATGACATCTTGAGCAGCAGGATCAGTGCCGATTTTGGTCACCTGAAAACAGATTAGAATTCAATTTATTGTACTTTGTGAGCCATTAATGAAAATTACATGTACATATTTTGTTCTTACAGTCTTCCCCTTCTTACTTTCTATTATACGACTAGAACAACATACAATGTAAGAACATACAGGGGGTGCAAGGCCTATCTTTACCCCCAAAGAATTTATTTTCATGAGGTTTTAAGCATGTCCACAAACTTTGATTTAAGCGCACAAACCCCACGAAATCTAGTGGTTGTGCCGCCCTTTTCCAAAAATCTGGATCTGCTAGTGAACAATGAAGTGCTATAGCAAATTTTGAAGTATGGATTTTTGTCCTGTGAGTATAAACTCATGGGTTATAGGCAGAGTTAAAAATCAATTCTCAAGAAACTTTTGTAAAGTATTGGTTGCTCAAACAAATCAGTAAGAAACAATTGCCTGGTATAGAAAACAAGATGTAAAAGTAGCAAAATATTTTTCCAAGAAACCCAATGTACTGATAAAAGTGAACAAGCACCTAGAGGCCAAGCACATTAAACAGATACAGTAACACACCTTTAAGATGATCCTCTTTCCAGACAGAGATCTAGATTTACAGGTGACCAATTTGCTAGTATGAAAAATATTTGAACATATATGCACCCAGTGTTGAATAAGAATATTAATTTAACTATAACAGGAACTTACAGAAGAGGCACGTTATAGGACTGATTTTAGTTAATGAGGTCCAGGGAATGCACTAATTTTCCCCATAGATTATGATTAGATACCTGGAAACATGGACCAGGTATTATGTTTTATAGTGAATTTTGCAAATTCCTACATGAACAAACAGTAAATAAAATCATAATCTCAAGCAAAGTCTGCAATCAACGTATGAACTATTATCACCATATCATTTGCAACAATTTTTAGAGTTCTTACTCTTTTCAAACAAGCAGGTAAGGAAAGTGCAGACTTGACACATGATGACTAATATAGATTGACTTGAAGCTCATGAAAAACACATTATTATCAGTGAACCATTTCGCAAACTATTTACAATGTAAAATACAGATAGGTTAACATGCAATTGCATTATTTGAAATTAAGAGCAGTAGAAAATACCAAATAATTCCTTTATGAAATATTCAATAAAATGCACAGATGTTTTTAAAGATGCAACATTATTGTGTCTTTTCATTTATTGGTATCATTTGGGATGATAATTTGAAAATATTTTCAGATCATGTTGAATGATCAAGATAGCAAATGTCTCAATTCAAAATAATGTTTTATGAAAGATCTTATTAATGCAATATCATGAACATAAATAAAAGGGAATGAATAGTTTTAAGTGTTCATTGAATAGAATACTGTGACAACTTAGCTGATATCGCAAATATATATAAGACATATAATGAACATAAACCAAATAACTGTTAACTCTAAATGCTATAAAGTTACGAAGTATAAAGAGCAGCTATCGCAATTTTACTAAGAGATGCAACTAAAACTGTAAACAGAAAGTTAACACTTAATTAAACCTTCACTGGTCTGACCTTCTTTTCTTCGGTTTTGCTGTTGTGCATACTGATTTGTTTGGACACATACACCTAATATATCTTAGGTAAGTAAACTGTTCACGGCAAATTTCACTCTGCACTAGATATATTCGGAACAACATTTCACTGGGTTTTTTTTCCTCACATATGTTCAGCACTAGTATATTAAACTAACAATTTATAAAATGAAATATGATATGATTCTGTTTAGGTTCTCCATTCTGGTTGATTCACTTAACAATTTCAAATTCATTTTAATATATGATGAAAATAAAAACATTATTGTACGTTATAAAATAAAATGGCTTAGATACTGTAACAATAAACATCGATCACCTCTTGATATAACTCAACGTAAACCTCAGCTTATGTAGAATTTTAAAGTAGTAATTAAGTACTCTTATAATTACCTGCAAGCAGTTTTCCACCTTCTTTTCACCCTCCTCATTTTTCACTACAGCACTTGCAGTTGACTGCTGCGTGGCATCATTTGAATCTTCAGTGACGTTAACTGTATTTGGAGAGTTATCCACACCACCTCCATCTGAACAAAATGAGTCTCCTTTGTAGCGCTTATTTGCATATGCTTCTGCTCCATGAACAGTTTTCACATGCTTCCGAAGCGAACTTGGATCTGTGTACCTTTTTGTGCATCCAGGTACTTTGCACACATATGGCTTTTCATTGGAATGCGTTCGATTTTGATGCTTTGCTCGATCTGATGCATTGCTGAACGCTTTGGTGCATCCTGGAAACTCACACATGTAAGGCTTTTCACCAGTATGAGATCTCAAGTGAGTCTTTAGGTTTTCCAGTCTCGAATATGCTTTATTACAACCTTCAAATGTACATTTGTGTGGTTTTTCTCCTGTATGTCGCCGGATATGCACAACAAGCATGTATTGTGCTTTGAATGGCTTCTCTTCACGAGAACAGTCTTTCCAGCGACATACAAATGTCTTTTTGTTTGTTTGCACATGCTCTGTATTGATGTGCCTTACAAGTTCATCTTGTGTATCAAACTGGACTCCACACCCTGTCCAATGACAATTAGTTTCTATGAAATCAGGTTCACCTTCAACCGCAGGCGCCCTAAAACATGAAAATTAAAATGTAAATGACCTTATATTGCTGTGACATATTTTATGTGAAAGTATTGAAAACTTGCACAAAAAACAAACAGTAGTTTAGAACATTAGAACATTAATTTTGTCAACATGGGTTTATGATTATTAGTATAAAATTTACTAACTTGTTTATGTCAATATCAGGCTTGATATCCTCTGGAGGAGAGCGTATATCTTGGCCAACGTTTCCCCCACACACTGAGGCGGGACTGAACTCCTCCTTAATCATGCGTGCTTTCTTACCACCTGATTATAGCAAAGACATTATGATTTTGTATCTACTGTATGAATTACAAATTATTTGTGACTTGGAATAATGTAGTGCTTTAGCAGTTTAAGAAACTATCACATAAAGAAAAATCTACCTCTCATACATCCATGACAGTAATTTATTGACTTCATAGAACTATTCTATCTCTGTTGCATAAAATGTAAGAACACAATGAAACGAAAACTATTTGACTACAATAGCTACAAAAAAGCACATAACACTTACTGCTATTCTCATCCATGACAGTACTGGAGACGACATTGCTGCCAGCAGACGGATCCTTGGCATCTGCCGCTCCCTGACTACTGTTTCCTGCTTGTTGTGGAGGGAGTGGTGGCTGAGGAGGCATCATAGGACCTCGGTAACCAGCAGCTGAGGGGTGCTGTGGTAGTAATCCTCCCGGAAAGAACGGTGAGCCCGGAATAGAACCCGTGTGGCGGAATAATGGCGTTAAAGCCGCTGGAGACACTGCACCTGTTAAGACAAAGGACATTAGAAAAAGATGGTACAGTTTGTGGGCGTAAAATATTTTTTGTGTGTTTCCTTGTTTTTGCTTGTCAATGACATATTTTGTCATCTGTTAGTAAGACTTTTAAGTGCATTGTAAATATCATTGAACCATTGTTTTTCTTTCAATGTTACTATTACAGTTACATTTATCTAAACAGCTTTCCCCCTTTATTCCATCTAGTTTTGTATCTATAATGGATATAATTTACATTTCGAGTTTTGTGCATTTTTTGTGTGCGTTCAATGATTAAACTAATGATTTCTACCTAAAGAAGCCGCAGATAAATGCCCATACGATCCATGACTAGCACTACTGGAACTTCGTGTCTGTGTTGAAGTTCCAAATCCAAAAGGTAACTGCAAGGAGCCCTCAGAACTTCGGGTCAAACTCTCTATGTCTAAGCCACATTCAGAGAAAGGTGAGTGAGACAAGGCCCGTTTTCTTGACCCTTTGATGCCTCCGATTACTGATGGTCGTGGTGAAGTTAACCTAAAATAAAATACGCCATTTTACATGCATATATCATTCCAAAAACACCAATGCCGTCACAAAAATATATAGATTTTATGGATAGTTTATCCATGAGTAATGGATATTTTCTATCACAAAATCCTATTAATGCTTCACGTTTTAATTCATGCTATCTGTTATAAATCAATAGGGAATAAAAGAAGTTGAAGTTATATAAAATCATTTTATTAGGGACTGATGGGATTTGTAGCCTTTTTGCCTCACCTAATTCTTTTAAATCAAATGTTGTTTTCAAAATTAACCAAACGGCGAACTTGTGTACACTTTTTTAAGTATAACAATGTATAACAAAATTCTAATTTTCTTATGACTTACTATCATATAATAAGGATAGCTTGTTAAGAAATATCTAACCATCAATATCAATATTTGTTTGTAAAGCAACAATTTTAACATTGCATGATCTTACCATTTTTATCTTTGATGATTTGCGTTATCAGAGTTAAAGATAACAATCACAATGTAGAAGTGTTACACCTACCTTGATGAGTCCACTGATGGAGGCAGTGTGATACTGCCACTGGGCGTGGCAGGGTTTTCTGAGAAGATGGACCTTTGACTGAGAGGTATGGACGAAGAATGACCAGGAGGATGAGGCGCTAAAAATGGTGATGCTCCTGTTGGGTAACCTGAAAATAACCCACTTTAATGCATGAAATTGGGAGCATCTCATTAGAATGAAGAATATTCAGATAAGAATATCTATAGCTTTAACCCCCAGCGTGGTCATGTTGATTTTAATTATCTGTTTTTAACTACTACGTACTGCATCACAGTACTTCAAAGAAACTTTTAATTAAAATAAATGTGACTAATTCTACTTACATTGTAGTTTAAAAATCTTACATATTATCTAGAGTAGTTGTTAATGGTCAGTTAATTACCGGGGTGATGTGAATACCCTGGTGGTGCCCTCTGCTGGAGGTTGAGCATCATTTGCCTCTGGTACTGCTCCCATTGTATACGGGAGGCGAAGTTTGTCAATGGTTCGCCTCTGAAGATATAAAGTAAATTATATACTATAAGGACATATAAAACAAAGGAAAATAAAACATTCTAAACGATTATCTTGAATAAAACTTTCCTACCCAGTATTCTTTTAAACATAGAATAACGCTATATCTCAGTTCATTAATTTAAACAACTAGGTTTAAGTCAGTATTGCAAATCTATTACAATGCTGAACTACATGCGCTTGTAAGTAAATGTCTGTGTTACACAGTTTGATGAGAAAATCTTGTACACTAAAAGATTGAGCAAAGGAACCAACAGACAGAATCTCACATGGAAATAATCAGGTGCAGAAATGAGGTAAGTCAAATGTGACCGGCAAATCACCAGTGATGACAGACATGATGCATTGACTACCCCAAATGTTAAATATTGTACTTAACACTGAGACCTCACCTAGAAATGAACTATGGAATTGCAACCTTATTGTCTACATGGTTTAGGTGTTATTCTAACTTTCAAAACCTCGAAGGTAAGATGAATCAAAATCATAAACAAGAGTAACCATAAATTCATATCTGTGAAACTAACCCAAAGAGTTGTAGCCATCAAATTATTTAAAGTTATAATTTCTCAATATTAAACAAATACAATTAGATTTTTAAAGAAGTGAATTTTTTAACATATTCCAAAAATACATGTTTCAGACTAATTAGTAGTCATTTCAATATTGTTACACTTACATTTGATAACACTGTTCTAAATGCTCGATAAAAGCACCATGATATCTACACTATCTCATATTTGTGTTGCTCTGGAGAAAGTAATTGACTATTTTGTGCTATTTTGGATATTTTTCTAATTTTTTGTAAAAAGATACTAAAAACTTTATAAAACACTAGATGTCCACATATTATTTCCACAAGTACCCTTAGAAGGAAACTACAAAATGTGGTTTAATCCATGTACCTAATTTTCAACAAGCTATAGCTAAATTTACTAGAAATTTTTATACTTTTTTTTCACACAACACATTTGTGTATGATTCTTGGCAATGTAATTCTAGAACATAGAACTTTCAAACAACATTTTGACAGCCTGAATCTTTGGTATAAAGAACTGGTAGGAATTGACTTTATTTGTTTAACAGACGTGATTGACTTCTTGTGCTTCACAGTGTGATCCACAGCACTCTCACGAAAGCCTTTTTTATTCCAAGTGGAACAAGTGCTACATTCTCTTGGCGATGTTCACACCATATTGCAATTAAGCCCATTTGTTTGAACACAGACTCGATGATGTGAGCAAATTCCAAGTGTACAACTTCATTATACATCAACCTATTCTATGTTGTTGTTTAAGTTTCAGATGATAATAAGTATTGATTACAATGACAACTGCAAATATTACCAACAACAAACAGTTTTTTAAAAAATCATGCACGTATGTGTATAGAAATTTATCTTGTTTGTCCTTGGTTTGCAAGCATGAGTTTCATCGACTCTGTCAAAACATACTTTAATCATCAAAGCGAGCGCTGTAAGTTTTGATAGCTTCTAGATTTTTCACACTCACAGACACACAGAAGTTAACACAAACAGCATGCTCCCAAATAATATAATTTCTTTAGACGTTCACAGCTGATAATAAAACACAAATAAAAATTTCAACTGTTATACAGATTACAATGCATTGCAAATGATTTTTAACAAATTTATATCAAATTAGGCCTTTGATATTTTCTGCTATTGATCATATTGCAGTTTTTTAAATAACAGGTATCATCATCTGCACAAAATAAATCAGCTCTTTCATTACATACAAGTATAAAAAAAGTTGACACTAAATTAACCACAACCTCAGTGACCCATACAGAACAATAAAATTTCATGGATTTTCATTGACCAGTATATTGCATCTCATTCAAAGTCTAAAACCTCTAAGCTTGGTCAACTAAAGTAATTTGAGCAAATAATTCAAAACATCTATCATCATCATAATATTGCCATATAAATGCAAATGCAAACATTTTTCTAAAATCATTTCATTGAAAGACTGAGTGATTGCATAAAATTTTGCATGAACATTGTAACTTGATCTGGTAGTGGTTGGTTTTGTGTAAACTCGTTTTAACACAAACCATAACTGTTTACAATATTGTTTTTGGAAAATCTACAGTGATGCATTATTCCAATGAAAAGTTTTGAAATTACTTTTATCTTTTATTTGCAACGGTGCAGTTTTGCACATTTATCGAATCATTAATATATTTTTAACCACTGCTTGCATGACTTGATTTTATCAATAATTAATCTTAAATATTGCTGGACATGTTATCTTTTACAATAATATGCAAAATATCTTCAACGAATCATACTTATTATGTGCACTTTGTTTTTAACTTAAGATTGTAACAAACAATCTTGGGCATGTCATTTCCAGATAACACTTTATTAGTGGCCTTGCAGAGTACACATCAGGAGTTTTGTTGTTGTAGGTCACCCAAATGTAATTGTTTGTTTCTTCTCTAACGTCCTATAAATTACTTCTTTCCTGACTTACAAGAATAAGATGTTGAGCTGAAGATGTAAGAAATAATAATGCCCCAGATAAACACTCATTTTATACACTGAGACTAGTATTAATCCAACATGACAAGTAAGAATTATATCTTACTCGTCCTTTAGACTACTATCCTTTCTCAATACTGTAGTGCTTGTACGGTGCATTTGGCATGTAGAATAATCTGTTGGAGTTATAATTTTGGAGAACCTTTTACTTTTTGCCATACTAGTCCTGTAGACTAGTAGCTTCATCAGTATCTGGGGCACTGAACATTCTTGAAATCAGCATCTGTAACAAACTTAATTATTGAGAAAGGACTTTTGGCGATCGTTAAGATATTTCTTTGAAAATTTCTGAAACATCTTATGCAAACATTAAGATGCCTTGTATTCTTCGGATTGGTATTTTTAAATAGATTTTAAATAGTATTTCTTTTCGCATTCCTTACCTCATGCACAAAAAATTTGCATTTTGAAATCAAAGGTTAACTTGGCCAAGAATCTTTGAACCACAAAGATGTCCATGTCAACCGTTAAAGTAAAACAGAACGTCTGCCAATAAAAATATGAAAACCATACAAACTTAATGACTCAGAAAAAGGTCAGTAACAACCACAAGCTATTGGACTATTAATTTTCCTTGGCCTATACAAGAGTTGGATGAGCAGCAGAATAAACAGACATCCTCTGGCAGTGGAATTCTGTATCTGGTACCTATCATGCCTCACTGCTCATATTATGTTACCTGATTCATAATAATCAGAATGCTTACGCATTTTTCTTTTCGAGATGCAGCATGGTGTAAGATATGAATGTTTCATAGTTTCTTCTGATTTATATTTCAATGCACTAACACGCAAAGATAAAGAGTAAATGTCCATGTCCATGTGAATATTGTTAGAAAATTTCAAATTGAAAACAAAATGCAGACTTCTACATGTACTTTTAATATGATTTATTTTTACATGTGGTTTGCATGAACCTCACTTGCGGTGTGGTGACTCATAATTATCAAATTCTTCAGAGTTTGAGTTTCCGTTCTCAGATACTGTTCTAGATATTCCATGATTGCAGCTACACATTACATTTTGTAAGCCAGGTATACAAATTGACAGTAAATCAAAAAATGCAACAATTTTTACAATTCTTCAAAGTGAAATCAGTGAAAAGTAGAGGGACAAATTACATTGGGACTCAAGAAGACATTATGACGCACAAACATCTGAGGGACTTTATATAATAGAACTTCCAAGAGAATCATTATTTCACTGAATAATGACATAAAAATATTTATTTCATTCCTTTAATACTTTACACATTTTATATTTCATAAATGAAGAAAATTAACCATGAGAACTGCCCTGTTTCATCCCGCCGTTTACTGTGCTCTAAAATATGCACGGCTGATGTGACACCACGACTTCTTACTGGCACTGTCATAATGACTGACTATATGGCAACCAACGACAACGCTTGTACATGAAGGGTGATGTTCAGTAAGGACCAAGAGGTCGAAACGATGTCATAAATTAATAGAATTAAAAAATTACAATTTACTTTTGAACATTTTTGAACATGTTTTGGAATAAATACAGCTACATGTACATGCATAGTAAGGAACAAATAGAAAATTAAAACTAGGCTGATGGGACTTTGCAATTAAATCAATATACAATAAAATTTAAGTTTAACTTAATTTAAACCACTGTTATTTAGTCTTTTTTTTTAAATCGAACATGTTTCATAAGTCCTGTAAGGGGCAAATCAGGTCTGTTCTCTGCACAGTTCATTATTAGCTACAAGTAAAACATATAAATTACGACGCATAAACATAGCAAAAATGTTGCAATAGTCTCGTTATTTAATAATTGTTTCTATTTACTTTAAATCTTAACTCTCAAAAGCAGATGGCTTATAAGAAACATATATTATCTACTATACAGATCAGATATGAAACCGGAAAAAACACTAGAAGAAAGCACACCTTTGTACATTGCCACAGACACTCTAAGCAAGACACATCTTCCCTAAGGGACCTGTAACTTTTATCGTGGATTTTATCATGGTGACTATAGAAACTGTTCTTCTTACATTTTATGTGGAAGGCTTAATCTTGAATGATTAAAGGTAGCGTTGTACCCTTTAAGACATTGAGCAGACTGAATAAATGCACTAATACTTGCTTTACGAGTTTCATGATGAACTGGATATTAAACCTATAAATGTAACTCCATGTAGCCATGGATTTCTGATATTATAGAAATAGCACTAGTAATAGAAGTACATTTGGGAGAATTTTCTATACAATATGTGTATGTAATGTTTCATATGAATGCCACCACATAGTTTGTTTATTAGTATACCACCATTCTTATTTCAAAATTAACTGAATATTATATTGTTGCAATATTAAGAGCTAACATCACCCTTCTAAGAAACAGTAACCCTTACAATTCTGCAGCTGTATTGAAAAGATCGTCATTAATTAGTAAAGTAAAATTCATGTAAAATAATTTTTTTTTACCTGTGTAATGATGATATAGATGAAATGTCTGACATGGTGGGGCTATGTGCAGAAAGTGAATGCAGAGGGTGATGAAATGAGCCGACTGGAGAATGAGGCCACAAGTAACGTCCTTCGTTAGTGTTTGTGTTCACCGGTATTGGTGGATGAAAATAGGGCATTCCTGCAGCAGCACCGAATCCAAATGGTGGGTATCCAGGAGGGTATTCACTTGGCCCAGGAAATAGTCCGTTTCGAGGATCTGGGAAAGGCGGATAAGGATATGGTGGATGTGGGTGATGAAGTTCAGTCCTGCTTGGTCCTACTGAGTTATCAACTGTCCCCACACATTTGTCTTTTCCATGTGATGATGATGTACTTGGTTTTTCCGTACTAACATCTACATGTACGTGCCTTGATGGCGAATGTTTATCTCTCGTTGATGAGCGCCGATGATGATGTTCAGGTGAACTGCTATGATTGGCTGGTTTGTGGGCGCTAGGTGATGGTTTGGGATTGTGTTTTGATGAGGAGTGAGGCACATAGTCTTCATCTGTAGTTGTATGAACTTGAAGCTTTTCGGTCTCCATTATAATGGGGAACTGAAAGGTAAAAAAATTAAAGGTAAATTTCAAAAGATTTCAAAAGCGACTTTTCATTGATGAAATAATATCATAATATCAATTATTCCTGTGTTATTATTTGTAATTTTCCAACAGTATTGAACAATAACATTGTGTGAAAAGCCAAATATTTTACTTCTCCAATTTGCTTATCTAATTGCTTAAAGAACCTTTTAATTTTTCTATTTGGGACTACACTCTATCATCTTTAAACATAAATGAAGTAGTAAAAATAGTAATTATACATTCACATATGAGAGCTAATTATACATAAAATATATCAAATGTACTAAATGACTTTTCCTTTGAGAAGTGAAAAAAATGAAAGCTTTCAAAATAGCATGGCAATTTCAATCTATTTGACAAAGCCATATCCAAACGTAATCCACTATAAAAACAGTCCTACCCATTTTAATAACAACCAATCTAAAGAGATACATATTATTATTTTGATTTTTTTTTTCTTAGAATAAGTTTTTCTTCATTTTCAATTTTAATTTTTCACAATGTATTTGTAATAACAATCACGTATTGAAGCACCAGGTCTTTTTTAATCCAAATTGTTTAAAAACACTGTAAAATGAATATCATTGAGATATATCTGTCATTCATCTATAACTTTCACTAGAAAGTGTCTATTATATAAAGTCAAGCTATATCATATCCTAAGTTTTGTCCATTTAACAAATTCTACACACCATCCATTTCTATTATCAATAGTTTAAAACCGTCAAAATTTTCAAAAGCTTTTACAAAGTTAATACTGTTTGATGAAGAAACTTGTGACTATTCGTTACGAAGTTCTTTCATAGAATGACCTTAATTCAACATATGGTATGATTTTATTACCGCACTAGTTACGGATACAGGCGTTGAAAATTCAAGATGGAGGATCAATGATAACGCTTTGCACAATTATCACCTTAATCAAAATTTGTCTATCAATCATAACAATCACAAAGGCAAACTGACAGAATAAAACGTCATCAATACTAATGTTCGTAAGCTTTCGCGTCATGATTCAATTCAAAGAAATATGCATACCTATTATCACAAGATGGGTAGCTTGCTAAACTCATCATATTTTATACACTACAATTGAATTTAAAGATTGAACACTTACCATTTTCACAAGTAGATTTTTATGTCATGGATATGGATACAACCAGGAATAGCATATTGCCATAAGAACTGAAGGATTCCCTCTTATCACGAATTTAAAATCCTGTTAGGCTATTCCTGATGCAATCTAATAATCAGTGACACTGTTAACATTTTCACTCTTTTGACTTGGCTCATATGCATAACACTAACTGCAATAAACATGCAGATGTTGAAATAATTACACTTTTCTAACAAATTTGGCTAGAACCTGCGCTCAAAAAGCAATTTGTTTTTATAAGCTGCTATGGTAGCGATAAGGCAGCGCTATAATGTTACTAAAATTCTGATAGATCTTGATGCCGTAACAAGATTACAAAACTGTTAATATACTTCACTGAATATTTGCTATAAAATATGCACAAAAGGCTTTTTAGAAACTGTGTGATCATTAGTGATTATATCTTGTAAAATTACAGGTAACATTTTCTGTGATGAATACGCAATCTGAATACAATCTTTATTTGCTTTTAATGGTCTACATTTATGGTATATATACACTACAGCCACTACAGCACTTTGTACATGCATGTACATCTAACTAGTGAAATGGGATATCAATATTTAGTATTTGCTAAAAAATGTAAACACTAACAATCGGATGACTTTCTAAAATCATGTGATTCATATATGACTTATTCATAATGAAAAAATGTTGGTTGTGGTCACTAGGATTCATGACTGATACATGTATTTCTTTTAGAGTAAATAAACAAGTCTTCCATCAGTTCATGTGCCCTTTGAGGTGGCTCCAGATGAAAATCAGGAGATTCAGTTCTTTGTTGGGGATGATAGCTCAAAAGATTTCACTCTTCACTTATCATGAGTTTAATAATTTGATTTGCATCACTCGATATTTTAAGAAATCAAGATGAAGAAATCCTATGTTACATTGTATGCTACGGTTAAAGCAATGATATGACAAGTTCTTGTGCACTTGACATCTCAGCATGATCTTATTTTATCAGACACCTGTAACTATGTCATTGCCAATAATTATCAAATTAACTTTAGTGACTCCCATCACTTGTGTAGTACATGTGTAACTAAGTGTGCTGATAGGACTTCAATGTATCTGCCAAAGAAAATATCCATTACAGATTGCATGTTATATGCATTAAACACCAATTTAATTATAGAACTATACCGTAGTTATAAACAAATACATTTTGTAATAGTGAAACTTTTAAACATGATAAAATTTTAACTGAACATATCAAGTTCCATGTATTTGTTATGCATTTTAAATATCAAAATTAAATTTGCAGTTAAATCAAACAAATTTCAAATATTCTTGATTATTACCATAAAAAACAGACTTGCTTTATAGTGTTTTACCTACTTGAAGTCCTTTATAAAATACTTTTTCATGCACTTTAAAGTTGACAATGTACAATGATACATGAAATCTTCATATTTATCGACAGAGTGTTCTTTGCGCTAAATGACAGGAAAGACACATCACTAGATGACTTTGTTAAATGTACCGTTGATTTTAATGTTACAACCACCTGCTAAATAGTATGCAGCTTTTACATTCATGAATACAAAGCAATCTTGGCATTTCATGTATGCTGTAGAATGAGCATCAAAATAAACAGTTCGTTACAGTTTTTTGCACGTTAATGAACCATCACACAATGATTCAAAATGGACAATTAATACATTAGAATAGATTCTGTGTATATTTCAAAGATGTGGAAAAAGAGCCTGTGCAACGATTTTCCATTATTTCCACATTTATTCATCATATTTTAGATACTATCACATAAATTTATTTACACACTCAAACACACACATTAAAATCACATCTCGCATAAGCTGATGCCTTTTCAAAAAGTCAGTGTTATTGTTAACTTTGCAAGATGTTGACATAAAAAACCATTTCACACACTCCCATTTCTATGCTATAGTTCATAACAAAAGTAGATGGTTCCAGTGTTTAAAATTTTAAACGTGGTTTGATATTATTGAACATCTTAATGAATATAATAATGAATAATCATAGAAATCATAAATAAACATAAAAATAAATAATTTGATTTCTACAAGAATTATTTATTCTTTTTTCATCTTCAAAAGAAATGAGAATCAATTGACTTGGAAAGTTATCATACATGCATAAGGCTAAAGAGGAACAAAATTCATTTTCAAATGGTTATCATGTATTTTCGGATGTCTTCAAATTGGTCGTCTGCACATTCATGTCAACGTGATTGAAATATTACCAATAAAGGGTGGATGACAGGACAGAAGCCATGGCCATTAAAATTATGAAACTGAGTATAAGATACCCTCATGTTAATTTCCAAGTAGGATCATGCTACATTAGTTAGAGAGAGACATCTTATGTCCAAATGGGAAACCACAAAAATGTTCTAACATTGTTTGAGAATGATCTTGCGACCTTTTTATGAGGCATGCTAAAACCCTAATAGAGGCGCGTTTCTTACATTAAATTGGTTTCCAAGACATTCACAATAAGGCTTGAAAAATCTTCTTTAGAATTCAATGCCTTGTGAGATGGTAAAAAAATCTTCACAGCTTCATTTATATACAAATGAATGTGTGATATAATAGTTTATGTGTTCTGATATGGAATAGCTGCACATATGAAAATGGCTTTCAAGTATTGCAGTTTTTTAATTGAAAGTTGGGAGATTTTTATAGTGGCTATGTTGTAAATGTTTAGTTTGTAAATGGCAAATATCTTTTGAACCACCTGCAATTTATTATCAATTTCTTCAAAGGTTTAGTGTTGGTTGTTTAGCCAATATTCAAACAAAATACAAGGGTTATTAGAAGTTATCTTAGTTTAAATAAAACCTGAAAATATGAAAAACAAATGTAAAACAATTTATAAACCACAAAATTCATACACTATGTTCATTTACAAACTATCATTTAATATAATTATTTCTTTAATCAAACACATTATAATAATTGTCCATTGTGTACTTTAAGTTTACAGCAAATGAATTTTCACTAGGGTCATTAAATTAAGAAAGTGTAGCTTTCCATCTTCAGTGTAATGCAGAACGATAATTCCAAGCATTGTTAAATGTCCTACTGATGTGTTATATGGGTTCTTGTTACAGATAATTTCCCCTGGAGGGCTAAAAGGCAATTTCCTTTATGACCTCCATCTCAATGATAGCACTTTAAGTCTAAGATTGCAGTACCATTCTCAGCAAATGCTCTTTATCAAATGCTAATTGTTTACAAATGGCTCAGTATATTACACACACGTATTAATGTAAATTGGGAATTTAAAATAATTGCAATTTCAATGTTATTCATTTTCCTGAAGAAAAAACCTTAGATTCCTTTCAGAGAATGAACATAAACATTGTGTTAATTGATTAAAACTGTAATAGGCAAATGCATGAAAACATACATACTACAGTAGAGATACCTGTAATGGCGTATTGTGAACCAATGGGATCCATGTATATTGACATGTACATTGTAATTAGACAGGTCAAGCAAGATACATGTAGATGTGCAGTTAAAAATATTATGACAAACCTTTAATTTGTATAAAGTATATTATAGAATTGTATTATAAAATTACAAAATGTGAATTGTCGAGAGAAGAGAAAACTAGCTTTACTAACATATTACATTTTGCCTTCATGAAACTAAACAACACACTCTAATACACAATTTTCAAAACTTGTAATAAGACACCATAATTTTCTTATCATTTTGTCAGCACACCCTATCATTAAATATTAAAACAAAGCATAGAAAACTTCACTTTTCAACACCTGCCTTCAAGTCTGCCACTTAAAAAAACAGAGCTCACTTATAAAAAACACATCCCTGGCACAAACAATTTTACAATTTCCCACACTAATTTCAAACAAGTGAAAAATGTTCAACCACTTCATGCACACACCAACCACTCCATCATCTTTCTTCTCCAGAGCACTGTGATTTGCAGTTTGAAAAATAACTCTCTCAATGCTTTCAACTACAATCTATAAATACCTATGACATCATAATCAGTAACCTGCAGCTACTAATTAGTGCGACTAATCACCGGTTAATTATACTCGACCCGATGGGGTCATGACCCCGAAACAGGGCCGTGCTATCAGACGATATCTACGATCCCGCCGATGTCGCACGTAAATATTTGACCGCTTACATAACCAACCCTCATGAACTACCTATAAACGAATATCATTTACAGTACCATTTTCTGAGAAGCAACAAAGAAGTACATCGGAATGCGCTACCGACGAGTGAAAGTTCGAAAAGCTTTTCACAACTTACCGACCATCCGATCTGGGGCAGTAAATCGTCTCACAGCCCCAGTTAATCGCCTTAATCCATAACCCTGCCGTACCCACGAGAAGAACTATCCATTTCGGGTCACTTGGGGTGACATGGAGGTTAATATTTGAACGTGTGTCTGTCTTTCAATCGCGATGTAATCGAAGCGCTGTGTAAACTTTTCTCCATTTTGACTTTCTGCTTGACGGTGTCGGTAGTGCCGATGTAGGTCAGTCTCCTCCCTTGATGTGCGAGGGGATGCATAGGTGAGACGCTGGGAAGAAGTTCTCTCGCTAGCTGTGGGCTTTTTGCCATGCATATTCACATTTAAAATCGCGCTGCTTGTGTTTTACTTGGCATGGATAAATATAGTTTATAACATGCTTATTTAATTTTGTAGAACTGATATCTAATCGTATATGAGTGATATGAAATCCATACAGCTGCATCTTAAACTCTCATACGCAGACGTTTCACATGACATCCTACATAGTTTTTCAATGTGATGTCGTTTCAAATCCAGGTTTAATATTACTGAGATATAATAAAAACCTAGCTGGATGTCTAATCTTAATAAAGTTTATATTATTTTGTTTTAAATTTGAAACGGACAGTTTCCTCGAGATTTTTGTACGCTGATTAATTAAATACCTTTGTTTCTGATATATATGTTTAAAACAGTGGTTTAAAAGCACAAACCCAGGCTTGCAGGTGCAGTATGATTCATAACATCACGTAATAAAAGATTACATATATTGTATATTAAATACACAGAAACACATACTAGTCAATGAATTTTAATGAGAACGCCGTACTTAGAAATGTTTTCTTACTGTTGTATTGAACATTTGCCATTTTCATATGCTGCATATTTTTTAGAGGGTGGTCTGTAGAATCCATGGCTTCTTGGAGGTCCGTCCAAAATGATAATGTCGATGCTTAATAATCACTCATCTATGAACAAAAAAAAACTAAAACGCGCTAATATGAAAGATATCCTTATCAAGAACGTACATGTTGGGAAGTGCAACCCCATCAAAACGTGCTAAGTTAGAACGGTATACCCTTAGAACAAGTACATGTACTTATTACAGTTTGGTCACCACACTAATGGAAAGGTATATACAATTGTCAAATTTATTTTCACCGTGGATCTTTTTTGTGCGGCTCGAATGTATATAAATTTCTAAAGGTAAAATGTGATAAATTTAAGATACACGTCATCTGTAATTACATATAATTGGCCGTTTGGGATGTTCATTGGGTTTGGTCAAATGCATCTTTTTCAACCACAAATATGTCTTGATTCTAACCAGCACCGCACATTCGTCGACGTCAAAGTACATAACAGAAAGACATCAACAATTTTAAATTGAAAGCTGTGTCACTACAGTAGGACCCACCGTTAGATAACCTGTTCCCTACACGTGCTGGTAATCCTTATCAAAAAATTGTATTTTATCACCGCACGTAAGTTTGCAATGCAAATAGAGAATCACTGATTTTACGGTGCCCTAATGATCCATACCCATTTGTTACATACAGTTCACCCAGCGAGAGAGGTAAGCCCTCAGAGGTAAGCCTCCATGAAACGACCCCGTAGTCTCCGCCGCGGTCATATGGTGACTACTGTACGTTGGCGGGAGAAACTATTCTAGGTTTCAATAAGACCACCCGTAAGTTAAAACCTACGATGGCAATGACGACTCTATTCCAAAAGTGCTTATCTTTTGTTGTTTGATTAAGTAGTTCGACGGCTTTATCAGGGCAAATGGATGTCTAGTATAAACCAGTTGGTTTATTCGCTGGAAACTAAACGAGAGGAAGCCCGAGTGATATACATATTGTATTTTGGTGTGAAATACCCAACGCAACGTACATGTAAGGGCGTGATATTGAAATGGCATAGGCATGAGGGAGTCAAATATCGGGGTGGGTGCACATGTCTCAACTTTCACAAAATCCGGCTAAAATTTGCCCCTACCCCACCCGTCCAAAGAATCTACGTATTGTGTTCTATTTCTAATAAACTCACACATGTAACCATATCGTATGGTATAAATTGGATTATGGTTTCGATTAGATTAATTGAGTTATTCATTCAAATTTATTATTAAATTTTGTCTGGTCCATGTGCGCATTTGCCGCTAAGGCCTCACATTCCATAGATACCCCACTAAAAGGTACAATGCATAATTGTATTTGACCATTATTTCAGTCGTGTGTGTGCGATCTGGTTCAAGTCAAGCTGTGGTGTGTTGAATTGACTATTATCTGGACAAGCTGTGTGGTCAATGATGTCATAGATTTAGTCCAACAAATTATTTTTATAAACCTAAGTGGGTAAAATTTTAGATGTGCGTATGATAGGTGAAGATTAAGTTGCTATAGTTGACATCAATTATTACGATCACTGCCAATATAAGACCTCACCGTGGTGGGTGGTAAACGTACGCTTATTATACTATGACAACCTAGCAATGTGATTGGTTAAAGAACATGGGCGACATAGTCTTGATAAAGAATTGGGTGACCCTGATGTCTGACACAGGACATGGTGACCCTTCACATATTTTTTATGTGTAGAAAGTGCAACTAGATTGATCTGAACTAAGTCAAGTGTTGAACTAGATGTGTATAGTATTGTCTTATCTGCTTGTAGATAAGAAATTAAATTAAAACTTTCGAACAGCTAGGTTTACTATCTATGTATGGTTTAGATATATCTCTTACAATAGTCGTTAATTTACACACTTAATTCCTGTGTATCGCACTCCTGTATGTATATATGAATATGCGAAATATAGAAGAAAAATAGAAGACTTATAATTATGTATGGACGATCATACACATGGCTCATTCCTGAACCATTTTTGAGGCGAGGTTGACTGTCCATTCGGGCACAGGTACTGCCCCCCCCCCTTCCCCCGCCCCATTTCCCATAGACGATCGTAGCTCCAGATGCTCCAGAAGACGCCAGATTTGCCATTTCAAGTTGGTGTGGCTGAAATAATCATATTTATTACATAACAGTCTAAAGACGATGCAAGCAAAAATCATCCTGCCTTGCAAGCGAGCCTGCAAGCCATCAGAGATGCTGAAGTAGCTGCTATGGGATGATGACAGTGCTGTAGTGTCACAGAACATGTAGCAATCGAAGGAAAATGCCCATAGAAAAAACGACATATGATGTAGACGTTAATGTTCGCCTTCAGCCGTCTCCTAATTTTGTTTGTCTTTTTTTCCTAGCCTCCTCCTTGTGCTGTTGTTGAGCTGCAGCAAAGTTAAGTGCAGCGGCTGCTATTGTTACAATCATTGCGTCGCTTGTTTGTAACTATGTATATGTGTATCTATGTATGTATGTATGTTTGTCTCCGGACAAGCTAGAGCCTTAAATTTACGCTTCGCCCTATTTCGTTCAAACTTTACACAACTATTTGGTATGACGCGACACCGAAGTGATTCGATTTTGGGCACTTTGCCAATTAAAGTGTGCTTTCCATAGTGCCATTTTGTGTCCATTTTCAACATTTTCTGCAATAGTTTTGTTGATGCTTGTGATAAAGCATTCAAACTATGTACAATGCTTACATGCCTACTGAACATTAACTGTAAACAATTTTGGCACTTTGCCAATTAGAGTTTACCTTTCAGAAGGCCATTTTAATTATTTTTCGTTCTATTTTTCCACTATAGTTTCAATACTGTTCGAAATATGACCATCGAATTGGCATAGTGGTTATATTGGAATAAAAGTTCTCAGAGAGCACAGCATTACCATATTTTAATGTCGACTCATGGGCAATATTAGCCATGTTTAGAAAGCACCTGCAGTCCAATGCCAAGAACATACATGTATATGTAGGATGAGTCATGCATAAATTAAGACTTTTTTCTGCTTTTATTGTTAAGTGAACATCTTTATTACCCATGGGTCAGTGTTGCTCTAGCAACGCTGTGATCTCTGAGCACTTTTGATCTAGTTCTTTTTCCGATCAACGTCAAAATGTGTTTGAGGTTAATGCTTCAAAAAGAAAGAACAATGAAAACAGTTCAGCTCACAGTACAATTGAGAACCAGCAAACCATGGCCATAACATGACAACATTTTTATGAACTTCGGCAGCAACGTCAGATTTAAGAGGAAAGACCTTAGAATGATCGACAATCTAGAAAAGCAGTGAGATGGTCGAGATCAACAACTCTATAGTCCATAACGGGAGTCCACAGGCCAAAATAAATCAAAATCACTTCTCCAGATAAGTGATAACAATTTTCTCACCATAACCAGGCAGGAGTGTGCCATCTTCTCCACGAAGACAGCATGAATTGCGGTGCAGTGATAGCTTGGATTGACCACAACCGAACTGATGGAACAGATATACTAGTACTTCTGGTTCATGCTTTCATGGCTTGCGATTGTAACGGTAGTGGCAGCACTTACGATTTCCTCTGTCGACCATACATCATCTCAAAGCAGTAAACAAGACTGCAGTTAAACAGGAAGACCGTGGGATGCTCGCCCCTCGCCGCCACCCACCCACCCCCACACACACACGACCACCCACCTCACCCAGAACAACTTCGAAAAGCATGCATATGGTGTGTATTGGTGCTAATTAGCACATCAATGATCTATAACAGAAGCACATGAGCCGAATAAAAAACCACACAATTCACCATAAAAGAAGTGGGATTTTTTTTACTCCAGAACCAGCCAGAAGGCCAAATCACCAGTGACACTTCTAACATCGGTTGGAGCATCTTGAGCTACCAGCAGCTGGTTCAATTCATGGGGCCACGCATAAAAAGGATAGCTATAGACATGTAATACTCAAGTATTTACTATCCAGAACCTGCATGCACTGGCCACTGCAGGGCTGGCGTATGCACATTTTGTATAATAAATATTGTATTTAAACTCCCATCTCGATGCCTATAGTCAAATGAAAAATAATTGACCTGTGCCTGGAGGAGCTTTGATTCAGCTCGATGATCTGCTACTTCAATGTGTACACACTTACACATGAATATTTATACATTAACAAAAAAAAATATTAACTTATGTCAAAACATAGCCATAGGATCTTCAAGCACTATAGCTGCCATAGGTATCTTCAACCATGAACACCAAGGGCTCACACTATTGCTCAAAGATAACACATATATAGACTGCAGCATTCTTTTTTGTTGATTTTTGTTTGTTTGCGTGAATATGCTGTGCCCATCAACTTGTAATGTTATAGCAGATCGAGGGAGGCCACATATATGGTGTTTGTACATACACCTCCACTGGCAGGTTTAAGGTAATCAACTGAGTCTCGGGGTGAGAGGGATCACACTAGCTATTGTTTTCAAACTATGCGAAAGGGTGGCTCTTGACTACACGGGGCAGACCATGCTTCCATGGTGTCCCCTCCATATCTTGCATTGTGGCAAACTCGCAACAGAGGCAAACCCCTTTTGAAGGCATACGCTCTATACATTACACCACCAAGGACCATCCTGGCGTGAATGCTTTTTCAAGTCATGCCATTCATCAATCGGATATTCCTTTAATCCAATTTGTAATTCAAATTAAGCAAGTACAAGTAATGTAATGTAAGCAATATAATTTTAAACATAGATGATACCTTTAAGATTCCGTACGAAAGTATAAAAACTCTTTTAAATAGAAACTCGCATTTGCACAAACATCGATTTTAGAAAATTTCTGTCGGTGAAAGTTGGTGAAAAAATATTGAAAATGGTAAATTATTCTTCCGCTATTTTAAATATGTACCTTAAATGCATGCCATGTAATGTGAAAAACTATGCGTATAAGAAGTAATTCATTTTACTCGATGATTGTCTTGCGAATGTCACATTTACGTAGAATTTCTGTCAAATGTGCTTTGTCATAAGCCGGTAACGCTGAAATAAGATCCCTAGTTGAATTGAAGATCATTTATGGCCTGTACATTTTGACATACAGCTATACTTTGCATTAATATTCAATAAAAGTTGCGTTCGTTGTTTGCATGCTCATGAACGTGGTCGGCGTACAAATTTTGCGGCAACGAATGCCGCATGTGCGTTGTGACGATATAGTCTCAATCTACTAGTACTGTTCTGGGCTGGTGTGCACTCTCTAAATGGAGTACAGTGTCTTTTTTGATAGACTATCTGCAATACATGCATCTTTGTTCGCCACTGCGAATAAGAAAAAAAAGGCTTGTAGGAGCTCAAGCACGAGCTCCGATATTATGGCCAACCACGTTGGACGTGTTAAGTCATCGCACGTATGTCGAAGAAACCAGTGTGCTTGAAATGAAAATCTGACTGACTCAGATTCTGCGACCTATTTTTTTATTTGCTACAGAAAAAATTTCCCGTCCTCAGGTGGGATTCGAACCCCGGACCTCTGGGTTGAGATGATAATTGACCAAGTATGTAAGCTGGGGGGTTACAGAGACATTGGTTCGTCCGAGTAACCTTTACAGCCCGCTGCTTGGGATGATGGTATCATTCTGGTCTCAGACCTTGGGGGTCGTGGAGTTCGAGTCCCGTCAGGGCCACTTGATATAGTAAAAATGGAAGATGTCTCTTCAGCTATGTCAATACAGTGGCAGGAGCTTGCTTGACAGAAAAGTGAGAGTAAAATTGAATTCACAAGCAAGACTTGGGAAAAAAATATATACAGTTATTCATATAATCACAGACCTTAACACGGCTGCAACATTAGACCTCCCAAAAAATTTCCGTCCTCAGGTGGGATTCGAACCCCGGACCTCTGGGTTGAGATGATAATTGACCAAGTATGTAAGCTGGGGGGTTACAGAGACATCGGTTCGTCCGAGTAACCTTTTTACAGCCCGCTGCTTGGGATGATGGTATCATTCTGGTCTCACAACCTTGGGGTCGTGAGTTCGAGTCCCGTCAGGGCCACTTGATATAGTAAAAATGGAAGATGTCTCTTCAGCTATGTCAATACAGTGGCAGGAGCTTGCTTGACAGAAAAGTGAGAGTAAAATTGAATTCACAAGCAAGACTTGGGAAAAAATATATACAGTTATTCATATAATCACAGACCTTAACACGGCTGCAACATTAGACCTCCCAAAAAATTTCCGTCCTCAGGTGGGATTCGAACCCCGGACCTCTGGGTTGAGATGATAATTGACCAAGTATGTAAGCTGGGGGTTACAGAGACATCGGTTCGTCCGAGTAACCTTTTACAGCCCGCTGCTTGCGATGATGGTATTCTGGTCTCACAACCTTGGGGTCGTGAGTTCGAAAAACCCCAGCCAGGCCACTTGATATAGTAAAAATGGAAGATGTCTCTTCAGCTATGTCAATACAGTGGCAGGAGCTTGCTTGACAGAAAAGTGAGAGTAAAATTTATGAATAGAGTTCCCACACTTTTTCACTATCAAAATTCCCTACTTTTTCCAGACTTTTTCATCATTTTTCCAGACCAAATATCTAAACCTTTTGTGATTAATCTAGAAAAAAAGACATGACAAAACGTTCAATTTCAAACTGTTTTATTCAATAAAATTTAATCAGCCTGAGGCTCAACTCTTAACTCAGCATCAATAACAACATGCATCATGACTAATCCAATATTGTAATAAACATACTCTACTATAGTTTTTATCAAGTTTCAAGGTTACATATTTCTGTATATACGTACCTTAATAAATGTTATAATCTATGATATATCCAATTTATAATAATACAGATTTGCCAACTTCGAAATTTTAAATTTCTGAATCCCGAGGCCGAAATTTCTGAATTTGGGTCAAAATTTCTGAATCTTACATTTAATATGAAGTTTTAACTTATATTTAGATAACACTATTTTATAACACTGTTCTGTGTTTAGCATGTACAATGGAGGGAAAATATGTACATAAAAGTGTAATTAACTTGGTTTCAACAAACCATAAATCTGCATCTTATGTACACAGTATATCCCATCCTGACCCAGATATTATTGCCATATGTATTTGGTTAGTTAAAGGATCTATTCTAAGTCTTTCAAGTACCTACTAAATAATTTTGCTGTAAATTATATAGACTAGGTTGCCGAAAAAAAAATGGGGGGGGGATGGGGGGAAATCCCCCGAACCCAACTTGCAAGATGGGGGTATCCCCCCTCTCAGACTCACCCGCATAGGCAGATCCAGGTTGGGGGGGGGGGGGGGGGCGAAGGGGGCGCGCCCCCCCTTTTCCCACCAAAATACTTAATTTTCATAGGGTTTGTTATGAAATGCCATAAGTGCGCCCCCCCCCCTTTTCCTTACGTGCACCCCCCCTTTTCCAAAAACCTGGATCTGCCTATGCACCCGTGTCGCCTATGGCACCACATACTCGGCTTTGCCGAGTCCATGCCCATGGACACCCAAATTTATACCTTGTCAAATAGACTATAGATTTGGAATAACGCTTGACATGTGCAAAATGTGCTATACCTCAGAATGTCCGCCATGTACAACAACACTAATGCGCCATTCCCGCGCAACGAGGATTAATCACTGAATATAAAACACTGATACCTGCAAATAACGATGTAATTAATGAAAAACAGCAAGACTACTTTTCAGATTGTGTTATATCCGCCATATTGTCTCACCTGCCAATCACGGAAACAGTCGACAACAGCCGAGTGGCGCATTCGAATCACTAACCCGCTGTGGTTTCTGTTACTAAAGTAATGCGCCACACATTTCTTTGGCATGGCATATTCGGATCGAGACTATCGCTGTTACGACATCATTTAAATTGACAGCATTTTTGTGCGCCGGTAAAAGCGTGTTTACACAATGCGTGGTTCAATCGAGTACATTTAATAATGGCTGCGCGACAATTCACGAGTATTTGGCAAAGTTCAGGACTTATTCCTGGTCTTGAACGGATTTTTATATTCCCGACTTTTTCCCGAATTCCCGGTAGCGTGGGAACTCTGTATGAAACTAATAGATATTAGGTCACATATGTATTTCTAGCCTTGTGGGGAGGGTGGCGGGGTGTATTTATTTTCCATACAAATGTGATTCTTATCCATACTAACTTAAAATAGAATGTCACTCCTGGTCAATGCTACTGTCGATTTTTACTTCCAGAGTCTTGGATATCCATCTCTTCGCCCTAAGGTTGATGGCACTCACAGTATTACTCAGAAAGAAGGATCGTTTGGAGTTCCTGATGTTATGACTTATGGGTAAGTTAAACAGCTATGTGCTATTGTGGTCATAGGCTGAATATATTTCTTTTTGAGCGATTTTAGTCACTTTCATCAAAAGTCTCACATTCGTAGTTTAAAAGTGTTGTCAATCATACAAGGCTGTTTTAATACATTTCACAATGATGGATGTGTTATTTGTATAAGTACCCAATGCTCCTTTCCTATAATTGAACTTCATGGAGCAAAATATTGAGCAAAATATATCTTCATTTATATCTATATATATATAAGGTAAATTTAAAGCAACAAATTACTGTAAAACTATAAATGTTTGTGCACTATTTAATTCGCGAATTTCACGGGTGGTGTAAAAACGCAAAATTAAATAGTCAGCAAACATTAATAGCCAATGATTAGTAGGCTCAGAAGGCCCCCAAACCGCGAAATTAAATAGTCACAAAATAACTGATAGACAAAAATCACAAAATTTAATAGCCGCAAAATATTCTAGTTTTACAGTACGTCCAAAAATATGGGTTTAAAGAAATATGTATGAATATGAATAAACTCTTTAATTACAGGTTTCAAAACCAGAAAGAACAAATAGCACCAACGCACACTCTTGAATTTTCTGAACGGCATGTAAGTATTAAATTGATAATATTTCAGAAAAATTAGATGTTTTATATAATTTTAACATTATTTCTAATATCTGCTGCATCACTCTTAGTGGGATGAAAATCAAGACCGAATGGACTTTGCCATGCTGAGAAATATGCAAGGAATTGCTGCTCCTCTAAAGCTTAACATGGAAAGGCAAACAGCAGCAAAGGTAAGTGTTTTTTTTAATCTTGTCTTTAATTTTTTTGTGTTCAGAATTAATATTCATACATAAATAAAATGAATAATTCTTGATTTACAAACATCTTGTGTGATATATTTATTTACAAATGTATAATTATTACTAAATACTTAACCTTTTTTTTACAAGCTTGTGTTTATTAGATAGATATTACTAAACTTTCCATTAATTAAGTGATATTGAGTTTCATAAATTGGTATGAAATAATTGTTGACAGATGCAGAGACTGCCATGTCTAAGGTCATCAAATTTGATGATGGATTCATTAACAGGAAAACTTGACACCATAGACTTTGATGACTGTTTTAGTAAGTAACACATAAAATTATACATGTTCTTACAATTTGGATTAGTTGGATAGTTACAAAATACTCTTAATCATTAAAATGCAATAAAGATAATTTTGATACATTTTAATACAGGATTTTTAGAATAAAGATATTGTAAAAGTAAAATGTTGAGGATTTGTAACAGGTATACTGAAACCACAACTCACTTATTTTTGGTTTCATTTGGATGTTTAATTTATGAAATTGAGAGGAATGAACTCTAGATTATGGAACTCATGATAAAAATGTAGGAAACTAAATGAGTATTTGAAAGCCGGTTCTGATAGTTTGGGAAAACACTGTAATTAATTGTAAATGTAAATCTTTTATATGGTGACAATTTGTGGCAACATGGATCATATGCACACATAATGTACATGTTATGATAATCTGAGAAGAATTTAATAATGTAATTGCTTTGTTTTTTCCAGACCCAATCGATTGTCCAGCAGAGGTTATGGGTCAGCCACATGCTATTATGGAAAAACGTTTTAATTTGCTGTAGAGACAGTTTGATTGTGGACATTATGATAGATTGTGGACAGTTATATTTATATTTGTAAATAAATGTCAAGTAAAAAAAAAATCTCATTAAAATTAAATGTTAAAACTAAATTATAACACAGAATGCAATCAATGTTAGTATATTCATGAAATTTATTTGGCCATTTTTAAGAGGCTGTTCAAAGTGAAGACATGAAAATTATTCAGTTTTGTAATACATGTAAAGATGTTTTTAATAAAGTTCTCATTTTATGAGAAAAATTATTGTAGCTGTAAAAAATGCAATTCACATACGTGTAACTTTATGCATAGGATGAAAGGCAAAATGTACACAAAATTATATTTTTTAACTTGCACATACATTAGGAATTTTATGTGCATACATAACCTTAAACCATGTTTTGCAAGCAATTTTATGTTTTTATAGTGATAATTCTAAATAAGCCAAACATCCTTTCGAGATTACCATCTTTTATTGAATAGATGCCCAGCCTTGATATTCCGCCGGTTGTACCCAGCTAGCTAACAACAGCTGGCGGCTCATCGGCAGCCAAATACTGGTAGTTAAATGTTAGTTATACGCGATAATATCCATAGAGCCATATATCAGTTAAACTAACATTCAACTCTATATACTTCTCATTAAAATCCTTCGATCTTTCCATTAGTAGAGACGCCTAATTAATTTTAACCCACATGAGGAAGCCACTGTGCCTTGAGTAACTGTACAAGGAACAGTGCCCCTTGACCACTACCTTGTAATTACAGGGATTAGTGTGTGATCACACTGTTAATAACATATCGTTCAAGATAATGTTTTCATTACTTATGTTATTATAAAATGGAGTAAAAGTGTAAAATATCATATACAGAAGAGAACCCTTGTAGTAAGTATACATGTATAAATGCACCTATATTTAGAATGCAATAAACATGTTTTGGGGGATGTTGATATAAATATTCATATCATGGTGCAGATAGAACATCCACGATGTTCTTAGCTTAAAATGATATGTTATCATATAAGGAATAACCAAGTTACAAGCAAAAGACCACCTTGTGGTTTAAAAATATATCACTCAATTTGGCGGCGGCAGCATTCTCTTTGATAAGAGCAAGTCTTGTAATACCACCGGCTTTCAATAAGCACCGAGTGAATGAGCTGTTTGAAATTGATAAATGCCGGGGTGGCTATTCAATAAAATATGGTACTGGTTAACACTATTTTTAACATTCGGACAGTTAATTTCCTATGCTTGAGTACTGATCCAAAATCAAGGAAATTTCAAATTTAACTTTCCAATGACTTTTAAAAGGAAAAAAAGCACAAAAAAGTGCACCACATGAATGAAATTATATAACTGTCATTTATGGGTCCAAGGCAAAGATGAGAGTCATTGTGCACTGCATACATCACATGGGTTACACACATCACACAGGAGAGCACACAATATACTGACTTTGGCAATATTTTATTTAATTCACAAAACAGATGTTTAAGTTTTATTCTTTCTCTTTCTTTTTTATTTTACGTTTCTCTTCCATATCTCCTATCTTTTTCTCCATTTTACGTTCAAGATAAGCTCTTCTCGCTGGATCTATTGACTTGTCCGGGACTCCACTGCCTCGATGCAATACCTAAATGACAACAACAAAGTAATATAAGCTGCAGCATACACATTGATTGCTATTACTATTAGCTATGTTCAACTCTACCTTGATTAAACGTAATTCAAAGTTATATGGAATATTGTATGTCCCATACCCCTTCTCTGCTAATAGTGATTCTGGCCGCCACTTTAGCCTTGCCACCACAGCCATGAACTTCTGGAATGTGGTGCTTCAGACAAAAGCGCTTCCCACAAAAAGCACATTCTTGTCCTGGAAGTTAGTGAAAATACATTCAATTGGTTTTAAACATTGCAGGTTATTTTTACTTATGTTTCAAAGCATATCTACTGTCATCTTGATTGCCAATTGTAAATCTGATGCAATATCAGATGGCATGTTTCAGAATACCTACATCGATGTATGTTTGAAAGATATACATGATACATAATGAAAAAAAAGGAGTCCCTTCATCATCATCAACATCCATGTTTAGTTTAAACTGGACTAATTTAATCCCTGAAGCAGGGGTGGAAGGAATCTCAAAAAAATAATTGTATGTTTAAGTCATTACTACTCATTAGTGTTCATTGTATGGCATAATCATCACATTAATAATTCATTTCAAATGCAAATGATCACATTTCTTTACCCAAACAGGTAGTGTATTCCTTGCACTTTTTGAAAGGACAGGTTGAATTCTCTTTGATAGCAGCCTCTATTAAGGCATCAAAATCTTCTTCCACTTTTTCTGTCTTTCCTTTTGCAGCCTTTTTCTTTTTTGACTGGAGTAATGAAATATCAAATGATTGTATTGGTATGTAAAGGGATTTACAATACTGTTAATAAATACAAATGTACCAATCGGAGTTTGAAGCACATACATGTGGCTGTGGCATTTATTTACTATTACATTATCAGGAAAACTCCTAGAAACAACCCTGTAAAATGCAATTGTATTTCTAAATAAGTAATGTTATGTTCACATGACATAACAATGACATTGTACCTTTGGTCGTACATCAGGATTGACAGTGGGTGCAGGTTTACATCTCAAACGGTGAAGCTCCAAATTGGTTGTAGGGACAAATTTCTCACACACACCACACCTAAAACATAAGAAATTACGCAAAATTAACCAGCTTGTTATGACTCATAGTAACTTATTAAAATGCCGCCAAATTGAGGATCTAATTTACATTGTTTCAAACTTAGAATCATGAATGATAAATTTGTAACCACCTTGCTACATCAGGAGCTGCCAACTCTTCATTTTCTGCATCCTGAGTTCCTAACATATTTTTGCAACTCGGTTCCACATGATCAGTGTTTTTATTCTTGCTTTTAGAGTTATTGTGATTTCTTCCCTGTTTATTATCATTTGTAGGTTTTCTGGTTTCAGAACTAATTTGGTTCCCAAAACTATCCTTATGTTGAGTGTTGGTTGAGGTCGGTTTCTGTGGAGCAGTGTTCTGTGGCTTACGCACGATAATGTGTCTATTTTCTCCTATGCCCTCGCTGACATGAAGCAAACAGAGCCTTTCTGCAATCTTTAATTAATTGATCACTTCATAATTTATCAAAAATAGCCAATATGTAAACATAAGATGCAATTTACAATATAAGGTAAAAATATAGATAACTTTACCTCATGCACCATATATCTATCCTTGGCAGACAAGGAGGAAGGAAAGGCATGCTCTTGTTGACTGGCATCTATAGAGAAAGCTACCAACTCTTCCCGCAGCTCCTCTTCTCTAGATTGATCATCTGCTCTATACAGAAAGTGTTTATACATGTATTGATAGACTTGCATAAGAATGAAGTGTAACATTTAGATTTTTGTAAACAAATCTAGGCATTTCTTACATTTGAGCTTCAGAAACTCTCTTTTCTGCAACTTTCGTGTCCTCGTTCGTTTTTTGAGTGTTGCGATGTGGTTTTGCTTTTTTGGCAGCAGATTTGGACTTCTGCAACTTTTGCTTAACATCATGCATCTGACTTGTTATGTGGTCAGGAAGACTTGTCTCATGTTGTATCACACCATCTATCAATACATTACCGGTATATTACTTTATGCATGTTGTTGTTGGCTACCTATTTCATAAGGATTATTGAATGACAAATTTATTAACAATAATTTACTAGAATATGAAATTATTGGAACTGCACCAGCATTTTCTTGAACAGATTGTATTATTCTTACATCGGTCACTAACTCTATCAACATTTCTAATCTATTTGTGTTTTTGAAAAATTGTGATATATATGATTCTAGGTACCATCAATGAACGATTGTGCAGATCTGACGTCTCCATGTTGTGTCATATACTCCACTAGGGACTTCAAAAAAGGATGATGAGATATTGTTTCCGTATCACAGATTACTGCTAGGTGGCGCCTTGCCCGAGTAATTGCCACATTTATACGTCGGTCTTCAGCCAAGAAACCAACAACTCCTTCAATCGAAAAAAAAACCCACATCCAGTATTAAAATATTTATAGTGCAAAGTACTTGTATATTATACACATTTATTTACCATATATATACATTCATGCTATAAAAATTGAATCAATGTACATATATAATCCACAGAGAGATAGTATTTCTTACCCTCATTATAATTAAATACACCAGAACATTTGTCAAAGAACAAAACTAATAATTTTGTTAGACTTTAGGGCCGTAGCCAGGATTGCAAAACAGAGGAGGCAAAGAAGTTTGGCGAGGGTGCAGACAATTGCCGTAGGCGCCCAACTGTTCTAGAGTGGATTTGGGGCACCCCCACCTCAATATATTTTGTCGAATAATTAGCCTCTGAGGCTCAGAAATAAAACACAGGTGTTGATTAAGAAAGCAAAAATTACATAAGTTAAAAATGAAAGATTATGTTTGTCAAGTATGAATACAGATGCTTTCAAATTTGTATCCAGTTTGATTTACGTGACAATTATATAATTTTTGGAGTATACAAATCAAATATGTTAACTCTCTGTTTCATTCAGGGTTTGAGAAAAAAAAATTCCCCAAAACAGAGGAGGCAGTTGCCTCCCCTGCCTCATATGTAGCTACGGCCCTGGACTTCAACCTTGAAAAATAAAGGAATATGATACTTAAAATTTGTGCAAGAAAAGTAAAATTATTTATATATCAATTTTAAAGGCCATTAAATATTACCTTTAGTGTTTGAGCGAACCATTGAAATTATAACTGCCTCCTTTTCTCTGCCCTGAAAACCATCTACCGACCGTATTTCTAGTGTTGGATGCTTTTGAGATAATCGTAATCTTATCAAATCAACCTAAAAAAGTAAACAAATTATTTCATATAATACGCTATTCTTGAATTACATCTTGAAATCTTAAGTGGAATATATGGTGATTTAATAGCCATGTAAGGTCGCCATAGTTTTTTCTTTCGTCAAATTGATGCATTACTAAGTCTACAGTCGCCCTTAATGTAACAAGAAAGTATTAATGAACATACCTGTAGGTTATAGGGTGCTATTACAGCTATTTCTGAAGCAGACAGTCCACTCTCAATTAACTTCTCTACATGGTAGGCAACCAAGTCAGCCTCACCTAAAAAATTTAAATAAATAATGTACATATATATCACTTTTTATGAGTGATACAAATAGAGTAGAACCTCTCTATTAGGACCACTTTTGGGCCCAGTGTTAGGTGGTCTCAATAGAGAGGTGGTTTCTATACGGAGGTTCATTTTGGTAGCTTTATGAAGGTTTAGGATCGTGAAAAGTGGTCTTATCGTAGAGGTGGTCTCAATAGAGAGATGGTCTTAATTGAAGGTTGTACTGTACATGCACATTTTCAATAAAAATATACTATGTTTACACCTGACCTTCATTTCCCTTGGACACCTCATCTGGAACATCAAGCTCTGAGAGGTGGCAGCCAGTTGTATCCACTAGTAATAGAGCTGTATTTGTTAGCTCATTGTTTGTAACGCCAGATAAATCTCTGAAAACGCACATGAAATGTATGGTTAACTAATTCAAGCATGATATAACTAAATACCAGTGGAAGGAAGAGAATTATTTTGCTTCACAGGTTAAGAATGATTTTACTACAGGCGCTTAATCCCTGATATGTACACATTCAGCGAATCATTGGCATAAGGTCTAACGTTATTGCAGTTGCTGGATGTCATACTACGATGAGAAAAAAATCATCTTAAATAGACAACTGTGGGCCACTGGACATAAAATAGTGAACAAAATAAACATTATGACAAGAATTGTAAGCTAAGAACATACTTAAGCAGGTGCTTAGCAACTGAATGGTGTGCCACCAGTTTGCTCTCATAGAGCTGCTGCGATGCCCAGGCCATGATGTCGTGGTGCATGCGGTACTGAGTGGTGAGCATACGGACAGCCAAGTCTCCATGCTGCTTTATTAGACGTTCCATCAGTGTGACCTCCAGCCCTTCCTTGGCAGCCCTAGAAGTTATTCATATTTTATCATGTCAGATGATAGGTAGTGAGTGGCAAGATGCTGTTTTATATTATTTCTGTAAATAGAAGGTCTAAGAGAAATTCTTATTGTTATGACTATCACAATCTGGGTAAAAATTGGTGACAAAAGTATCAAGTAATCATTACATGTATCTCTCATGTTCACTGTTTTGCAATCATTACGCTTGATGCAATTCCTTTCTTAACACAAAACACTCACTCATGTGACAGAATAGTAGGAGGCAGCTGCAAATGATCTCCAGCCAGAATACAGCGTGGCCCATGCATCAGAGCAAGCCAACATGCGGCCTCCAGAGATTGGGAACATTCATCTATTACCACCAAGTCAAAGTGCTCTGCACCCAAATGCTTCAATGGACCATCAACTAAAAAAGAAAATAAGACATGGGTGAATAGTACACTGTTTTGCCAGCTTTTTAATATTTCCACATTGAATAAAATGCTTTTTTTCATCATTCACCTGAAGCTCCTGTCAAAGTAGCAAGGACTACGTCTGCCCTCTGAAGGATGCTCTTGGTAGCTGCAGATTCCCTTTCCCGTAGTTCTTTCTTTAGGTGCTTCATTTCATCTCTTATCTGCTGTCGACTACCTTTGTCTCTTGTCTTTTTCAATTTGCCCTAATAAAGACATACACAAGTATGTACTTTGCTTAATCAAATAATCAGCTTTACAATCCTTGCATATAATTTATATGCTATAAATTTCAACTATAATAATGAAAATAGTGCCAATGAAGGATATCTGTGTCTTACCAAACTTTTGTCCATATCCCTCCTGACATCCTCAACCAACTTTGTTTCATCACTCGAGGACAGAATAGCATCCAAAGAGTGTTTTTGTATGCCATGCAGAACCCGTGCTGGATGTCCTACAAACAAAAGTACATTTTTTTTTTCTAATTGTTACAGGTTGGATGTTATTGTTCTTTTCAATAAGGGTCACGATGAAACAAAATACTAGTATATTCATCATCGTTGGCAAATCAAACTTACCAAGTCTGACAACTTTACAGTTGGCAGCTGCAAGGCGTTCCACAAGATTGTCAACAGCAATATTTGAAGGTGCACAAGCTAACACCTGCGTAGAATTAATGAAACATACTTAGATTCGCAGAATTGGAGCATTCTTTCATGAAAATATTAATTATCATATTGACCAATTTCAAGTGACGTCAGACGCGATCGGCGCGCGCAACATGGACCCAGAAAATATACCAGTGTCACAAAACATCATGTATATTAGTCATTTTGAAGATGGCATTATTGTGCTCTATGTTCATTATTATGTATCATGACACACACAGAAATGTTCGCATACTTTTCTAGTTTTCATATATGATACTCACATTTTATTTAGAATTGTATTTCACCAGCTTTGACCAGATTTATAACTTGTGTTTTTGGCTCAAGCACAAACCAAGGCACTAGATTTACTTACGTAAATTCGACGTACCATAGACTTTTCGTGACGTTGCTCTTGTTGCACGGTTGTGTGTAGCGAGTGAGGCCATGATAGTCTAGAGCAATAGACCAACCAAACATCTCTAAATATTTCTTAATCCGTATAATCACTATAATGACAGCTTTTTATGTTTTTGTTTTCTAGTAAAGTATGTACTTTTGCATGCTGTAGTAGTATTATTATGTTTCATATTTCTTTCGAGTAAAAACTATTTGAAAAATGCGAGAAAAAAACAACCACCAGCTCTACAGTACCATTGTTTACAATAAAACGACAAGCGTTCCCAGTCGGCGCTCTTGAGTAGTACTATGGTAAAAAGAAGGAAAAGTAAATGTCCTTGCAAATATTTTATTTCAATAACTGATGGGAATACTCGTGATATCTTGTAGACCAGAGGTTATATCATGCATTACCATTTAAAGGTAAGAAAATTAGTACATTTTTAGAGCAGAAATACTGTAATGAAAGTCATCAATTTCTCTCTATTTACTACGGCACGGGAAATATTTAGGGTCCAATATGCGCACGCATCTTCCGACAGGTGCTTGTGTTATCAATTAATCAAATCAAATCCTAAATTTATTTTAAACAGGCCCTAATTATTCCTCATTCAGAGGGTGTGGCCTGGCTGCCCTGTCTGGATCTCAACCGTCCCCTCCAAGCCTTTCGGTCATTTGGATCTACCAAACTCATGCCCAAACTTGCACGATCTTTCTGCAAGACTGCATCCCAAGTCTGTTTCGGTCTTCCCTTTCCTTTTCTTCCTTCTATCTCAATCTTTCTTACTTGGCTAATCCAGCCAGAACTGCACTCAACATGGCCTAGCCATCTCAGTCTCCCTTTACGAAGCACACTATCAATATCTGTAATACTCAGTTTCTCCAAAAGGCTCTCTGATAGGTTTACAAACACTGAAATAGGTCTACATGTTATTGATTTAAGAGTGTTCAATAAAAGATCATAAAAGAATAGTTAGGATACCTTCAATTTCTGACGTACTGCCTGTGTGACGATTTCTACAATGGTGGTTGTTTTACCCGTTCCTGGAGGCCCATGCACAATGGCCAACTCACGTTGGTGAAGAGCAAAACGAACGGCTTCCCTTTGTGAATCATCCAGGCCTTCATTTTGGAAGACTAGATCTGGAATAAGATAACTCTTAAAAGTTTACCCTTAAACATCTTTGAACTACAGTGAATATCCTCAACAAAGGAAGAGTAAACAAAGGAAACTCTGAATAAAGGAAACTTTTCTCATGCATTAGCTTATAATAATGTAAGTAAATGATGTAGTAATCAAAGGAAACCCTCTACAAAGGAAGTATTTGTGACTGTAAATCGGGTTCCGTTGTTAAGGATTTTCACTGTATAAAGACTTGTTAATATACTTTAAGCACATACATATGGTACCAGTAAAACACTTTTGTGGGAAATGGGTAAAATTTTAGAATTAGTATTTTAATTTATATTAAACACATTTTGACACAAAAAAATTCTCTTTGAAGTACCTGGTAATGCTTTATTTTTATCCCTGCCTTCTGTATATGGAGGTCCTAATTTACTTACTCCAAACAATACATTGATTAGGGAAGCTGCAGGCCCTGATCGATAGTTATTAAGCTGATTCAGAGCCCTGGAAATAGATAATATATTGGATGTCAACTTCATTAAAGCTACAATAAATGCCAGATGAATAATTGTGTTTGCAGAGTACATATTAGTATATAATACATATACTCTCATTCCACATCTAACGATGCTGGGGCCCATGTTTAAATCAGAAGTTATTGTCATTATAAATTATAAAGAAAATATAATTAAAACCTTTTTAAACGTTTATATGTGACATCATTTGCCAGCTTAAGTAGCTTGTACTTCTCATCATCTTCAAGATCAAGGTCGTCATCATCGATTGCAATGCTAACAGAAGATGGTGTGACACGAGACACAACACCAGATGCAAGTGTTGATGATGGACCTTCACTACTGGATAAAGAAATGCCTGCTATGTCACCTGTTAAAAATATGTACTATATTATATAATAATTTATTAAATTGATGACTACATTAATTGTAAACAAATGAATTAGCATATATTATTAAAGAAATATTCAATAAATTTGGTAAGAAACAATAAATGATAAGTGCAAATAGTAAACTTGTAAAAATATAAATACTAATGCATGTTCTTTGATAAAACAAGAAAATATAAAGTGGACACATACCAGGCGTAAAGCTATGTGAAGGTAGAGCTTTATCTCCTGTGCTTCCGGCAGGCCAATATGGCTCAAATACAATAACATTTCTCCCAAAAAGACCAGTGTGTCTTGAACCAACACGAAGCTTTAAGAGACAAACACCTCGACGTTGAAGTTCTTTAGATGAAACATTCTCTTGCAGTATTCTGAAATTCGTCACTAAGATTTTAAGATAAATAAAAGTATAAATGATTTTTATCAATACGACTAAATATATAATTCATACGGGCTGGCAGGCACGGCCTATAATGTAAAATTCACTCCCGCCAAGTCCCGGAAATATTTTCAGAAAAGAGCGTTATTATTTCATGATGCCACGCCTACTTTCACTACAGTAACTATAAGAGAATGTGGCTCACGGACTAGTCCCTTTTATACGTCATTGAATCAACATAAACAACGACATTTTCTTTTCCACCGCATTGGAGTTCAAATTCACTTCCACGCAGTTGAGACTAACTTCTTAAAACCAACAACATTGTATTTGCACGTTTCATAGGACGTGTTCTAAATTTAAAATATCCAGGGTCGCCCATATGTGCTAGATAAGCCAAACAGACTAACAAATGTGACCACCGATGATAGTCACTCTTGTTTACAAAATAATCGACCACCATAAGGGAATGTGCGCACATCTCCTAAACGTTGTGCGTACTACGTACAAGAGAAGTGTCTTTTTTAACGTCTGTAGTCTATTGCTTAACGTATATCATTTGCCTTGTATTGAATCGGCTATATTACCAATACATGATATATCTACAACTTACGGGTAATGTACCTGTTAGACGAATGTAAATCTAAGTAAATGCACACATATCTCCTTATAAAATATATAGCCATGTCAATATTATTCAAAATGTGTTTGATTTTTACTATGGAAATATAAAAGATGCATGTTTGCATTTAAGATAGCCTATGATGGATTTAGAATAATTGATTATAAATCTACTGAAACAAAAAATAACAGTATGTTGCATTAAAGTTTATCTGGAAATATTTTTCTTTTGAATATTGAATCACTATGCGCTCACCATGTCAGGTTTTTTATATTTACATTTTTATGACAATGTCCAAATATATTATACAAGTGGAATGAGAGAAGTAATGCTCAGCAACCTGCTGGATCTTGCTATGACTAATCATTATTATATTAAATCAAACTATGTTAATTAATAATTGCCTATAGTGAAATCTGGAATCAATTCATAGTGAAATCTGGAATCAATTCATTTGATTCCTAAAATTTGAAGTCACTTGCTCATTCAATGTGAAGAATAGTTTTGTATCTTAATCAAAATTAATGTGCATGGATGATGGTCATGGACATTTTCTACCTTGTTTCTTCAATTTCAGCATCTCTCTCTTTCTCAAGCAGTTTCAAAGTTTTAGAAACAAAGTCTTCAAGTTGTAAAGTCATCTTGATCTGTTCACTGATACTGTAATATGTATGCAAAATGTAAGTACATAAAAAGAAGAAGATAGAAGAATCTATAAATAGTCTATAAATGCATAAGGGATTTTTACTGATCGAATATGGCTTTTTAACCAGAAGACGTACACACTACAAATTACGTATATATACAATCAGCACAAGTTGGTGGTTGTTTTTATCTACATTTCAAACCAAATAAATTATCTTTTATGATTAAAAAGCAAGAATAAAGATTACTTTAGTAATATTTGTCATGCAGCTTACAGGGCCATGTTTGTTAAATGTACGTAACACGCTAGACGTTAACGTTTGTGTAAGTGGAAGGTATGTTACACGTCACGATGCGGGAGCTGGTCAGGGTGGTGAATACTGGTATATACTATATACCTCTCTCAGTAGCTGGGGGGAGGAATATTAGAGGGATCAATCACTGTCCTTTAAATCTACTTACACAAACGTTAACGTCTAGCGTGTTACGCTATGACATAATGTATATGGCTGTCACATATGATACGACAATGGAAGAAATGTGATGGAGGTGTATTCAGTCCGTCCCAGACCAGTAATGGCTGCATACTGAAGGAGCTGCAGGGTGTCAGGGATGGGGGACAGTTTGAGGGACGGATGAGCCGGGAGGGAAGAGCATTTAATGTCTTCCGGATTTCATCTGCTTCAACCCGAGCAGCGCCGGGTAGACAGCTAGTAGTACTATATATAAGACCATATAGCTAATATGGTCTTTCACCCCTGGGCTTTCATCTCACTGCCCTCGAGCTGGCTCTGCCTGATAAACTCCCTGACCCACAGGAGCAATTTGTACAGATATCTATGTTGTTTGATGCGGAGCCTAAACCTCGTAAGAGGTTTAAACATCAATGATGTTTAGGCTCCGCATCAGTCGATCAACCATAGACATCTGTCTAAATTCAAATTGCTCTTGTGCCCCAGCCCTGCTGACACTCACTGTTGACAGTGTTGTCGACACTGACAGCCTGCTCTGCTGCCATGCAAATGGCAATGAAACTAATAAATATTATAATCATACCTCCAGCCTTGGACTAAAAAGCGCAGGCGGTCTCTTTAAAGAGGTGGTGTTAATTTTAGGTTGTAATGTGTGCATTCCACCGTGGCTTCTACGTTATCTAAACAGAATATAACGGCTTAAAAACGTATACACTTAAATATTCTGTGTGTATTGACACCCCACGTGCATTTGTTTACGGAAATGCTTGACGTTGGAACAATAATGTACGGAATCTTCTTGGTCACACATGATTTTTAAAATAAGGAAATCTTTCATAATTTAACCGAATAACCAATAACAAGCGAATTGTGCGCCAAGCAAGGCAATATCAATGATTTCAATGCCCCCATCCACCCAGTAGATGAAAAACATCATGTATGTATGTATGTATGTATGTATGTATGTATGTATGTATGTAATGTATGTATGTATGTATGTATGTATGTATGTATGTATGTATGTATGTATGTATGTATGTATGTATGTATGTATGTATGTATGTATGTATGTATGTATGTATGTATGTATGTATGTATGTATGTATGTATGTATGTATGTATGTATGTATGTATGTATGTATGTATGTATGTATGTATGTATGTATGTATGTATGTATCTATCTATCTGTGTATGGTTTGTCGAGGTTATCATCAGATTTGATGGTTTACAACCTCCTAGATGGTGTGCGTGCGCGAAGAGGAAAGAAAATAGCGTTAGTAAGGGGTGGGGATGGGCCGATACGTGAGGAGAATAAAGATAAAAGCAATTGTTATTGTAGGTTAAAAACAAGGATAGAGTTAAAAATTAGAAAGGGGGGCTGTGGCAAGGCTAGCCTTAAAGCCTCAGAGTTGATGCAGTGGCGACTTCCATTGGTAGGCTGTTCCAGAGTGTTACAGTTGATGGATAGAATGATTTTCTATAGTAGTCGGCTGATGTTGTGAGTTCGAAATATGACAATGGATGGGTCCTTCTAGTCCGTGAGGGTGCAAGATGAATATATGGTGGTGCACTGATGTTGAGAAGTCCGTGGTGAATTTTGTAAAATGTACATAACTTTTTTTCTGTCTTTAGTCTGAACAGTTGAGGTTAGTAGCAATCAGTTTACTGGTGTTATAAGGCGGTTGGTCACGTATCTAGAGCTCTGCTGCGCTGGAGCATCTGTTTGTCCCCTTTGATAAGAATTATTATCCAACACTGGTCTGACCAATGAACATTCCATGTTATTTGTCTTGATTTTCGCCTGATCCTAGTGTTCTAAGCCTTTTGGCATGACTTTCCATTTGAGGTCTTTCCGATGAACACCCAAGTATGCATGTATGTATGTATGTATGTATGTATGTATGTATGTATGTATTTTTGTATGTATTTTTGTATGTATGTATTTTGTATGTATGTATGTATGTATGTCATGTATGTATCCACCAAAATATGACCATTTTATGTATTTTTATGTATGTATGTATGTATGTATGTATGTATGTATGTATGTATGTATGTATATTTGTATGTAATGTACAATGTATGTATGTACAATGTATGTATGTACAATGTACTACATGTATGCAATACCAATGTATATGTATATAGCAAGGTATGCAGGCAGTAATCCTAGGTTTGGGTATGTATGTATGTATGTATGTATGTAATGTATGTATGTATGTATGTATGTATGTGTATGTCCCCTGTATGTATGTTGTACTGTAATTATGTATGTATGTATGTATGTATGTTTATGTATGTATGTATGTATGTATGTATGTATATGTATATGTATGTACAATGTATGTATGTATGTATGTATGTATGTATGTAATGCCAAAATGTATAATCTATGTAGTATGTATGTGTATGGTAGGTATGGTAGGTAGGTAGGTAGGTAGGTGTAGATAGGTAGGTATTTAGAGTCACCTGCATCAATGTAAGACTTTTTTCTGCTTTGATTGCAAAGCAAACATCTTTATTGCCCATGGGTCAATGTTGCTCTAGCGACGTTGTGCTCTCTGAGCACTTTTGATCTAGTTTATTTCTAATATCTGTTATATTCACCATTTAATAACTTGTAATATGGACTTTATGTCTGAAATAAAGAATAACAATAACTAATGAGCATGCATTGGTTGATCAAGGGGTGGAGGGCCATCTATTACCATTTTCCACCAAAATATTTTATTTTCGATTTTTATGGGGGTTTATTAGGCATGTACAATCAATATTTGAATAGGTAGTATTTTAGAGAGATTCAGTTACTATAAATTAATTTGGTTAAAGACTAAATTAGCAACTAATATTAATCCTAGGTTTGGGTAAGCTTACAATTGCAATGTCCCCAATAACTGGTACACCTCAGGGTTTAACGCTAGCTAGTGCCCTGGTGTCATGGGCACATAAAATCTAAGTCAGGGCACATTAAGTCTTAGACTCCTGTGCCCTGATGGGTCGCCATAAAAAAGTACCAGTTAATAAATTTCTGCCAAACTCGACCATCATATCCACAATGTTGGTATTTCCTTTGGTGAAGCATACATTGTATAAATGAAGTTTTCATGTTGATCTCATAGTTTTAACTATTTTTGTTTTTTGCCGTCCGCAGTTTAGCTAAAAAATTTCAGGGCACATAAAAATGAGATCAGGGCACAAGGATTTGGACCATCACGTGCCCTGCTGGGCTTGTGAAAAACAAGTTAGTGTTAAGCCCTGCACCTACCTTTATTGTACAAATACAGGGACTCAGTTTTATAATATATACAAATACAGAGGTCAACTTCAAGTCAGAATTTTCAGCTAGACAGTCGGGCCAGCTGACACTGAATGCAGCTGGCCCAACCCAACATTCATTGGCCTGAATATAAAAAAGTTTAATATAAAAAGTAATTCAATTTTACTCAAATTTTATGATTTTTATCAAAATTTTGACAAACCGGCAATCTGACGATAAAGAATACCATTACATTCCTATTTACATTGTTTCAGTTCACACTAAACTAAACAAACTTATTAGTGAAGAATAAGCTTGTTTTTCCAAACTAATCATAGAACTGGCTATAATGCTGATTTCATGGTCAAAAACTGTGAGTTTCGACAGTCCTATCGGTGACTTTTTGGACACCAATATTCATGTTTTTTCAACTGGCCAAACGGGCCAGTTCAAGACAGAGTCAACTGGCCCAAGACCATTTTAACTGGCCACAGGCCGGCGGGTCAGCAGCTAAATAGACCCCTGCAAATATTACACAAAGGACATCATAATATTTCTACAAAAAGAATTAACACAATAACTATATTAATTTATCAAATTTTATTTAAAAAATGAAGTCATATCATCATCTTCTAAACACCGCTATGGTACCCACCACATTACAATTTAAGAATTTGTATGATTTAATTCTATCTGCTGTCGTGTTAATACACAGAATCTAGGCAGACCACAAAAATCTTTTAGAGTGTCAATATATATCAAACCAAAATCACATGCCATGCTTTCTATCATAGGTGGATGTGATGAGTCCACTTCTAGCCAAACATATCCGCCATCAATTAAGATTATTTGACTTAAAGCAAGAATATCTCTAATCACATCAAGTCCGTCCACACCACCAGACAATGCATTGCGGTCTTCAAAATGAACCTCAATTTGTAAATTCTCCATATCTTTTTCAGGAATGTACGGTGGGTTGCTAACTATGAAATCTACTGGTTCGCTAATTTTTCTAGCCATTTCATGAGCATCATTTAATTTCATATTAAAAAGCCTCAACCTGTCATCCACTTTATGTAACTTGGCATTTAACTGTGTTAACTCAAAAGCTTTTAGATTTGCCTCCAATCCAATGGCTTGCATTCCAGGCATACTCTTTAACAACGAGATAGATATGGCGCCAGACCCAGTTCCGATTTCTAAGAATCTCTTGGCATCTTTCAAACAAGTATCTTTTAAAATAAATCCTACAAGTTCTTCAGTTTCAGGCCTTGGAATAAAAACTGGTGCTCTCATTTTCAGAGTCAAATCTCTAAAATCCCATTCTCCTATCACATACTGAATCGGCCAGTGGTGGATTCTTTGCTTCGTCATTTTTTGTATCTCATTCCACTGTTCACCTGTGACTTTAGTAAATTTCCTTCTTGCTCCGTGTAATGTTTTACATCCCAAAGCATGAGCAACTATGAAACTTGCAGATTGTTCAGCCTCAAACACATTTTTTTCTTTTAATATATTTGTAATACTCAACACACACTCTCGAATTGTCAAATTACTACATAATTCATTGAACTTTCTAATTTGAATAGGGACTCTTAAATTGAAAAGACCACTTGTCTTTTGAAAAAGGGACAAGGCGGTGTGAAGTTTTGTAAATAGCATACTGGTACTCATAATTAAAATCGTTCAAGTAGACAAATGTACTTATTTTCTATTCAGACCAAAACCAAGCACATATAATGGTGGTTAGATAATCTTTTTTTTATCACAACAAATCAAATATGACTAAGCAGCGGGAAACAAAATCACAATTGCGAGGGTGACTTCAAACTAGCAGTAGCCTATGAGGTTAACGTCCCCCAGGTGGGCTAAGATGATTTTGACAGCTGTGCACGTTGCTGATCTTGAACTTCCTTGGAATCTTCCCACGGTCTTGGCCCTCTGATGTTTGACCAAGTGTCTAAGTCGACATCCTTTTGGAGTTTTTCTAACTGAGCTTCTATTGTGTTTTCTTTTTTGTTTTTCACTTTCAGCCCATGTTTTGCAGCTTCACGTTCAATTATGATCTCATTTTTGCGAAACGTGTATCGAAGTTGAGCAAACTCGCGTAGTCCAAACGATCCAAGAACGAGCACTCCTATGAATGGAATACCGTACGATACAAATCTGTTATTCCTAATGGATTTAAAGAACGAAGCCATTCTTGGGCGCTACGAGTCCATTTATTTTATTATTTAGTTTTTGTTCACATTGTTCAACTCAACCAACACATTCACAACAGTATTTGCATGTTTACTTTTATGACATTCACCTTCACCTCGACGATGTATATTATTATTCTTAAACGCAAATATATAGAAAAATACCTTCTATGTGGCTTTAAATGGTTAAGTGTGTAAATAAACGTCTGGTACTGGCTTTGTAGTATGGTTTAAAATAAAATATCATTCTATAGTAATGTATATTCTACACAATCTATGGTATTTTGTAAAGGTTACTGTATATTTTGTAATAAAAATATGTTTAACAGAACGCAAACGGAATTGATCGTCCCATGTTAAATCTTTTCCCTTACATTTATATGAATTTTGCATCAAAATTGAAGGTACGGATGAACGATTTATATAGAAACACAAGCACAAGCCAATGTTAGTTGTAAACAGAATGTTAAATATGTAAGTATGTAATATATGAAGCTTTAAGTGGCAATGATGAGTATTCTTGCTTTGGAAGAAAGCGCGTCATCTTCGACCACTGAAGTAATTGGCACACACGTTTTTGTGCACATTTCAACGTTGATTATCACGCATGCTTTCTGATTTTACAGCGAATCCAAACCCGAAGTGATGTTTGTGTGAAAGAGTAACAGATGGTTGAGTAATTATCGTATTCATTATTCAGTTATGAGCGTCTTCCCGTGGCGTCTTCAGGTAGGCCCAATACTGGAACAGAAGGCGCATGGAAGTACCAGCATCTGGTGGGTTTTATGGATTCACTTGCATGATTTGTTCATTCGTATTGAGAAAGAGGTGGAAAGCGACTTCAACAGGATAGCATCACCTAAGGCATCTTTGTTATATAGAATATATAACAAAAAGTAGGTTTTTAACATAAGAAAGTTTCTCTTTGGAGTAATATTGGTTCACTATATTTTGGAGTTATACTGAATTTTAAAGTTTCAGAATTAACACACATTCAATTGTGAAATATGTGAGCTACATGTATAATTATGATTACGTATGTATTTATAAAATGTATTCAATGCGTTCCATGCTTCAGATTGAATACTAAAATATTCTACTGCTAATAAATGTTCTAGTGTATTTTCAGGAGAAAAGGTGACATGCACATTATTGGTACATTGTACTTCATTTCCTGTTATTAGGAGAATTAAATTTTTTAGTGATAGTTGAAAACTAATATGCACATAAATGGTCTATAATTATGGGGTTGGGAAGTTATTTTTTTTGAATATTCTAATCAAAATGCATTATTTGTTTTGCTTCATAAAAGGGTATTATGACATGAAAGCAATTGTATAAGATTTTAGATATTTGTTTAACTTTCACTCAATATGTTTTTCATGAATATGTTAATCTTGAGCTAGTGAACGCGTTATGTCAAAATTTGATCAAAAATAGATGCTAACTTCAATTCTATATATAATTATATAAGATAGACTGATTTGATCTATATATCTCGAATAGATGAATATCTGAAATGGGTTGTCTATGATCCAGTTGACGGTTCATGGGAAGCATGGGGCGCGTGGCAAGCCTGTGACGTCACATGCGGAAGCGGACGGCAGACGCGGTATCGCACGTGTCAGCAGGTATTTATATAGTACTCAGAACTTTAGAGCAGCATATCTCAGTGAGAGTAAGCTGATGCCAATATGGAGCCGGGCAAGTAGAAAACATTAAATCCCGAATTTCACATAGACTATAGTAGCTCCAGTTGCTCCAGAAGATGTCAGAATATTAGTGTCATCTTAAGGTGGATCGTGAGCGACCTAGCGTCAAATTTGGAGGGTTCTGGCTGTCTCGGTAGGGAATGGCACAAATCTGTCTGGTTCTGGGCTAAAAAAAAATCTTATCACCTCCCATGAAAAGTGAGAAACAGCATAAGTGCCGCTAGTACGGTTAAAATAGGAAGCATAAAATAAAAGCATCTGTTCCATAAGTTTGGTTGTGGCCAATGCTGCACGATTAATTAATGCTGTCTTTCCTGAGGATATTGGCACACTTGTGCCTGGTTCTGGCCACAAAATTGTTATCACTTCTCTGGAGAAGTGATTTTGACTATCCCCAGCCTGTGGACTCCAGTTATGGATTGTTGAGTTGTTGATCTGGACCACCATCTCGCTTTTTTCTGGGTCGTCTGAAAGGCTAACCCGACCATCCTAAAGCCTTAACTTGTTAACTCTTAAAGCAGGCGTTGCTGGCGATGATCCCGTGCTATGTTGTGCTATTTCTCAACAGAGGCTACCTTTTCATACCATCCACCTGAAAGGTCGCAGAATGTTATTACGGCTGATCCCATTTAAGGTTTGGCCACAAAATATGCACACGATGCACCATTCCCCACTTTCCGTTTTCACATCCCAGAAATTTGAAGCCTTTTAACCACATACCGCTTTCTGATATCTTACAAGAGTCAGGCAAGTTTTACCACTCTCTTTTTAATCCTCAATGCATTGGGATGGTTAGGTAGGTCTACATCGATTTTGGTACATGTACATGCATTGTAGTACATTTGTGAAACTATCGTTTGCTAGATCAATCGTATAAATTTCATTACAGCCTATCTACGGAGGTTCACCATGTGGCGAGACCCCAGACGACTACCGTTTGTGTAACACACACCACTGTCCAGGTACGAATTAGTGAGAACATAGCAGTTTTGTGACTTAAAAGCACACATTCTTAGACTTTTTAGATAAACCAATATGTGCTCTATATATGCACATTATGATGTATATAGAGATAGAGTAGACCCTTTTCTGCCTTCGTTGAGGTAATCCTCCCAACCAGTAGCTGTTAATCGATCTTTACCTCCGCTATCGCAGTTCACTGTGCATGGGATGAGTGGAGCACGTGGACATTATGTCCCGTCACGTGCGGCTCCGGACGCAGGACCCGAGTCCGCGACAGCACGCCGGCCAGACACGGGGGAGCCGCTTGTGAGGGGGCGGGGAGGGAGGACGGTGCGTGTGCGGAGGTCTCGTGTCCCAGTAAGAGAACAGATGTTTGTTGCTTCGACCCACTTGTATACCCGTATATTATTATGTTACATGTATGTACACTGAATTTTGTTCATTTGTTGAATAAAAACACCATCCAGTACCCATGAAACTTTTGAAAGTAACGTCACACACACGTTTCTTTTACTCGGACATTAATTAAGTGACGCAGTCTAATTTAATAATATAACTTTGCAATTCCACTATTAAAGGCTCGTATACGGGTATGGAGAATCAATTCATTTTGATTAAACATTAAACATTATTCTATTTCTTAAGGTGGGTTTTAACTCCATGATATTGCTTAGTTGATTGCAGTTGGAGCTCCTGGGGAGATTGGCAACCGTGCAGCACTTCTTGTGGGACGGGGACCCGCTTCCGCTACAGGGTCTCTGATGGGCCATATCATGGTGGACTGGATTGCATCGGCAACAGAAGTGAAAATGAGACGTGTAATGATAGGCCATGTCCAAGTAAGTTCATGGTGCATATGCAAAAATTAACTTACATGTAGTTACTGATAAATAACGCCGTCTGTGTGCAAAATATTGAACTCTGAATGGACTTGATATATTTTACTTAATTACCATACTAGACCATCTCAACTACAGATAGGGACTATAGCTAGGGTTTCAAATCTAACATTAACACGAGTCAACCGGTAGATTGTTCATTGACTTTTAGTTGATGCCGTATGGTCATCCTGGTCGGCATGGTCAGCTTGCCCGGTTTCGTGTGGAGGAAGTGAACAAGTACGCATGCGCACGTGCTCGCCCCCGCAATATGGCGGCCGTGCGTGTGACGCTGACGGCGGGAAGGAGCAGACGATATGTGGAGAAACGCCTTGTCCAGGTGAGAGCGCACGTGCGGCAGATATAGTTTCTTCTGTATGACTCAGCCTCGAAGAGACACACACGAGTGTTCGGACATAATTGTATGGCCTACAAATATCGTCTAATATATCGTTTTGTCGCCAAATGTCTAAAATGATAGCTTGTGAAACAAAGAAAAATATGTACGCAAGTTAGTTTCATAATTGTGTACATGTGATATGCACTAACTGGTGCATCTTGCCACAACAAGTTCTATTCGTCAAATGATATACGTAGTCCTGACCAGAACCCCGAATTGGTGAAGATGTAACTGGCGATAATGACATAAAGCTACATAATACATCAGGGCAAAATGTGTGTGCGACATCCCACGGTCACACGGTGGAAATGTGTTATTTTGGTCGTCATTCTGTGTTCACACACACCAAAGCACTCACCATTACCACACCTTTACAGTGGATGGTGCCTGGTACCCTTGGTCTTCCTGGAGTCGTTGTGCAGGCGGACGTTGTGGACCAGGGAGTCAGCAGCGACAGAGACGGTGCCAAGTGGCTAAACACGGGGGAAGGCCATGTGTCGGGGAGAGGATTCAGGAGAAACAGTGTAGCATTCCATGTGGACATGTAGTTCAAGGTGTGTTGGACTGCCTGTTGCTCATGTTATTTTGAAATGCGCTACTTATGATTTTCATATTTAAGCAGAGCTCATGGTTTCCCCATACTGGGACGCACCATTGCTAGTTTAGTATTTAATATCACCATGGGCACCCAGCAACATCGGAGGGCGTGTGTGGTATGTATACACTATTTGGATTTACAAACACTATACCATACACATTACTACTAATGTAGGTTTTGTAAATCATAGTAGTATACATATCAAACATGCCACTGTGAGGCTGGGGCCCATGATTATCACATTTCATTTATGTTATCATAATCCTACACATTGTATAAACAACATCATGTATGAACTACATTATGTATTGCACATAGCGGTCATATTTTCACCCTCGATACTCTGAAGAATATATTTGGATTTATATTATAGGCAAGTGGTCAAGCTGGTCATCATGGTCTCACTGTGACTGTTCTATAGGCATGAAAGGAAGAACAAGAGATTGTCTTGGTGAACCATGTGAGGGGATTAACATTGAGGATGAGGCATGTGACGATCAGACATGTCAGCGTGGTATATTTACAATTATAACTATATTTTCTTTTCTGTCAAATGACATGTTGGTTTCAACATTTCTAGTTTTCTTCAGATTGTGCTCCATTGTGATAATCCTATTTGTGATAGATATAAACATAGCAAAAAGACGTTTCTAAATAGTCACCACACGTTCTTTACTTGCAGGTGATGCATGGAGTGAATGGAGTGCGTGCTCATTGACATGTGGTGGTGGTGTAAAGTCAAGATCAAGGTCATGCTCTTTAGGCACAACAACGCCCACGGAAATGTCCCTACTGTCTCCTGAAGAGCATACATCAAGCGATAAAATGTCAATAATCTCTGATGGCACTTCACACGGAACATCTTTTGAAGATACAGTCGCAGTCACCGTCTCTGGTGTTTCTGACAGTGGTGCAGTTACTCACATTAACCACCAATATGAAAGCACGATAGGTTTAGGGGATCATAGCACAAAATTACCAGTCTCACCATTGACTCCACAAACAACAAGTCCAACGGATGCAATCAAGGATCAACACTCAATTAGTTTACCTGACTTAATTAAACCATCACCAACATCAACGTATGGAAATAAGCAATCTAATGCTGGTGGTTTCGTAGACACAGATAGTGACGATTCAATGGCGCCCTCTTCACCAACGACGGCATTAAATGAAGCGACACCATCTCCTAGTGGGTTATCACATGGAGCTACATCTTCTAAAGTAGAAGCTAGTAGAGAACAGTCCACCAGCTTAGAATTTGACATTGACATTGAGAATGGAGAATCCACAGCTGGTCTGGAATATGCCATGCCTTCTATGGATACAACAGTTACCCCAAATGACATTCAAGGTCCCACAGTCCCACATAAGAGCTTATCAAATTCATACAGTGAAAGTGCAGTCACCCAAAGTCTGCCTCATTCTACTCAACATACAGACGCCACAGGATACAACAGTAAGCTGTCAACAGTACCTTCTGCTAGTATACTTAATACTACAGCCACCGATTCAAGTACCTTTCATGAAAGAGTTGTAAATACAGCTTCACAACCATCCATGTCTACATATACTGAAGACTCACACAGTACAGTACATAATGAAACTGATCATGTGATGCTCTCAACAACCACCCCTGCACGAGATGAAAAGGAAATAGCAACACAAACGGAAGCAAATGAAAGTTTTACTGTTGGCTTAGTTGATGGACCCGTTGTAACACAAAAAGTCAATACCAATAATGTTACAGAAACGAACCTACTGTTGCACAATAACTCAAGATATGGCAGCTCGGAGGGTCAGGTCAAAATTACCAATGGCTCAGTGTTTATCGATAGCAGTATGAAGAGAAATAAAAGAGACGTGACAGCAATTAATTCTTCGATCATCAATAATTGCAATGAGACCATTTTTGAAACAGACCAGTGCAATACTTTCCCTTGCAATCCACGTAAGTGCCAAACTTAGAATTACTTAAAATACAATACAATTATACAATACACGTATATAAAACAAGATGCTAACATATGTGGTATCAGCTCATATGCTTAGGATAAGCACCAAGAAAAGTTTGAAATGTTAAGAAATCATTAAGGTAGTTGTATCATATTTATTTGTTACAACTACCAAAAACTATATGGCTATAACAATCCTGTAGATAGACAATCCACCATAACTATCCTTATGTTGTCACTTAAGATCAGCCGTCATGCAGTGCCCTGAGGACCATGGGGTCAGCAGAGAGCAACTTCATGCAGATCTGGCTGGAGCGGCCTGCCTGGGTGTTCTGTGACATGCAGAAGATGCAGGGGGTGGGAGTCACAGTTGTAGGTAATGATTACACCACAGCACTACAATTTACAGAATATTTAATTGATTGTCTTTGTTTTGAGTGAGATGATTTAAGACACAATAGCATATCCTATCTATAGGCCATACAAATGAAGACCGTACTGAAGTCCACGGGTTTGAAGCACCCGGAAGTTACTTGATGCATCTCAATTATTCTCTGACCTTAACCCAAATTGACGGACTAAAAAGTAGGTCGCTAGCATGCAGACAGTTTATCCAGTGGGAGTGCAGATCAGCTGCAATAAAGCACAAATTGACTGGCGTTAGTATAACCTATTGGAAAAACCGATACGGTGAACCAAGGTAAGTCAAGTTAATGTAGAGTAATAATATACAAAGTAAATGCGGTGGTACATTTTGAAATTGCGTTTAACTCAATGGAACAATTATATAATGTCTTTGATTATCATTGCATCGCTTCAGCAGCTGTAGCAAAAGCTTTGTGTTTCGTTCGTTTGTAACTATGTTTGTATGTATCTATGTACGTATGTTTGTCTCCGGACAAGCTAGAGCTTTTATGGTTGACCTGATTTCGTTCAAACTTTACATACTACTATGAGGTATGAGGCGACACCGAAGTGATTCAATTTTGGGCACGCTGCCAATTAAATTGTACATTCTAGAAGGCGATTTATGACATTTTACTGAAATTCAATGAACTTAGCCATCAAGAAAAAAATCTATATTGAACCCAGCAGCAGGTCTTTAGCCAACATGATGAAATCAATTGTATTTACCTGAAGCAAATTTAAAAAAATCAATACAGCACACCCATGCACAATAATCACTACTAGCTTGCCCGTCTCCTATGGAGACTATTATAGGTGTCATACTTATTCATTTGAATGTTAATGCGAGAAAATTCATAGCAGAAAACTTACAAAAATGCATCCCAACATGAGATTACATTTCATGAGAATTTAAAAAAAAAAGAACAAAAGTGTATTTGGTTTCCAAATATATTTTGTTTAAAAGCAGAAAAACAGTTTCTAACATGTTTAACTAACTAACTAACTAACTAACTAACTAACTAACTAATAACTAACTAACTAACTAACTAACTAACTAACTAACTAACTAACTAACTAACTAACTAACTAACTAACTAACTAACTAACTAACTAACTAACTAACTATGTCTCCGGACAAGCTAGAGCTTTAACCATTGCACCAATTTCGTCCACACTTTACACAACTATGAGGTATGAGGGGGCACCGAAGTGATTCGATTCTGGGCATTCTGCCAATTAAATTTGGCTTTCTAGAAGTGCTTTTATGACATTTTTAATGATATTCAATGCACTTAGCCAGCATGAAAAAAACAATATTCCAACCAAGCAGCAAAATTGATTATTGGATTTGAAACTGATACTGATTATTATCTGTTATTCAATACTATTATATGGCAACAAAAATATCTTTTTGATGGATATATTCATTCTGATTCATTCTGATTCATTCTATGTTTTCTCCTCAAATTTACAATTTTTTTTATTGTAAAGTATACATTATTTCAGTATATATCTTAATTGCCCACGAGTCAACGTCGTTCTAGCGACGCGGTGTTCTTTGAACACTTTTGATCTACCGGTAATATTTGTGGCGGTAATTAACAATGTGTCCAAAAGTTTGCATTGGCACCTGCATGAAAGTGTAATGTCTGTTGAAGGTACTATTGGGGCGGAGGTGAACACTGGATGGACGCGTGTGCCTGTGGTCTTACTTACTCATGTCCTGATCCAGACCTTTGGTAACGAATCATGTGATATCCTTACAATAATTCTTTTAAAAATGCAATACAGTGTGCGCTGACAATCAGTGAAACAGTCTCTATTTGCTATCCCCATTTTATGAAGTACGAGTTTTAGATATTTGGAGAAAAGATGTCTCTCATGTGAATGGAGAGACAATCTGGCAATCTATCTGACTAACCTTAGGGTGGGGGGTGGGTGAAACTAGGGGGGGGTCTCTCACACTATCGCGATTAGTACGGACGTGCCTTGAAACTAGGTGTCTTTTTTCACATTTTGGTATTTTCTGGATTCTTTTTTGGTCATATTTTTTTAATGAATTAAATATTGCACTTTTTTCACATTTTTGTTATATTGCTTGTCACATTTTTTAGTATATATACGGACAGGATAAAAAATATTGATATTCATTATATTCATTCTTGATATCTACATGGACTAGAATCTGAGTTTGATATATTGGTGTGTCACCTTTTTCTCGGATATTGGTATATTGGTGGGTCACATTTTCTCAGATATTGGTATATTGCGGGCCAAAGTTTCTCAGATATCGGTATATTGTGGGTCACTTTTTCTCAAAAATAGGTATATTGGTGGGTGCCGTTTTCAACCTGTCTCAGGCACGTCCATACCCATTTTCTGACCAAGACCCCCTCCGAGACCCTAGCATGAACATACATATAATGTAACATATAGGCCTAATGTATAAGATAACCATATAAGACACGTTCAGTTGGAGTACAATGAAACTATTAGCTGTCAAAATAGTATTGTGTTGTGGTGTAGTGAGCAACATGAATACAATAGTAACGGTAATTTTAATTCTTGACCCATACCATTGGTGTTGCCAATTATTTGTAGGTGTGAATGTGATGTAAATGACGACGAATTACGGCATGATTCTGGCTATATCACCCACATGGAAGATTTGCCCATCACAGCAATACTGGCTGGTGATACAGGTAGCGAACAAACTCATACAAACCCTAAAATCGTATACACTTTGTTTAATGATGAGTGAAGTTATTTAATAGATTAATAAATGCGTTGTCTATATTTCAGGTGCTCCAAATGAAGTTGGGTACCACACGATTGGTCCCCTTGAATGCTGGGGAGAGAAATAAAAATATATATGCATTTATATAATTTGTAATTGGAACCTAGATTGTATGGCTATTTTTCTATGAAAATTATTATTTTTCTACTAAAACCTAATTGTGAGCACTATCGCAAATATTACATAAAATGCTATATGATATGTATGACTATATATAGGAAAGGATTACTACTGAACTAAAAAACAAGCATATAACAATTATTATGTATTATTCAAAGATATTACACGATCATCTACACCGGTAGCATTTTAGCGAATGCCAACAAAATTCAGGGAAGAAACAAAATGAAATTGGTTCAGAGGGTCTTTCATATACCTGTAATAAACATAGTCATGTTCTTGTTTTCTTTTTTCTTTTTTTTCTTTTTTTTTTTTACAATTTTAGCTTCCACACATTAGACTGCACTAAAGGGATGTTGCGAACATATGTAATAAAATGTGCAACTTTAATTATAGATAATAAAACCAATAACTTCTAATAACTTCAATGCCCATCATTACAATGTGTAAAATTAATACATTGTAAAATCTGAAAGACTATCCGATTTAATTGAGCATACCGTAAGAAACCTTTGACAAGAGTAATTATGCACACTTTACAGAAAATGTTCGGACTACCGGACGTGTTTCGGATGATTGGTGTAATGGTTAGCGCACCAGCTTACATGGGTGCAATTTGTCTGAACGGGAGGTCGTTAGTTTGAATCCACAATAATCTAGATTAAAAACTTACAGCCATCTCTTAGATTTCACATTACCACCTCCAGTACATACCGGGATGGACATCTTTATTAATCGTGAAAAAACCGACTTTGCCAACCATACACTTTCATCTACAACATCTTGTGAGAATGCACATTATATTTATGCACAAGCAAGACGCAAGACTACACTTCCTTAAAGCTTCTAACACCACCAGTATCCATGAACATGGCGTTGATTTGTTCTACTGTCTTCCACACACCATACCATTTCTGTACCTCGGGCATTCTTCTTGTATGTGTAAAAACAGGCAATTTCTCATATTCGGTCATTAAAGTACTGACAAAATGTTTATAACTGTTATTTATTGCTGTCATTTCATATGTAAGATGAGAATGATTTCCACGTTGACGGTTATCAAATAAAAGTGAACTATTCACTGGGCTAGGCGTGTTTGCTGACGAATAATCATTTACCAACACGTGATGCTTCCAAAGATCGGTACTGTTGTATAATTCCCAGAATGTGAGGATATTACGTGAAAATGAAGAGGCAATATCTGTATGTTTAGCTTCACCCAACATTGCCATACCTGAAACATACAATAGTGTGTGGTGGAAAACAAAATAGGTTGAGATTTTATAGTGTCATTTGTATACAGTATACACCACTGACACAAATTTTCGTGCCGGTGCTACGGTCTACTCGCACCATGGGATATTGGGTACTAAGTATTGATACACAAGGGTCGCAATGGGACTACTAACGCAAAGGTTATTACTATGGACCACTGACATAATGATTGATTCTACGAACCACTGGCGATGCCTTATGGTTGTTGGACTTATGATATAATTACTGCGGACCACCGACACATTAGTTATTGATAGTATACTTCTGACAAAGTGGTTGTTATCAATAATGGTCCAAAACGACAATTGTTGATAATAAGGTCCAATGACACAGAGGTTGATACTATGGACCACTGACACAATAATGTAGTTGTTATTATGGACCAGTAATACAATGGTATTTACTATGGATCTTTGTCACTATGAAGTGGGGTCAGCGCTATAGTCCCCCCCGTCTCATTGCCCCCCCCCCCCTCTCATTGGTCCCCCATCTCATTGGTACCGCTTCCCAATAGACCCCCATCATATTGATCTTATTGGAATACTGTTAGATATACAGTTAGGATTTCAGTAGTGGATCTACGTGATGAGGTTGAGGGCTTTGTGTTCAAGGGCAGAGACCCTTCCCCAAAACGTTTGAAATTCTGAGTGCTCACAGGTTGTGGGAAAGGTGTCCGCTACCCCATGGAACATCTTACTGCATTTAGAGTAATATTTCGAAAATGTATTAGGAGGAGATTTGTGATTACTTGGATTAATAGGAGATCGTGTTGTAGGATGATAACATTCACAGCTCTGACCTAAGGCATAAACTCCACAGAAATCAAAAAAAGTAAATCTCTGAATTCAGAAGCAAACTTATAAATTATATATTAGATGAATATGCTTTAAAATAAAAAATGTTTTCCGAATGTTTATTCATGAATAGAACCTGTTCAGATAACTGAAAGACTCATCGAGATTGCTCTTCAACCGGTGATATTTTACACTGAACGGGGTATACACCTTGATGTACACCGTGTTTAAAATTAAGCATAATAATGAAGGGTGATTCAGACAGATAACAACATTGTAAACAGCTTAATCAAAATTTTAAACCTATGCAAACATCATAGACGCAAGTTGAATACCATGAACATCTCTTTTATTTTAAGCAATACATGAGAATATACATTCATAATGGGGATGACTGGTGTCTTATTTTGCCATGGCCAATCCACTCTAACGTTTATTTTTTTAATGAAATATGTTAACTCTAAATATATCAGAATTTAATAGGTGCTGCTTGTATAAGTGTCGCAGAGATGAAAAAACAAAAAAACTATAAAAATGATAAAAATGATTATGTGGTGTGAAAAAGGGTGGGGTGGGGGTGGGGGGCACGCGCCTTCAGCAACCCCTTCTTGATCTGCGTATGTGCTACCCATCTCATCGTGATTCCTACTTGTGCTTCTGTGGCCGCATTGACAGGATGTTGGACTAGTGACCAGAAGGTCGTGGGTTCGATTGCTGGTCTGGTCTGGTGGTAGGTGTTGGGCAAACTCATATTTAACAGTACCGACATGTTAAATAGGCGAATGAGCGCTACGGTTACGATGCGTGGTGTGCTCCCTAGGGGGTTGAGTACGACACAGTATGACAAGAATGCCAATGACCTGGTGTAAATGTAAATCCTTAGAGCACAATAACAGTGAATTGCGACAGTGACTATTTACGTAGAAAGTATACAGGTTTTTATGGATTGAATGCACGCTCTTTGGTATTAACCGGCGTGGATGTGGTGCCAGTGAAGGCTTAGTTTGGGCATATATTTGAATTTGGATAATTTGAGGTTTGTGTGAAGCAGCAGCAGGGTGGGTGTAGATGTGTTACTTATTGAAACCTGCCGGGACTCTGACGGCTACTCTATATGATGATGAAAATGTCCATAAAACAGTTTGTGTTGTGGTCAAGCATTGTTTAGCAATATAGAAAACATGTGCCGTGTGTGTGTGTGTGTGTGTGTGTGTGTGTGTGTGTGTGTGTGTGTGTGTGTGTGTGTGTGTGTGTGTGTGTGTGTGTGTGTGTGTGTGTGTGTGTGTGTGTGTGTGTGTGTGTGTGTGTGTGTGTGTGTGTGTGTGTGTGTGTGTGTGTGTGTGTGTGTGTGTGTCTGTGTGTGTGTGTGTGTGTGTGTGAAGCAGCAGCAGGGTGGGTGTAGATGTGTTACTTATTGAAACCTGCCGGGACTCTGACGGCTACTGTATATGATGATGAAAATGTCCATAAAACAGTTTGTGTTGTGGTCAAGCATTGTTTAGCAATATAGAAAACATGTGCCCTGTGTGTGTGTGTGTGTGTGTATGCGTGTGTGTGTGTGTGTGTGTGTGTGTGTGTGTGTGTGTGTGTGTGTGTGTGTGTGTGTGTGTGTGTGTGTGTGTGTGTGTGTGTGTGTGTGTGTGTGTGTGTGTGTGTGTGTGTGTGTGTGTGTGTGTGTGTGTGTGTGTGTGTGTGTGTGTGTGTGTGTGTGTGTGTGTGTAAAAGCAGCAGCAGCAGGAGCAGCAGGAGCAGGAGCAGCAGCAGCAGCAGCAGCAGCAGCAGCAGCAGCAGCAGCAGCAGGAGGAGAAGCAGAAACACAGGCAGAAGCAGAAGCAACTATAACGTCAATAATATACAAATTCAATGGGGGACCAACGAGACGGGGACAAATGAATCGTGGGACCAATGAGATGGGGGACCAATGAGACGAGGGAACAATGAGATGTTATGAAGTATGTACTAGTCTATAGACCACTGACACAATATAGTTGATATGGACAACCGATACAATGGTTGTTATTGGGAATCATAGAGATAATTTACTATACCTCAAATGGGGACAACACACTTGAAAATCTGGAGAATATTACTGTGTAAAGTAAATCAAAATTTACCTGTAATATATACATCATCGATCCAGAAGAATTTAACGTTTTGTACGTTTGTCAGTATCCTCCTGGCAGTGTCAATGGTAAGTATATATGCAAAGCCATTACAGTACGTAGGATACCTGTCGTATGGCCATTCAGACTCTGCTACGTACCACTTACTACGGTGCTTTCGGTTGGTCTGGAATAGCATACAAATACACCTTTATTTAAGACTGGGGTTTCAGCATGCAATTTAGAACTTATACCTGGTGATTTTGGGGTGGTGCAGAAAGAGAATAAAATGTTTTGAAGATAGTGAAAAAAGGCTCTACTGGCTTCAATGCAAGTACTAACTATGGAATTCGTGAACCAGAGGAGTGTGTATTTTAAGTATAGTAATCGATCAACCTAGTAATTTTATCAGCCAAAATTCTCAATCACCACATACACACCACAAAATACACAACTTCATCAGATAATTGAAATTCTTTCCCCTACAATATAACTATGGCGACTGGATGGCGTTTGCATTATGGTTGCATACTGCTTTTCAAATGATTGAATAATGGTAAAATAGGTTTCTCCTTAGGGACGGTGCAATATTTAACAGGCGGGAGGACCGGTGCCTATCGAAAAGCTTGTCTGAAAAAGGTCTTGTCCCCTGCTGATGTGATGAAAAAAAAACCTGATGTCCCATGACCTCTATTCATAAAAAAGTCCGCGTCCCCTCCCATGAATATTCGCGCGATTAATTTGTACCGATTCGCTTACGTCGAGGTGGGATTTTCACAGCTGAAAAAAAGTACATGTCCCATGTCTAACGAGAATGAAAAATCATCCGGTCCCCTTACTTTGCACCTTAAAATAAGTACCTGTCCCCCTACCAAATGCACCGGTCCCCCTTCCTGGTAAATATTGCACCGTCCCTTAGCGCAGTGTCAGATACAGGGGTCCTGTTGAGCCCTGAAATTGTACCACAACGTAAAATTTTACGTCAACTTGAAATTGTACCAAAAACATTTCACGGCAGTGGTACAATTTTAAGTTGACGGGAAATTGTACCGGTACAATTTCACGTGGTGGTACAATTTCGAGGCTCAACAGGTTCTCTAGTCGACCAATTGCGGGTCATTTCTACTAGGACTATTTATGCCAGTTTGGTATCACGGGGTGCACATTTTGACGCGTTTCTACGCGCTACTGCTTCACGTTACCCCAAACCAGCCACACCGCATGAATAATTACTCCTTTATCTTCCAATGGTCATCTATTTCGGACTTCTTATTCAATTGACAAGTTAATGAAAAGAGCCCTTTACCCTAATATCTTGTTTAAACTGAAAGACTATTAACAACCTCAATTAATCAAATCATCAGCAGAGTTTTGCTTCAGTCGTCAATCATCACGAATATGGGGCATATATTTGGAAATAGATCTCGCAAACTTGTAACTGGTTGTTCTTGTTGCTGTTGTTGCTAAGCCAAGTTTAGAAAAAGCTCTCCAGAAAAATCAGCCAATTGTGAGCTAATGGCGTGACCCATGTTTTCTAAAAGAACGACATTTACCATAACACCCGCTTCCACCCTGCATGCCAGCAATTCCCTCTTTGTAAGTTGGGAGAGAAGTTTCCTCAAGAGCTTGACATTTACGAGTATATCATCATCCGTCTTCAGGATATAGTCGGCGTGATGGCAGTAGTTGGTGACGTACCTCAATCCAGCGATAGCCTACAAGTGGATTTATAAAGTTATAGCTCTCCATACATTCTCCTGTACACAATGCTAAATAACTAATGTAATTAGTGATGACCATAAGATTGGTTGTGACAGGACTATGTATGACACCATAGGAGTTCTACGAGAACAGGAACATGTACGAAACTGTGGGCTAAAATAAATCAAGAGTTAGATCGTAGAGTGAGATTGTTTTCAGCGAGGGGTGGTGCTGATATTATTTTCTTTTCTTGTGTGTGTTTTTATTTTGGCACACCTCCAAGGTTCCAATCGACACCGTCCACCCTAAACACCCTTGACGCAAAACTTCTTAGGTTATCAGTCGAAGGAGCACGATGCCAGGGTCTGGATTATCAGACAGTTATACAGCACGACATCCCGTGAAATTACAAGTCAATGTGTATTAAAACAGATACTTACTTTATAACTCAAATTTCTATACGAATCTAGGAAGTCCTCCTGCACAATATCCCCATATTCTTTAAATTCTTGCACTAAATTAGTGCTCACGTTTAGGGAAGGTGAAACACCTACTATAAATAGTACTCGGGTGACATATGGGTGGTGGTTGGAAGGATTCCCCCAAGTATTTCTGATGAATAGTCTGTTTTCAAAATGTTCAGGTGCTGAGTGTACAAATACTAAAAGATGTAAAGTTGATGTGTTGCAAATATTTGTCGGTTTTAGAATATATTCGAATTCACACAGATGTCTCATATCCTTTGTTGATATCGTTGTAGCATTGTTGGATGTTGCAATATCGTAATTACCTTCTAATATAAGCATATGCATTACAGTTTTACTTAGGCTACTCTCTGACATGAACGGCTTCAGATGTTTAAACATGTTATAAACAACTAAAAAGTAAATAAACATACAAAACACATTGCAGTACAGCAGCCTAAATAAAATCCTTCTTTTGAATAGAATCATAACGTCTTCTTATTTGCAAGCCACCAGCCCCACATACGCTGCACGCTGTTTTCCAATACTGATTATGATTTGAAAGTTAATGATGTTTACAGTTATATTTGATATGTTAATCCTGCATATCCACCAGATGCCTTGCCCTTTCAACTCTGCACAAGAAGCTTTCCATTTTCAAGGCCTGCTTACACCTCATCATATATTGAATCTTGAACACGGTGGTATCCAAAATACACGGCTAAATTTTCCTATATTAGCGATAAACATTATATACTAGAAATCTGTAATGGCATTTCTTTTAAATAATATCGCATCAGTTTATACAAAAGCTTAATAACTGCATCAGCACAATACATACACTGATGTCTACAGCACAATATTTGGTATGACGTGTTTGGGAAAATTGAAAATTGCTCTGCTGAAAAATACTTTTTGTGATTGATTTATCAATAACGATTGAGCTTCCAAACTGGTACATCGATTAAAAGTGTGCATCTATTGAACATTGATGTTTGCCATTTTGTTATAGTTGCACCGGTTCTCATTGCCGTGCGTTGTCTGTTTACCTGGTGGGCATTAAATAGTTGAACCGGACAGACAAACTGAACAAACAAAAGCTTGATATTTGTCCGTCGAACAGTAAAACAAACAACGTTCACTGTGTTTGTACTATGCACTCTCTCGTCTGCGTTTAAAAAAAACAAAAAACAAAAAAAAAAACAAAAAAAAAACAAAAAAAAACAAAAAACCCCAAAAAACCCACAACAACAAAAAACAAACAAACAAAAAAACAACGTCATATCCCACGACTGTATATGCAGTATAGTTATATATGAACATACACATGTAAAAAGCAGTGTGAATAATAAAGCAGTGCAACCGACGGTGTAAAGATGAGGTAACGGTATAATGAACTTGCTGAGATTTCAATACTTCTTTGAACTTTTGATCACTTTTGAACTGCCATTAGGCTTCGGTGATTAATTGAAACCTTTCATATTCTGACAAAGTGTATGGGAGTACCTAAGAGCCAAGAATCATTAAAACAATCACCCAATGTACGACAATTAGATCACAGCCAAGAGAAAGAAGTGGAACATGAATGCACTGGCAATGCCATGGTAGCGCAGATATGAATTCGCCACCACAAGTAATTTGCAGACACTATCAGAGTTCATCACGGAACCCTCTCTTATTAATATCATAGATAGAGTAATAATCGTGCGACTGTTTTCAATGTAGTATGCAATTAAGTTCAACTATAATTATTAGTGTCGTTGGTAAATTAAATTTATATTAGAGAGTTGTTTGTTCATATGCCATCGAGTACATTCTTGCATCTTCAATTGTCACTATTACCAGTAGCTACAGTAACACTATATGTTTGTATACTTAGACCTAAATACGGTTAAAGCATCTTCCCCTGAGAAGGTGGTCATTAGACATCTATCTATAACCTTTGATAGATGATACCTTGCTGTGGCAAGATGGGTTAAAACATGTATAAGGAGTTGAATAACGATATACCAAGGATTATAAAGTATATACTCATAGGACATATAATGACCAATGAAACTTCAGTGCCCTACTATCTGATTCAAGCCCAACGTCTGTGTTACTCACCTATCACACTTTCCATCCACCCAGAGAGGAAACACTCATGCATAAGTAATTCACCAAAGGGAGATTCTTGCATGACTGGCTCATTATCTATCCAGGTTTTAATTAAAACCTCACTCGTTGAGCCAGGTGACTACAACGGGTAAAACTCTTAGCATCTTATCCACACAAGACACTCAATGATGTTCTATCCCCTGTGAAGTTGGCATGAACATCGCAGGGAAGTTGGCAAAAGAAGATATTGCCCATGTAGAATCAAGACAGATAGTAAGATAGTGACTGGAAGTTACACGGATTAAAGAATTAACACCTCTAGGTCAGCTTATCCGTGGGTGTCTCTAACTGCTAATTGGATTGTGATTGTGTCACCGGAAGCATGGAGAGGTCGTCGCGTGCGACCCAGCTTTTTTTGCTGCTCGTAGTTGGCATGGCAACGGCTGATGCAGCAGGTGAGAATCTACCTTCAGAGACATCAGTCATGAGGAGTGGGTAGCAGTGGTTAGCACCTGGTGGGTAGTGCAACCAATTAAAATATACGTAAATAATTTGTAATTCTATGCGTGGTATAATAATTAGTAAATTTGATATTCAGTTATATTCATATTGATTTGTATCAGCTAGTTATACGAGTTATTTTTCTTCTCCAAAGATGGAAACTTGTTGATGACTAGAATTGAAACTATAACAGACACTATGTATAAATATATCTAAATAATAAGTTATCACAGTCAGCAACACGTTTCAGAATAACCTAGAGCTTTCCTAAACAATACAATAAAAGAACTTTGAACTGCTTCTTTTGTAAATTGATCTAAGAATTTCTGTAAAGTAAAAACTCTAATAGCTTTCAACAAAGCAACCCCCTAAAGCAAGGGGCACATTCCACCTTGCGGGCGTGTTCGTCGCAAGGCGTGCTGCGGTCTGCGGCGTCCACGATGTTTTCCGCACGGAGTGATAAAAGGACAGTTGTTGGCACATCTGCACCGTCTCCGAGCGTTAGGAGTGCGTGGGCACCAGGAATAGTTTTATTGAGGTGGCCGTGAGATCAACATGCATAGAACATGTATTGTACTTATGTAGGCCTATAACTTGCGCTTTATGTACGGTCTGATTACTAAAGCGCGGCATTCGTACGTTCATGGTACAGAGAACGCACTGCGCCCGCACTGTATCTGTACTGACAACGTGGGGCTAAATCCGCTGTGATTATACTACGACTACCGCAAGGTCTCAGTACAGCCTCCTTACGGTCAGACCATGACGTAGGGTGGTCGTAAGGGAAGTTTGGCACGCCAAACTTCTTCTGTGGCCATCGTACTGCCTTGAAAAAAAAGCCTACGTTTGCCGCACTCCACAATCACGGATCGTTACGATCTAGAGCGCCTTGCGTTTTTGGTCGTAGACTGGCTGTAGACCCACCTTGCGGTGGAATGTGCCCTAGGCATAAGGGAAGTGTAGTAAATTGTAATTGATATATAATGATTTGGTCATAGCACGGGTGCAGCAGGTTGCTGACCATAACAAAAAGTGCTTCTCCCATCCCACTTGTATAATACATTTGGACATTGTCATAGAAAAATTAAAAACCTTGATATGGTGAGTACATTCTTTTATGATGGCTGTCAAAGATTTTGTGAACACGAGCTACTATTTTTGGAGGTTACATTTATTTATGGGTTTGGCGTATCCAGCACAAATGGGCGACCCTGGATATTCTAGATTTAGAACACGTCCGATGAAACATGCAGATATAATGTTGCTGTTTTAGAAGTTAGTCTTAACTGTGCGGGGGAGGTAATTGTATCTCCGTATGCGATGGAAAACAGCCACGTTTACGTCGATTCGTAAATCGCGCAAAAGGGACTAGTACTTGAGTCATATTCACGTAATAGTGTCTCTTGTGCAAGTGGGCGTTGCACCATGAAATAATAACGCTCTTTTCTGTAAAGTCTTCAATGTGTTGACAATGTCAAATGATACGCCATGCCTGCCGGCCCGTATTATCACCTGTGCCACTGGGGTACTTGCGCTGACCAAGCAGAAAAGTAAAGCCTGGTGCTAAATCATTTTCTGTTCGAATGTTTTCTAGGTGAAATGCACCCCAATTTTCGGAAAAAATTGCAAGAAACGATTGTTTTATGATTTTTCATTCAATAGATATGATGCCCCAAATATCCCAGAAAAAAAAGTCTACCAAAATCACCCAATCGAAATAAATGCTTTTTTTAGACGTTTTTTCAAAATGGCCGCCGGGCATATCTATAAAAAATTATGTTTTTTATCTTTTAAAAAAGCTACATTGATGTGTAATAAAATGGCATAGAATTTGGGGTTAAAAGGGTCACTGATTCCATTTCCAGTATTATTTTAATAATTTGACCTTATCTTGACCTTCAAATCCAAGATGGCTGCCACTTACTATGTGTAGTTTACATATTTTACTTTTTGAACCTACATCAATGTGTAATACCTGGGTTTTAGGGTTTAGAGGGGTCACTGATTCCATTTTCAGCATCATTTTAATGATTTGACCTTATCTTGACCTCAAAATCAAGATGGCTGCCACTTACAACATGAAGTTTCATTTTTTTTTTTTATTTTGTACCTGCATCGACTTGTAATGTAATACCTGGGCTTTAGCGTTTAGAGGGGTCGCAGATTCTATTTTCACCATCATTTTAATAATTTTACCTTATCTTGACCTTCAAATCCGAGATGGCTGCCAATTACGACATGAAAAATGAGCTTATATCGATGTGTAATGCCTGGGCCTTCGGGTTTAGCGGGGGTTACTGTTTCCATTTTCAGCATCATTTTGATGATTTGACCTTATCTTGACCTTCAAATCCAAGATGGCTGCCATTGATGCCATGTTTCTTTTAATTAGTATGTGTTTGACATGATTCGCTCACCAAGACTATAATACATAAGTCAGGTACGTTAGACCATTGGCCATTCAGAGAACAAAAAGATCTGTCATTCCAACTGGGAATGTTAATGATCCTGTGTTATATGACCTGAC
>CM032664.1:13002102-13033303 GCA_019095985.1 Streblospio benedicti | reverse complement strand
ATATTTGAATAGATTCTTTGGTTTAGAATAAATTTTGTTACTGTAATAATCTTTGTGCATAACTCTCTCATGACTAAAGGTATGAAGAAGCTGAGATTCCATTACCATTCAAATTATGTTTACCAATATAAATGTTATCATATTTCAATGCTAAATGGAATCACAGTGGATTTATGAGTTTAGATTTGGTTAAATCTGTAATGCTTAAAAGCTAAATATACATGCAGATACGTGTATTACACACCAACATTGCTTAGAAATAAAATACGTAAAATGTTCACGATAAAGTAGTAACAATCTTGGATTTGAAGGTCAAGATAAGGTCATATCATTAAAATGATGCTGAAAATGGAATCAGTGACACCTTTAGTCCCTAAAGTCCAGGTATTACACATTGATGTAGGTTCAAAAGTAAAATATGTAAACTACACATGGCAAGTGGCAGCCATCTTGGATTTGAAGGTCAAGATAAGGTCAAATCATTAGAATAATACTAGAAATGGAATCAGTGACCCTGTTAACCCCAAATTCCATGTATTACACATAAATGTAGCTTATAATATAAAAACATAATTTTTCACGTTATGCCCGGGCGGCCATATTGAAAAAATGTCTTTAAAAACCTATTTTGGATTGGGTGATTTTGGTAGACTTTTTTCTGGGATAGAGGGGCATAATATCTATTGAATAAAATCAAAAAACAATTTCTTGCAATTTTTCCGACAAAAAATCTTAAAATGACTCTACTACACACACACACACACACACACACACACACACACACACACACACACACACACACACACACACACACACACACACACACACACACACACACACACACACACACACACACACACACACACACACACACACACACACACACACACACACACACACACACACACACACACACACACACACACACACACACACACACACACACACACACACACACACACACACACACACACACACACACACAAGACTCCATTGGTAAATATCAGCCTCCGAGCACATTGCGTGTTTGTTGGGTGGAAAGGTGTATGTGGGTGGGTGGTGGTGGGGGGGGGGGTAGGGTAGGCGTAGATTGAGTGACATATTCACAGAGTACATGCCTGATTAAATGCATACTCATACACGGGTTAATTAACATTCGATGTGTGTTCCTAATGCATTTCTTATTTATTTTAGTCTATAAGTTGCCCCTGTGAACAAACATACACCGGTTATCTTTATTAGTGCAGACCTGTTCCTAAAACAGCTATTTGTGGCACTCTTAGCCATGCCAAATATTTCCTCAATTAAACAGTACAGCTACATGATCTAGACCTATACTAGTTAGATCTTACCATCAGTTGCCAAATACTAGATTTAGCATACAATATCAACAGTGAAATCATCTAGCTATAGAAATCTAGGTGTACAAAATTTAAAAACGAAAGTATAACTCATGTAATCATATGTTAAAATAATCTAGTCTATGTTTTTTAGTTTATCTACTCGTGAAATAATATACTGACCTTCTTTTCAAAATATTGGGAAATATCATGGGGGCATGCCCATGTTTATGACATCATATTATAAGTGACATCATCATGTAGGTGCCGATCTGAAATGGGGCTTACAGGTAGCCCCGTCTCAGCCATCTGAGGTGGGCCTTTTTAATGCCTTCCCGTTTGTTCTCACCAATTACTTGTGTCCATCCTCTCGTATCACACTACTATACTCGTTCAACCAATTCTAGTGTACATGCTCCAGCTTAAGTTGAGTGCTCCACAAGACAGGTGACCATATACCAAACAAGAACTTTCTGAAAACAGGCCAGGCGCTCACGTTTGCAGCATGCATAAAGTGTCTAACCAAACGTATTGCTCAACATACATTGTTAACGTAAAATGTCGCTTTAAATCTGTCCAAAAGTTTACCATAGAATGTAATCAATTTGTGCAGAAGTGAAGACAACCACCAAGTCCACACCAACCAGCACAAAACTGCCAGTGGTGCAAGTCACGAAACCCCCACCAACCGCCACCCCAGCCACCAAGCTCATTGAGCCGGTGATGGTGAAGACTCACGCTGAGATTAATGACACGCTTCATGGATCCAATGACACAGCTTCTCCTACAAAACCACCCATGATCAGACGCAAGGAGAATCCGGGTATGTTCTGTCCACGCTTTCTGTCTAAAACCCCTTAAATGATCGAAAGCCAATCATATTGTACTCTATGAGATTAAAATGAAATAACAGTAGGCCTACTTAGAAAACTTGCTTGCTCACGCCTATCAGATCGACTTAATTCATAATCTTCTATTTGTGTAAACCACACAAAAACATTCATAACATATGACTTTATAAAATAAAGATAGCTACATGTATTTCAATTATTGTTAAAATTACAACTTCTATAGATAAGATCAATGACCACGTTTTACCAGTCTTAATGTGTCAACAATTGATGTGGAATTTGCTATCGTTAATTGATTAGGTAGACTGGAGGATCAGTTAAAAAGTACAGCATAAAATACCCAAGAAACCTATTCATTCATAACCAAAATACGCGGTTTAGATCATGTTTAGCAAGTGTGTACTTTTTCCTGCATTTATCAGGCGGCTTTGCATGGAGCCGGTCACAGACGTTCTATGCCTCGCACGGGTCCAAACTGGTGGGCTTCAAGGTCGGGGAGCGCGGAGAAGTGAAGACTGTCACACAGTGTGCCATGATTTGCTACAGGTAGCAAATACCACATGTTTTTATATTTGAGAGGAGAAAATGTGGTCCTTTCATATTGTAATGTGCATGCTTTAGGATGGTCATCCATGTAAACAGTTGATTATTGATGTGGTGTTATTTGTAAGTTTTGTGCCTACACGATTATGTCAATGAAAAAAAAAGAACTAAATTATATTCATAAGGCTGAGAGAAGGGAAAAGTTGAATTTCTTTCAAGGGCGCAAAGTAAACATAGAGCCTACATTTTTAGAACTGATGGATGTGAATCTATCAACTTCAATAAAGCATCTAGTCTCTGTGAGCTGAACTCCGTGTCTGACTTGGACAAGCCTGACAGCATGACACCTAAAGAAGGCTGGGGGTACTATAGGAAAAATGCCTACACTATTGACGAGGCAAGTCCTGCATGAAATCTATGAATAATAAATAGATACTCAAATGTCACACTATGTTATGTAATATAAACATGGATAACTACAGAACCATATATTCATGAAAAACATTCTACGTCATAATATGAAAATCAAACGTATTTCACCCGAATGCCTAATGCCATACACATGCACGTATCCATTCTCGTGAGGCTATGGTATCTATTAAAATACACGTACTCCTGTATCATTTTAGAGTGTGCTGGGTCCGTGTTCCAAGAGACCATGTCACAATGGAGGAAAATGCATCAAGCGGTCTGGCGAAAACAACCCCAAATTCATGTGTGTTTGTGCAAAGGGTTGGATTGGTGACACATGTGAGGAAGAAGGTGTGTTTCTGTGTGCTATCGTTCTTCTATGTCATGTCAATGCACTGACATAAGAAATTAGCAAATTACATTTACTGGTGTGGCCTTTTTTTTTAGCTGAACACGTCGACTGGGGACCATGGGAGGATTGGAGCAAGTGCAGCACAACCTGTGGTCAGGGGTGGCAGACCCGCGACCGGAAATGCCTCAATGAGTTTGGGAAACAGCTCAGTACTGATGAGTGTTACGGGGCTAATCAAGAGCAGCGCGCATGTGCTGGTCTTAAGCCATGTCCTGGTAAGTATAATAGTGTAGCAACAAAATAGTCAGTTCGCAATATGTTCTGTTAATAAAATGTTTCTAGCTATGAATGTTTTTCTTCGCTAATACAATTCAATACTTACGAAATAATCATTATACTCATTAGCCTGGGACACTTGGGAAGAATGGAGTGAGTGTAGTACACTTAACACTTGTGGACCGGGTACTATGGTGCGAAACAGGAAGTGCTCCAATGGTGGAAAGCCAGGCATTGACAGACTTTGTATGGGGGTCACTAATCAATCCAAGCCTTGTGACCAACCCAGCTGTTCAGGTGAGTACACTTGTACTAATTCACAAAATAAAAATTATGCAACAGTTATCATTGACAGATCCAGATTTTCTTAAATGGGGTTGAGTTCGTGGGATTCATGCATGGGAAAGCTCTTTAGAAAGATGACAAAACCCCAAGGAAAAAAATTGGCGTGTCCCAAAATTGTCCCATGCGTTTCTGGATCATTTATTGTTATGATGTACACGTAACGTTATTACAGAGCATGCGCACCACAATTAATCTATAGCAAAATACATACTGTGATTACAGCCCCACTCAAGCTTGAGGGAGGTAGCAGTACAGGAGAAGGGAGACTGCTTGTTTACAACAGCATTGAAAAGACATGGGGAGCTGTTTGTAATGAGGGCTGGAACAAGGTGTCAGCTGATGTGGCTTGCAGACAGCTAGGCTATGTGGGAGCAGCTGCTAGTAAGATTCAATCATCAAACGTCTTTTTCTCAATAAATTATGATATACCATCCATAGTTCTCTTTTTGCCTACGCTAGTATACTAGTATATTGTGCTCAATTACTCGAAATATCTTGATCTTGCATTGTTACTTTTAACCCATAGTCCATACGAATAATGCACCGGCATTGTGTAAAATGAAATTGTCTTACCCGGACACCCCTAGTCAAATATTTGACAAAATTACTCAAACAATCTTTAAAATATCACCTTGTAGATTACGACCCATCTGACAGTTCTCGTGGATACAGCAACAAGCCAATTTTCCTGAAATCGGTTCAGTGCTCTGGTGATGAAGGAACGCTTTACAGTTGTCTGCATAGTGGCTGGTCCAAGCAGATGACTTGTCCAAAGGCTGAAGTCACTCTCAAGTGTATTGGTAAGTTCTGATCTATTAGTTATCATAGAGATAACTTATTTTCACCCAGAAATCTAATAAGGTGCAAATATTTCGCATGTGGTTAAGCGCATTTGTGATGAGATTAGTGTTACAAGTGTTGTTAAACATTTTTAGTGAATGGAGACTGGAATGCCTGGTCAGAATGGGGAGATTGCTCAGTAACATGTGCCCACGGGGAAAGTAAGCGAACAAGAACGTGTGACTATCCTCTGGCTCTTCGTGGAGGGAAGGAATGCGTTGGAGAAAATGTGCAGAGCAGGCCTTGCACAATGATTCCATGTCCAGGTAAAACACCAAGTAACATGAGTCTCCATGAAAAAAATGCTCACATTGTACATCACATTGATTCTCTAACCCCCTGCTCTTATTACAGTATGAAAACGACATCACAATCAGTATAATCTATATTTTGTTGGACAGTGGATGGAGATTGGAAGGACTGGTCAGACTGGCAAGAGTGTAATGTCACTTGCGGTGGAGGATGGCAGTTACGCACACGCGAGTGTAGTGAAGTCCTGCATGGTGGACAAGACTGCAATGGACCCTCAGATGACAGGCAGCAGTGTAACACACACGAATGCCCTAGTAAGTTACCAAATGAATGTCACACACTTTTTAGATTTATGATAGTTTATTTAATTAGCATAACTAAAACAATTTCAACAAACATTAGCATTGTGGCAATAGATGCTAGCTTCTCTATTATTTGGTACTCGTCAAAAAGTTCATAGATATTCCAATAGCATATTTCCAATTAAAATATAAAAAAAAATGTATGTCATTTTCATCAGTAATTAAGAAGCACGTTTTACTTCTTAACTAAAGTCGACTGTGTTTGGGACGCTTGGTCAACATGGAACAAATGCTCTGTTACCTGCGGAGGAGGAGAGCAAAGGAGGACAAGAACCCAGACTGGACCATTCTATGGAGGCAGCGCATGCGTTGGAAAGTTTGATGATTGGCAGGATTGTAACGTTCATGAATGCCCAGGTGAGTAATGATAGAGTGAGCGTTGCTAGATTGCCAAATTGGGTTACTCACAAAGGTGGTTATTAGATACGACACATACACGTGAATTGGTTTTGTTATAATGAGTCGTTTACAGAGGTTTATCTACAATTATGTGGGTAAGTACAATGGAACCTAAAACTTACTTTATCTAGGAAATGCATAAGAAGATTATGAGAAGAAAGTTGTTCTGTGTTTGCGAATTATTCTACAAATTATTACATCAAAAATGTATTGAAATACATTCTAGAAATCATAGTCAACATCTTTGCAAACAATTCCTCTATGAGACATTATATTTTATTTGTTTGATATATGAAACAAATATATTACACAAGACAGTTTATTTTTACACAAAGCTATTGGTGTAAAAGGTATGATTTTATCAAACCATATTTGCTCATTTATTTTCAAAATCAAATTCATTCAATAAATTAGAACAATAATTGGTGGGTAATGTAAATCTTTTGATCAAAGTATTAAAAGCAAATGAAAAGAAAAATCAATATACCCCAACTATTGGTCTAATACGCGCTTTATCAAATTTGATATATTATCATTAAGGTAACTTTAATGAAGCGTAAGTATTTCTTATTATTCTATATAGTTTTATAACAATAAATCTTACAACATTATCATTGTAGTGTGGCCTAAGTACAAATAAATTTGTCTTTAATTGTTAAACAAAAAGTCTGTCAAATCTAACATATTTTATTTTTTCATTCAAAGCGAACACCTTACATTTTATACCATCCTGTTGAGATATGTTTATGATATTTATGCTATTATGTTCTACATCTACAGCTTGACGCATTTGAACCTTGCTTACTTTTTTTTATTATTACACTTTTAAAGTTAAATCACAATTATTAGAATTTCTCTTGGTGTCTCAACCAAATAAAATGCTCGTTTATTTTTAATCACATTCGTTTGGTATAAGTTGATATATTATGGTAATATTTGTAAACGTTTTGAATTATTCCATCAAGTGAGAAGACAATAGTTTGCACCAGGTCAATGTAATCTTCCCAGAGATATTTTCATTCCGTGGTTTGGCAAGTTAACTTGGCTAGCTTGAGGTTCACTACTCACCGTCCACCACATTACAATATTGTAAATAAATATATACACTGAACTTTGCTCCAATGCAACTGTATTTGATCCTATTGTCATATAAAATTCATATTTTGGTACCAGTGTCAATTGCAGCATAATGTTACAATTTGAACAATTTGTGAAACAAAATGACGATTTTGTTCAGTTGACTGCCAATGGTCGGACTGGTCGGACTGGCAGACCTGTAACACCACATGTGGTGGAGGCATGCAGCTTCGCACCAGGGAGAAGACAGGGCCGTTCTACGGAGGAGCAGCCTGTGTCGGGTCTAATGAAGATCGCCAGGAATGTAACACGCACGAATGTCCAAGTGAGTGGTTTGTTTAGGTGTCACTTTATACAATGGTATATGTGTCTTAGTAAGAATTATTCATTCAATATTTTGACACAGAAAGAAATGTTTGAATCAATCCGAGGATGTAAAGCAGACTAAAATTATTAATCATGCATGAATATAGCAAATTAGAAATGCCATTGAAAGAACTCTTCTTGCTTTGCAGTTGACTGTGTTTGGGACGTCTGGTCTAGCTGGCAGGCTTGTAACAGGACATGTGACGGTGGCTGGCAGAAGAGAACACGAGTGATGAAAGGACCATTCTATGGTGGGAGTGAATGTATTGGAGACACGAACGACTTCCAACAGTGCAACACCCACAATTGCCCTGGTAACAGGCTATTTATTTATAAGTATTGCAAGAAAGGAACGTAGGGTTCTTTCCAGGGTGGGTGAGACTGTTTCTGTGCATTTCCATAGTTTGCTTTGAACTTTCATGTAATTATCATATGAAAACGATTTTCTAAAACACCCTGAAAGGAATGAAGATCATTGAAAGCCTGACAACAAAATTGGTGGAGATGTATACTGAAGTTTAACCTTGCAGCAACACGGAGAGAGTCAGGATTTACCACTTATTGTGTTTCTGGTTTTATTTTGATTTGATTTGTATGTAATTACTTACTTTTCATTAATTCTAGCCGACTGCTATTGGAACAACTGGGAGGACTGGCAGGCATGCAACACTAGCTGTGGTGGAGGCATGCAGATGCGCATCAGGACCAAGGTGGGGCCCAAGTTCCAGGGAAAAGAGTGCGAGGGAGACCCGTTTGACTGGCAAGGCTGCAACGACAATCCGTGTCCGAGTGAGTTCCAGTCAAATATTTGTGCAAGTGCACAATGCAAACAGTATTACTATTGTGGGGTCGAAAAGTACCTTTCTAAATGCAACAATCTGTAATATACCTAAGCATTTTAATGTCACTTATCATTTCCAACCAATATGGAAACGCAGTAACGGAAACCGACCCAAAACAACGATCATATAAATGTGCCTGTGCCATTTCAGTCGATGGCTACTGGTTAGAGTGGTCGGCTTGGGGATCATGCAGTGTCACTTGCGCCAACGGTACACATGACCGCAACCGCACCTGTGTACCTCCAAAGTACGAGGGTGCTGACTGCGTGGGAGACGAGAAGCAAACGCAGGAGTGCTTTGAAAGGCATTGCCCAGGTAACATCCAGGATAAGTGGATAGGCGCGGGGTTCTTTTTTTGGGTGGGTGAGACTGTTTATGTGCATTTTCTATAGAAAGTTTGCATTGAAATTTCATGAAATTATCATTTGCAAACGATTTTTGAAAAACAAACCCTGAAAGTAATGAAGCAGGCTATTGAAAGCTGACAACAAAATTGGTGGAGATGGATACAGAAGCTTAAGCTTGCAGCAACATGGAGAGTGTCAGGATTTACCAGGTATACTATAGACGCTGTAGGTATACATTTTTTGTACATGTTTACATATTAACTGAGTCACCAAAATCTTCATTGGTTACATTTACATAAGAAAATCTTTACAATTATCAAAACGACCTTGAGCTTATAGTTCAACTCCCACCAAACTTCTTTTGACAAAGTTTGTATTTTGTCTTTGTTGCTTAAACATACATATACTTGGTACAGGGCACGTCCACACACTCTTCTTATCACACCCTAGTGCAAAACTGTTACAGTGGATGGTGTATGGAAGGCATGGGGCGAATGGAACACGTGCACCAAGACGTGTGGTGCCGGCAGCCAGCAACGGTCCCGGCAGTGCGAGCAGCCGCTCTATGGCGGAGCCCCATGTAGTGGCCAGAACAACCAGACGCAGACGTGCAATGACATACCCTGTCCGTGTAAGTGAAAGTGACGTCATGTAAACATGGATGTGTACGTGACCTATTAGTGTGGTGTAAGTTTTTTTTTCTAAGCGCAATCGTTTGTGTATGGGTTAAGGAACTCGTAGTCAACATTAATGATAGTCTATCGTCTTATATATATCCTTGTCTTACATCGTATATCATATTCGAGACAGTGGTCATATCTATAAAAGTATTTTTAGTTTGTGCTTCATTAACATTGTGGAACTAGTATTCACCCAAAGATGATGAGGCTGTTGTGGCCCGGACGAGCTTGTTTTTTGAAAAATAAACACCTGTGTGTTGTTGTTAGTGTCAACTCAGCTGATATGTATATTTACATTGGCTGAAGTTGACGTTTATTTTGAAAACATGTGGGGAAACAAAGACGACACATTGTGCTAGATAAAGTCTGCCTCAAAAACCTCCATTAAAACCTCAATTGGGAGGAAAGGGGGAGGAAAAGCATGACATACCAAATAACAAAAGTAAAACTTTGTAATACAAATCACATGATAATATATTCGTTTTTTTCTGTGGTGCACACGAGAAGACATTTTGAACCATTTTATATGGAATGTACTCAGTCAGTTGTCATTAACCTAAATGACTTACTAAAACAAAACAATATTGAAAACTTACATCACAGTCGATGGCTACTGGAAGGACTGGTCTAAATGGGGCGAGTGCAGTCTCACTTGCGGCGGCGGGGTGCAGTCCCGGGACCGCGAGTGCGTGCCAGCTGCCCACGGAGGCAACAACTGCACTGGGCCATACCAAGACGAGAGGGCCTGTAATGAAAATAACTGTCCAGGCGAGTTTTCATGTTGATTTACTTTAAACGGCAGCCATTTATCATCTAAATAAAGTCTTGACTATAAAGAAGAGATATATTTAAATTGATTAGTTTGTTGCTCAGTAGGTTATTTGCAGGGGAAAATATCAAGGTGCTAGTTATTTGTCATGGTTATTATCCGTACAGTTGACGGCGAATGGGAGGAATGGGCACCCTGGGGGGACTGCAATGTCACGTGCGGCGGAGGCCAGAAGTTGCGCGAGCGAGCATGCGAAGAGCCCCAATACGACGGTGCACCGTGCGATGGCCCGAAGCAGGAATGGGGTTTCTGTGGTGATAAACCCTGTCCTGGTGAGCTATTTATGCATACGCAGATTTGGTAGTTATCTGTTTTAAATTTGAATAATAAAACACGCACCGTTAAAAGTGCAGTCCAACCGCAATCCGTTTAGTCATGTACGTTGGAGTAACTATCGCATCGTCTGCGTGGACGCGGACCACATGTTATACTCGTCAAACAGGTGCTAGTCAAAAGCTATCTGTGTGCTAGTGTGTTTTGTCGCCCCAAATTTTGGCATGCCTTCCTGACCGACCAATTACTAGTAGATGCCATGCTATCGTCCGAATACTGTCCGGTTTAGTTCAACACTATATATGCCATAGCCATAGTTTAATATCCATCTTTAACATTATTCACATGTCTTCTATTTATGACAATAGTTATTACTGCCATCTGAGTTCGGTTTAAGAAACGTCCTCATATGTTACACAAGTCACCACATTATAATATACATTAATTGCCTGTCATCAAAGGTTGTCAAAATTTTGTGAAAAGAAATCCATTCGGTCATTGTGTCATTTATGTTGCATGGTTGACGTTAAAATATCAAAAAATAAAAAAAAAAAGAACCCACAAACAAAACAAGCAAAAACACACGTATACACCCCACGCCAATAATGAGAGCAATCAGCATACATGTACGTTGCAGTTGGACACCGCTTTAACTCATACACACAAAGCAATAGTATTCAATGTAGTTTTTGTGTATATAATCTAAAACAAAGGAAGTGTAGATAGGATTGTCTCTTGTCACGTAGATCTCATGCACTCTTATAGATCGGTCAAGTGTAACTCAGTCATAAGATTTTAACTTTGGAGAAACATGTAATTTTTTCAGTTGTTTACTGGATGGGGGAACAATTATCTAATTCTTTAAACATTAATAAACTTTTACAGATGAGACAGGTTTGTATGGTCAATGAGTTATTTTAATTGATTAATTGATTAATATGTTTTGAATTTCAACTTATATGTTTTGAATATTATGAAATAGTATTGTTAAAATTAAGTGCATCTGTGTTGTAAATTATATTGCAAAAGGTCTTTCATTATTTTCACGAGTTTGCTTTTTACAAAAGATGAAGAGTTTTGTCTGGCATACTATATTGTGTTGCATAAATTATTTAATTTAGTTTCTAACATAATATCCCTTTGAATCGCTGAGTTGCCTAATAGATGTGAATTGTTACAACAATCTTTGAGACATTTTAACATAGATTCTATATACAATAATATGTAATTAGAATAGAGAATCTAATTTCATTTTAATAGATTACATACCATATCAGTATATACATGCTGCAAGATGGCATAGCTTGAATTAAAGAGCTGCAATATAAGGTTGTTACCATTTTATAGTTATATCAGCGAATAATAGGCAAATATTTGATTGAAGGTTGTCCATTGCAGTTGATGGTGAATGGTCTGCATGGACACGCTGGCTGGATTGCAACGTGACTTGTGGAGGGGGCATGCATAAGCGATATCGAACGTGTGGGGGTATTGATCATGGAGGAAAGCTATGTGATGGGGAAGACGAAGAGTGGAAAGAGTGCAACACAGGCCATTGTCCCGGTATGGCATACTTTGTGTTCATAATGATTTAACATAGGTGTATATTTTTATGCAATTATAACATGATTAAGAATGATGAGTTGTAATTATTCAAAAGTTTCGTATCAATATTTGGACATGATTTAGCGGTAATATGGATTTAGAGTATTATTATTATTTGCATTGCATAACTATTGCAAACTGATTCAATTGGTTGAATCCAAATATCAATATCCATCTTATCAAAACTAAATGTATTTGGGACCTACATGTAATTCCACTAGACCAATGCATTGAAATGGGAATCCCATGTATATTAGATGTCCCACTGGCAAAGCTCAGCAATCAGTTATATAGAGACATGGCTTTATTGCATGCAGGAACTAGATCCTTCACTGGAGGAGGATCCCCTGGCCAGAGAACTTGGCAACAGTACCTACAATGCTAATTTTAGTGTGTTAATATTAGATGAGGTCAATACATTAATTCTTCATACAATCTGGTGATGGATGTTGATGAGAAGTTGAGGATTTGGTATATCTTGAATATTTAATAATTATCTATTGAGGTATAATCTAAAGAATATCTGACTTCAGTGATTGCGGTTTAAGATATTTTAGCTTTAAAAATAGGTATCAGCACACAGATGCTACTAGCTACAAGAAAAGCAACATTTAATAACAGTAGATATGCATGTACAAGTAGAGGTCCCATAAATGATATATTATCAATACAGCAGTGGTCAATGGTCAATGATTCTGAGAATATATTATCTATTGCAGTTGACTGTGTATGGTCAGAGTTTGGAAACTGGTCAGATTGTAACACGACCTGCGGCGATGGCTGGAAAGTTCGCAGCAGGAATAAAATCGGCCCATTTTACAACGGAGAAGACTGTGTGGGTGACACCGAGGACTGGGAGGCATGCAACCTGGGTTCTTGTGCAAGTCAGTGCCATAGTGTGCTCATATCAAAATAAATTTACACATGTCATCGTTTGAATATGTGATTGACTGTTTTGTTCTCTATCCATTTGATTCATTAAATTACCAAATTAGAATATAATCCAGTGCAGACGATGGCCTTTAATGATTTACAGAGCGCTTTATTCTAATTGTTCTAAGGTGCTTACACAAATATTAAGATATATGATCGTATATAACTTATACATAAAATTTAAAAGAAAATAGTATCACAGTATTAGAGCACAAACACATAAAATGTAGTAATTTAAATAAAGACACGTGTATGTATTCAACATACAATGACTAGCCAGATTTAACTTCGTTCATTATACTATCAATTAAGTGAATTTTGGCTTGCTTTGGATGCGAAAAAGTGTAGTTTGGGTAGTGTGTCTGACAGATAGAGAATGATTTTTTATGTTTGGCGTATAATGGCATTCAAACATTTTCAGTTGATTGTGTATGGGGGAACTACAGTGACTTTGGGGAATGCAATGTGAGCTGTGGTGGTGGAATGATGGTGAGTCTTATGTTCATGATGTGCCTTTCAGACAAAATACTACAGTTGGGTCTAATAGAGTGGACAGTATTGACGCCAACTGCCGAATAGTAAAATGCATATTTCAATTTAAGCAAGGTACCTGTAAGGCGCAGTACGTTCAAATATACGTAGATACGACAATCAGCATTAATATGATACATTTGAAACTGTTAAGAATAATAGGCTTCACTTGTCACTTATTGCCCATCCAGGTAAGGACTCGCAATAAAACTGGTCCATTTTATGGCGGTGAGGAATGTCCCGGAAGTCCTGAAGATTGGCAAGATTGCAATACGCAGGAATGTCCAAGTGAGCCTTTTTTCGTGATATCACCAGTTACATTGAATATGAAATTCTTTGAAATTCTATAAAAAGGAAGTCCATAGCTGATCATAAATAAATCTCAGTATATGAAAAGTTAAACAATAAACATATTGATATATATCAAAGAAGAACCATCTTAAATTAGATTTATCTTATTTTCTCCATAGCTGTTAAAATTTCCAAACATTGTCCAAAAAGAATTCATTTTTTGTATTGATAACACCGTTTCGATCGCTTGGTTCTTATCAAATCTCTTTATTAAAATTTCTTAATAATAAGAACCTAATTTGTTAATGTAATGTGTAGCCTTTGAATATTAGTGGTATTAGCATATATTCTATATCAATATTTAGACTATTTTTGGTACAATAATTTACTATCTATGAGAACTCCAAATGTGACCTGGTTGTCGACAGTGTTATTTTTATGCAGTTGACTGCCAATGGAAGGACTGGTCGGACTGGCAGACCTGTGACACCACATGTGGTGGAGGCATGCAGCTTCGCACCAGGAACCAGACAGGGCCGTTCTATGGAGGAGCAGGCTGTGTTGGGTCTAATGAAGATCGCCAGGAATGTAACACGCACAAGTGTCCAGGTAAGTTGGCACTCCTGTATTTAGGTACTGTAATTCAATTTTAATACAAGATATAATGAGATGACCAGATCTCAACCTACTGGCCATTGTACTGTGACAAAGAATGAGTTTGCATGGTTTCCTGTTTAAAAACAAATGTAGTCACTTGTAATGTACTTTGGCTGTAGTGAAATGTTACAATTTGTAGCTTCAAAATTTTCAGTAAATATGAATGTCTGGCATTTTAATATTGTATTTGTAAAAATTTTCAAATTTTGAAATATGATATTTGGGCATGAACTTGGCCAAAAGATCATGTTTCTTTGTATATGTTTCGTATAGATATTTGTTTGTTATTCGTTACATAAAAACATATGCAGTCAAAATGTTATGTTTAATATGTAACATAAAAACATTATTGTTGTTAAAAAAATTCTTTTGGTTGTTTATATAGGAAAATTAAAATACATTTTTCACTCATATTCTTGATAATTTTGATTATCATATAATGAATTTTGCATGGCTTTAATTGTTGAAAATATATTAATATCATTTAGCTATGAGGTAATGGTGATCATCAGTAAAAACATAAGTATTCAAACTCTATGATACTAATTTTCACGCTTATGATGTGGTCAAAACAAATCTAGCTAAATTGAAGAAAGTAAGACCACAAATCAAATACGCGAAACAATGATCACCAAAAACCACAAGTATTGAATGATATTGTGCACGTCTAATGTATATCCTACTAGTTGACTGTGTTTGGAGTGACTTTGGAGACTGGCAGCAATGTAATGTCACGTGTGGAGGTGGAGCTCAAGTCAGGTACCGGAATACAATTGGTCCATTCTATGGAGGTGGAGATTGCCAGGGACCGATTGATGATTGGCAGGATTGTAATACTCATGAATGTCCCAGTGAGTTTAAGTTTAAGAGTAAAGGCAGTCTTTATTTATTTCTTGTAAATGGGGGTTGACCTTTAAATCTTTCTTTCAACTTTCATCTCGCGTATAGAACTGAGTCAATTCTATAAAACAGGGCACTTGTTAGATTTATTCATTTTCTCCATAGCTGTTCAACGTTCCAAATAGTGTCCAAAAATCCATTTATTTAAATTGATAACACTGGTTTGATCGCTTGGTCTTTATCAAGTTTCTTTACTAAAATTTCTTTATTATAAGAACCTAATTTCTTAAAGTAATATGTACCCTTATAATATTATTGGTACTATTAATTAGCATATATATTCTTTTTCAATATTTAGACTATTTTTGGTATGAAACTTGGCAATAATTCCTACCTATTAGCACTCCAAATGTGACTGGGTTGTTGACACTGTTATTTTTATGCAGTTGACTGCCAATGGAAGGACTGGTCGGACTGGCAGACCTGTAACACCACATGTGGTGGAGGCATGCAGCTTCGCAACCGGAGCCAGACAGGCCCGTTCTACGGAGGAGCAGCTTGTGTTGGGTCTGATGAAGATCGCCAGGAATGTAACATGCACAAATGTCCAGGTAAGTTTGCCATCCCTGTAATTGCAAATTTAACACAAGATATAAAGAGATGAACAGATGTCAACTTACTGGCCATTGTACTGTGGCAAAGAATGAGGTTGCATGGTTTCCTGTTTTGCAAAATATGCTAAAAACTTTTAGTATTGTAGTTATAACAATATTCAATTTTTGAAATATGATATTTGGGCATACACTTGGCCAAAAGATCGTGTTCCTTTGCATATTTTTGTATACACGTTTGTTGTTAATCGATACATATGCACATATAAGCATATGCAGTCAAAAGCTATCTTTACCGTCACGTAGAAATATTATTGTTGATAAAATATTTCTTTTGGTTGTCTATATAGGAAGATTAAAATATATTATCTCACTCATATCTTAATATTTCCTCCTTAATTGCCCATGTACAATATGTTTTGCTTAGTTTATTTTGGGAGCTTGTTTCTGGAAATATAGAGGTTGGAAATTGATTTTGGTTTTTAATACTGTACGCAAATAGAACCCTTTCCCACTATATTACCAGATATATAGAGTTGCAGAAACTGCACACGTGCGACTGTGTGAAAGGCTAGTGTTCAAGTTATTTGGTAAAACATGAGCAATAATAAAAATCAGACAATTGTTGTTCGTGCATGCAAACTCAGTTGAACGCACGGAAAGAAACCCACTGCCACTGTTCTACGTGTAAAATTGGATTCGGCAAGTTACATCAAATAGGACACATATTGAATGAAGTTCGTTGTTGGACCAGATTCGCCCGGTCCAAGTAGCAGCCTGTCTGGGAATATAAGCGTCTTTGATGAATATCTGTATCTTTAAATAAAGACAACTTGAAATATTTTTAAACCAATCCATATTGTTTCAGTTGACTGTACGTGGTCTCTATGGACTGGCTGGGAAAAATGCTCACACACCTGTGGAGGTGGTAGCCAATATAGGAGAAGAGTACGTATAGGCCCTGCTTATGGTGGGGCTGAGTGCCAAGGGGAAGGCGAAGAAAAGCAAGATTGTAACAGTAATCCATGCCCCAGTGAGTTATTGATCATTGTAGTAATAATAATGTTTACGAACATTGATGCTCGCACTATAACAGTATCAGTACATACAGTAGGGGGAATTTTAATTCGATTATTTCTAAAAATGATAAACCCACATATGATACCGACCATTCACACTTTGGGGGCTACCATTTCCATGTATTATGGTCTGGGGGTGGGGGTGGGTGTATAAAAAACACAGAGCGTTACAAAATGAGTTTCAAGCCTCACCCCCTTAAAGTGTTGGAATATTCAACCCCCTACTAATATAAATTATTGAAAATTAATCACGTCCGATATAAGTTATTTTTTATTTGAACCTCCACCCACCCTCCCTCATTTTTTCATACCCTCCACCCCGCTTAGTCCATGATAAATGGTAGCTCCCTTTATATAATCTGGGGTATTGTCAATGCTATGCTATTATGTTGCACTTCGGCCATCACCTGTTAATTAAATGGCCAAGTTGTTTTTCCCAACACGCATTTTTGCTCATAGTTCCCGACTTTGACGTTTAGATTGGAAATCCTCCCAAATTAGTTCACATGTACATATTATTGAACCCGAATTGAATACCTGCTGGAGGGTCTGACGTATCTAAATATTCATAGGCAGATCCAGGGGTGGGTGGGGGGGGGGGGCGCGCAGAGGGCGTGTACCCCTCTTTTCCCACCAAAATACTTCATTTTCATAGCGTTTTTATGAAATCCCTTAAGCGTGGGGCACATTCCACCTTGCGGAGGTGGTCGCCGCAAGGCGTGTTGAGGTCTGCGGCGTCTACGGCGTTTTCAGCATGCAGTGACAAAAGTACAGTTGTGGGCACACACGCACGGGCTCCGTGCGTTATGAGTGCGTCGGAACAGGGAGTGGTTTTTATTGAGGTGGCCGTGCCGTCAACTTGCATAGAACGTGCGATGTACTCGCGTATTACTTGCGTCCTACGCACGTGTGATTACAAAAGTACGGGATCCGCACGTTCATGGTACAGGCAACGCACGGCCCCCGTACTGTGTCTGTGCCGACAAAGTGTGGGTAAATCATCTGCTTTTAACGTAAGAAGAAGTTTGGCAAGCCAAACTTCTTCTGCGGTCACTGTACGGCCTTGAAAAAACGCACGTTTGCCACACTGTACACTCACGGATCGTTACGATTTCTACGCGTTTTTGGTCATAGACTAGCTGTAGACCCACTTTGCGGTGGAATGTGCCCCTCGCTTGAAGCGGCATTGAAAAAACGTACGTTTGCCGCACTAAATACGCACGGATCCTCACGTTTTCTATGCGTTTTTGGTCGTAGACTGGCTGTAGACCCACCTTGCGGTGGAATGTCTACAGCCAGTCTATGACCAAAAACGCATAGAAATCGTAACGATCCGTGAGTGTACAGTGCGGCAAATGTAGGCCTACGTTTTTTCAAGGCCGTACTATGACCGCAGAAGTTTGGCTTGCCAAACTCCTTCTGCGGTCACCGTACGTCTTGGCCTAACCATAAGGAGGCAGTGCGGAGACCTTACGTGAAACGCAGAGGATTCAACCGCACGTTGTCGGCACAGACACAGTACTGGGGCCGTGCGTTCCGTGTACCATGAACGTGCGGCTCCCGTAATTTAGTAATCACACGGTGCGTAGAACGTAAGTTATACGCGAATACAACGCACGTTTGATGGATGTTGATCGCAAGGCCACCTCAATAAAAAACCACCCCATGTGCCGACGCACTCACAACGCACGGAGCCCGTGCTGATGTGCCCACAACAGTATGTTTGTCAATGCGTGCGGAAAATGCCGTAGATGCCGCAGACCTCAAGACCCCCTGCGGCGACCACGCCGCAGGGTGGAATGTGCCCCTTGCTTTAAGTGCGCCCCCCCCCTTCACTTTTCCTTAAGTGTGCCCCCCTTTTCCAAAAACCTGGATCTGCTATTGATATTAGTAGTGGATGTAAATATGGCTGGCGAGAGCCCTTTCTGATTTTATGATAAAATGGATATTTTCCATAAAAAATCACTTCAATGTGACTATATCATGCTATAGAATAATGAGTAACTATAGGTATCCTAATGGAGGATATAAAATCGTAAGCAAATTCGAAGTTCATAAACGTCACCAAAAACACGGTCATAATATCATCATGAACGAACGTGTTAAGGACATATTAATTATATAAAATAGATCGCATGGCCATTTACCTACGTGTACCTAATTACAATTGGTATGTCTCCGTCATCCATTGTGATGCTCTGTATACTACATTTTAGAATGAAATTAAATAATTAAATAATTAAATTTTTAAAATCGCCATTAATTTTTAGTTCCATAAAATCTGCGTTTTTGCAATCAAGTTGATGGCGAGTGGAATCCCTGGTCCGAATGGGGCGATTGTTCGACTACCTGTGGAGAGGGCCTACATACTAGAAACAGAACTTGCAATCCGCCTAAGTACGGTGGCCACGAGTGTGAGGGAGAAACAGAAGATAAGAAGAACTGCGACAACGCCTTATGCAAAAGTGAGTACAAATAGAGGTATAATAAGACAACACATTATTCCATTCACAACAGTTACATGTTATTATCCAATGGCCCACTACACGAGTGCAGAGATGCTTTGCTAATTACTTGTATTCGAGTAATACATTTTGTACATGAAAACCTGGCTATAAGGGTTACATGCGGGGATAGGGAGACGTGCCCTGATATAAGCAAGATGTCTGATTGAGTGAAACATTTTAGCAACATTGTATAGGAAAAAGAACAATGAAAGCGTATTTCCTTGAGGAAGCTGTCTCCGTGGTGAGGTTTTTCTTCATAGAATTGCATATTTGATCACTGCAATATTGTCATATGCCTTCTCATTATCTAGTTCCTGGTGACTGGATGGAGTGGGGCTCATGGGGCCACTGCTCAGTCACTTGTGGTGGAGGCAATAGGATTCGAACCCGCACATGTAACGACACCACCTATGGAGATCTCACTAACCCGTGTGAGCCGCTAGGAGGGAATAGTCAGAATGAAAGCTGCCATGATTATAAGTGTGATCCTTATGGTGAGTTAAGTTTCATGATTTAGATATACGTTGGTACGTTTTATCTTTCAGACGTGTTCCAGATGATTCTAGGAATTGTTATACTTTGTTTGAATAACGACATCGGATATTATGAACTTTGTAGTCCATACATGTATAGGTTTAATTTACTAAACAATACTTGTAAATTGATGTTAAGCAAGGGTAAATCACTTCTCATCTCACATGAACTCCCAATGTGACCAGTATATCCACAGTGAAAGTTTATAATATATACGTATGATGAATAAATGCTTCATATGCATGTCCAATAAATACAAATAGACAGTCTTTAATTTTATATACAATTTGGTTTACCAGCCAAAACCTGCACAGAGTATGTGGAGCGCGGATTGAGAGACAGTACCTGGGTTCAGATTCAACCTGCAGCAACGCCGTTTAAGGTTAGATATATTTATTACATTTCAGACTTTTCATTAAACGGTAGTAAGCCTCGTGAATGTTACCCTTTTTGACAGGCATATACACACAATTCTTATATATATATTATCTTATATATATTATATATCAAAAATCAGCAAAACATAGCTTAAGCACTCAACTATCCTTGACTGTGTTCATCGTGTTGGCACACACACGCACGCACGCACGCACACACACAGATATACAAAGTTCATTTTTTCACAACACAATAGTTCATACATTGTTGTCAGTTTCAAAACGTCTCTCTGTACATGCCAGGTCAGTCAGCACGACTTCCGAGAATCGGGTCGTACATGTGAGAGAGATGGTATGCCACCTCGTCTATTAGTGTCCTTCTTCACAAACACACCAATAAATAGAGCTCTGGACATCATCCGGGAGAGACTTTGCAGGGATGTAACATTGAAGATAAGAATACGTTTGGCACCAAATGATGCCATGAACAATGTGAATTTATTTTAACCACCACCTACGTCCAGTTTATGGGGTAAAATATATCAGCAAACGTTTGGCACAGCTATGGGAAGTCTGGTGTCGCCGATTTTTGAAAACTTATCTATGGAGTGGCTAGAACAAGAGGCCATTGCCACAGCACCGATCACGTGTAAGCCACAGTTGTGGAAAAGATATGTGGACGATATACACGTATTAGAAAAGATCAGAGAAAGGGAGGTACAGAACTTGACAGTCCACCTGAACATACAGCCAGTACATACATATTTCGTTTCACCATCCATTACAGCATGAAATAGGGGTGATTCGTACCTTATTCGACAGGTGTAATGGCATAGTGACAGAGACAGAAAAAGTAGAACATATAATTGAGGCACTAACTATGTGTGATTATCCGAGATGGTCATTTATGAAAGTTAAAGCCCAGGTAGAGAGAAAGAAGGGCATAGGCAGATCCAGGAGGCGGGGCCAGCGCAGGGAGCGCCACCTCCCTTTTCTCACCAAAAGACTTCATTTTCATAGTTTTAGCGTACAAAACCCATGAAATCCCTGAAGTGCGCCCCCCTTTCCTAAAACCTGGATCTGCCATTGAAGGGGGACAGGACAGGAGAAAGAAGAAGGACACAGAAGGCTCCAAAGGCTTAGTCATCTTACCTTACTTTAAAGGGGTCACAGAAGGTTTATCAAGCATCCTCAACAGCCACTTTGTGTCTACAGAGGTAAAACACCTACAAACTATTAGGAACATTCTGGTTAACGCGAAGGACATATAAAAAAAGCGAGAGAAATGTGAGGTAGTGTACAAGCTTCCATGTAAATCTTGTAAGATCATGCATGTTGGTGAAATGGGCAGGAAACCGGGTCCGTGTGTGAAAGAACATATGAAGGACGTTGCTCAGAACACTAAAGGATTTTTTACTAGAGCAGCGAGAAAAAATCCCTTACTCAAATCAACAAGAGTATGATCACAGATCATATGAATCTGGAAACCACAGGATAGAGTGAGAGGAAAGGTGAATATTGGCCAGAGAAAGTGATCTGAGAAAAAGTACCTTCAAGACAGCGATAAAGATATGAACAAAGAGACAGGTGATGAACAGAGACGAGGGGGCCTACTATCTCTCTCACGTGTTCGACCCAATTTTCTACATCGGAAGTCGTGCTGACTGACTTGTCATGCGCAGAGAGACGTTTTGAAAATGGCAGCAGCAGTTGCCGAAATTGTCAACAATGTAAGAAATATTGTGTTGTGCAAAGATGAACTTTGTATATATAAACACTAACATTATTGTATGTTGAATATTTTATTATATATTGCAGGTATTTTGTGACTTGACTGAGGATGACAAGGTTTACACTGTAATACGTGAGTGTCATTTATGGACTACAACTTCTAATAAAACTATGTATGTACTATGTATAGAGAGTGAATGTGATTGGATTTCTTACACAAAAATGAATGGGGTGGATGAGGTGGGGGTATTTTTTTTTAATAAAAAATGTCCTATCCTAATACAGTTTAAAGGTATGGTATATATTACACTTGATCCTCCCCATACATTGTGTCAGATGACACCAGTATGGATAGAGTACAGGGCTCTGTTGCATAAAACTATCGTCCCGTCGTTATCGTGTCCACACGATTACAGTGCCTTCTCTCGTCTGGCGTGTTGCATAAATAATTTTGAAAGAACGACAACGATGGTATTTCCTCGATTATTTGTTCACGATTTTGTATGAAAAATTTGTGCTTCTAAATCGTGACGATGGGTCTTTAGCCGTACTTATGTTAGTAAACCAATATTCAATAAGTAAAACTGTTCATATTTTGCACCGAATTGATAGAACAATTTGATGAGCCGCGTAACATAAGGAAGAACAGGGTAGTTAGAAAGCGTACTAACCCACTTGATGCCTACAATCATGAGGAAATAATATCATGATATAAACTTCCAAGGCCATTGATAATGAATTTGTATTATGTGATTGGTGACAGGCAATCTAAAACAGTTTGCAAGTCAATGATACCTAATAATATGCGATAAATTAAAAACAAAAAACAAAAACAAAAAAACACACACACACACAAAACACAGTCTACGTGTTCAACCGATAGGCATTTATTCACACTACAAAAAATATGGTGCTCTTGATGAAAAAGAAACACGCTTTTTCCTAAATGGTTTTCTACATGCAGACTAATATCATTCACTTCATCCCACCCGCACACCTTTTCTTTACAGCAGTCACATACACTATATTTGTTACCGTCTAGTGTATCACACGAATATCAGCTTTTCGGATAAATATTTTGTTAAGCTTATGAATCTGGTTCCATAACGAAGCATACATATGGTTATCCTACCATCAACGTATCGTTCAGGCCAAACCAACTGAGCCGATGGGTATTGACTTGGCGATTTGCTTTATGCATGTTAGAACAAACGTAATCGTACATTGTATCGTACATTGTTATCGTATAACTAATACCGTTATCGTGGGATCTTTATGTAACAGGGCCCTGTTACATAAATCTATCGTTCCGTCGTTATCGTAGGAATCCACACGATTACAGAACGATGTACGATTTGGAGAGAAATTTTCCTGCCTCTGAATCGTGATGTAGGGTCTTTAGCCGTACTTATGTTACTAAAACAGTATTTAACATGTAAAACTGTTCGTGATGGCACTGTATTTTGCTCTGAGTTTGATAGAATAACTTGATGAGTAGCGTAATATCTGGCAGATTAAGGTATTTAGTGACAGTACAAACCCACTTGATGTCTATAATGATGGGGATCACGACATGGACGTCCAATTGGCCATTGATAATGGGTTTGTATTGTGTTATTGATGAGAGGCAGTCTAAAACGCACAGTTTACAAGTAAATAATAGATGATTTTTTTAAAAGCAGTGTATGTGTTCAACCGATGAGCATTTATTGCACACAACAAAAGTTTGCTGTTGAAAACCCCCACGCCTTTTCCTATTTGATTGTCAATATGGAGTATATATCATTCACTTCATCCCACCCGCACATTTTTTCTTTACAGCATTCACATACAATATATTTGTTCCCGTCTAGTGTATCACACAAGTTCCAGCTTTTCTGATAAATATTTCGTGAAGCTGATGAATCCGGTTCGATAATGAAGCATACATACAGTTATTATACCATCGACGTATCGTTCAGGTCGGCTAATGCAGACGATGGTTACTGAGACGGAGATTTGCTTTATGCAACGGGTTAGACGGAACGTTATCGTACATCGTATCGTACATCGTTATCGAAAAACTAATACAACAAAACAAGACAACTAAAATTTGACGTGTCTGAAACTTGTTTTCATGCTGATTACAACAGTGGAATGGAGGGGTCAGCTCAAGGCAAGTACTTGAAGTGCACATACAATGGAGATCTCCAGCTGTCTCCATCCCGTGTGTTGACAGTAACTGTTATTGGGTCTTCTTTGCAAGTGCAGCCTCAGGTCTTAAAACGAATTCCTCACTTACGCACACCCTCTAAATGCACATTTGGGATTCGAAAATACAAAAATAAAATTACTTATTACCCTAATATAATATTCTGTCATCGCTGGTCATATAAGAGGGGGGTGACACAGGGGTCCTGAGTTCCATGTTCCACTATTCTTTTTTACCCCTATGTTCCATGTTCCACTATCTTTTTGCCCCTAAGCTCCATGTTCCACTATAATTTCTCATGTTCCATGTTCCACTATGAAAATGATGCCAAGAAAACAATTTTGAACACATTTATCAGGAATTCTTTATTATATGTGGACCCAAATCAAATGATTTCTATGAAAGTCCTAATATCTAACCAAATCAAATAATCTTCAGTCCTGATAAAGGCAAGATATAGGGTCATAACTTCTAAATAGGAAAAGAAGAAAAAACAAGCGGATAAAAATATATGACAAAAAGTATACCCCTGGGGTCTGAACGGCCCGATAATGTACTGATTAGTGTTAATTCTTTGATGCATAAATGAACATTCGTATGGCTATGTGCAAGTATAGAGAGCAATTTTCTAACCTTTTTGGCACTCTTATCTGATGTAGTAGTACTTGTTAGGTACCAGAGAGATCACCAGAAGCCAGAAGCCTCTACCTCTATACTACCAGTATCACTTTCTTCAATGATCGATGCATCTTGTATTGATGACACTGCAGTGATTTCTTTTATCATAACCAAGGGCATAAGAAGCTTTTTGTAAGGAGGGGTTTACATTTGCGAGGGAGCATATAGCGACTAGGAAGGGAGTGGGGGAGGGGGGGAGGATGTACGAGGATATATGAGGAGATAGCTTTCAGCCTACGTAGAATTAACAAATACTATATTTTTCAAAACAAATCTTACCAGCATAGTTCTTGTTGCAAACGAAACGTGATTCTCTAGGAGCTTTCCACAATGCAACCTCGTTTTAATGCATTAGATATCAATAGCAGACTCGGACTTCGACTGTTAAATGCTTTCGGTATATCTCCAGTGCGTGAGTATGATTTATAATGGCGATCTTCCGGAGTTCAAATATTTATTAAATTAGGTTTGTACGATGTTACCATGCTATGAAAATTCTTGTGACAATGACGAATATGAAGACAGCATTGCTAGAAAAGATATGAAACTAAAAATTGCCATTGATGATTAAAGGAAAACATCGTGCACGTTGTTAAAAGTCAGTACACTCATCATCGTCCGCGTAGGTAGTACCGTACAGTAACACGTAAGAACCCATGGTTAAGAAACTTGGTGGCTCTATATAGTCAAAATCCAATGCTTATTCATCGCCAAATAGGGGGTGGGCGTAGTATACGAATATACGCCCCTGGGCTTGTAAGTGGGAACTTTTTCCATTTTCAAAAGGTCCAAAAAGTGCTGTTTTTCGGTTATAAGCCCATGGGCTTTAATGCGCGGGAATACGGTACGTCTTTTTAAACACATTGAGTCTGAACCTTCAAAGCCTTATTCCACCACCCAGCCAAGATCCTTTGTGCAAAGCCATTATAAATATGGATACTCTGAAATTGTCCTATTGAAGCTATGGAGTAGGGGTGCAATTGTCTACGAGCACTTACTGAGCGTTCACACTCAACACATTAGTGTATATGTGCCAATTTGGGCAGTGTAATAATGTTGAGGAAAAGGTAACTCTTGCAAACTTTTATATTAGAGGTTTTAGTCAGGTAGATATAAATGTAAATGTGGTGGTCATAGTTGTGATCAAAGTCTTGCTCCAATGACTTTACATTTTACACCAGGTCATTGGCACACTAATTAATCACACAATCACTTACTTACTCTTTCAACCCAATGATTTATATCTAATTAAGGTGTAGGTGTCACAGAGCTGTGTGCACCTATTTAGGTATAAATTTGCTCAACACCCACGAACAGAACCGACTGGCAAGTGAACCCACGACTTTCTGGTCACGAGTCTAACTGCCAAACTCAGCTAAAGAAGCACATTAGGTAGATGCTGTAGAAACAAAACATTGGCTGGAGGATTGCCACGATTATGAAGTGTAGGATATCATATTGACCGACACTGCAATACAATTTGGTCCTTATTGTGCGGTCGAAACCTCTAGTATTTAACAAAAGTAGCATAAAATTGAGTCAAAACACTGTAAAATCACGACAAAAATGCAGAAAAAATTGAGGGAATTGTCATGTTCCATGTTCCACTATGACTTCCTATGTTCTATTATTTTGTTACCCTTATGTTCCATGTTCCACTATTTATTCTACCCCATGTTCCATGTTCCAGTATTTTTTTGACCCCATGTTCCATGTTCCACTATTCTGTGTCACCCCCCTCATATAAAGAATCCACGATCATGATCCTATCATAAAACGGTAATGAATTAGCGAAAGAAGACTTGTTTGTAAGTTAGATGAGCTACCACGATGAACACTTAGTGTCTGTTTTAAAACCTGCTTTACACCATAGGGAATTCTGCCTACGTAGATTTACGTGCACTGGCGAACTGGCAAATTCGTCGGGAAATTTTGAATATGTTCAAAATTCGTTGACGAATATACTGGTTAGTTTAGGTTCGTTACAAATAGTTATGGTACGTCTATGGATTGTAGAACATTCGCACATTTAAGTAACACTTTGTTTGGCTCAGCAACTCAGTGTAACAAGCATTTTTACTACGTCAATGTCGCCTCAATACGCCACTGTAGACAACCTGGGCAAAATCGTACTGATGTGTTGCACAGATTCGCATATGTGTAAAGCGAATTTAAAATACAGGGCGGAATGGTTTGTGGCACACTGAGCTCATTCATGAAATCTGTAAAACCCACTTTACATATAGGAGATCTTATGCGAATCTGTGCAACGCATGAACACGATTTTGGGCAGATTGTCTACATGGGTTTATTGAAACGGCATTGAACATAGTAAGAATACATATGTACTTGTTACACTGAGTTGCTGATCCAAACGAAATGTTACTTATATGTGCGAATGTTCTCCGATCCATTGACGCAATATAACTATTTGTAATTAACCTAAACTAATCAGTATGTTCGTCAACAAATTTTGAACATGTTCAAAAAATTTCTGACGAAATTGCCAGTTCGTCATTGCACGTAGAGCTACGTAGGCAGAATTCGCTGAAGTGTAAAGCAGGTTTAAAGGTGATGTCCAAAATCTATCATTTCTCATTGCCCCAACTGGAGTCTACTGGAGCTTTCAGCACTAATTCTAGGCAGAAGTAATAACTGCACAAGTAACTCCAGCTTTTCGATTTAGGTCTTTGCTCAATAAAATGCTTCTTAAAAAATATTCGTTTCGAAAATAACGTTTTAAGCCTTTTCTTTAAAAGAAATTATTTATATTTAGATCACAACTCTGAGAACGAGACAACAGTAAAAGGATATGAAGGTGCAGGGGAGTATGCAAGAACATTAAAGTACGTGGACGATGAAGGCAATGGCATAAGTGTGGTAGAGGTTGGTAGAACTTATATAAAGTTAGAAAGGTTCACGTATTTTATGATGTATCTACAACCTATTGCTAAAACCATCAGTTACGAGCATCATAATTTATCACACAATTTAGTCTTTTGTACATAATTCTAATGACACGGGCCAATTGAGTGGGTGTCATGGATTCATTTAGATGAATCTGAATATGTTAAGCTTGATAAGGAATATTGAGGGGTGAATACGCTTAACCGGGTATTTTTCTTGCTTATTTTAGAATCAATGATGGATATCAAACAGGGACTATTTGAGCGATGTGACATGTTTGAAATTGCTTGAAATAAAATCTGTCTTGAAATATCATTGCATCGTCTTTGAATTGTATTGCACAGAATCGTTTAGGCAGAGAAGTTTCTGGGTCAAAATCTGTTGTACATGTACGATCAAGTTTTAGACTAATGCCTTCTGGTATACAGTGGTGCAGTAGTATACAGGGGTTTGTTGGTGTTATGCATGGCTAGAACGAATACATAAAGAGAATACAGCCCCAATAATATAATTAGGTAAGCCTCTTAAAGATTTGCCTGTATGGTGAAAACACCTGAACCTAATTATTCCATAAAAATTAGCACTTACGTATACCACAGAATATGTTCCTTTTAGTTCTCTCCAAGACCAATCTGTGTAAAATGGGTTTCGAAGAACCTTTCATTAAAATCAGCTAATTACCATTTAATCTAAGCTTCCATCCATTCTTAGGTGATTCAACTGGTGGAAGCATCAGCCGAATGCAAGCAGTTCATCAGATGGCGCTGCACCATGGCGGCCTTTAATTCAGTGACTGCAAACAATAAATATTTTATTACCTACTGGGAAAACAGGCAAGTCTAAACATCAGATCATCGACTGAAGTAGCAGTTTTATTCTAGAAATTAGTGGTAAGATTAAGTTTAAAATTGCATTACATGAGCATCATATAGTTTACACAAACTAGAGGGTGTTTTTAAATGTTCGATATCCAAATGTTTGGCTCATTTTTAGCTTTTCGTTGTTCTAAGGGTTCTCTCCTGACAGCGGGGAACTTTATGGGTGCAATTTGACCGATTTTATTACACATTAACGCGGCTGATTTTGGCACTGGTGACCTGACTGTCCCTGGCTTCCTCCACAACGGCTCCCCTTAAAATAATTGATTGCTCACTATCAGATCTACAGTGTAGGTTTTCAGAAAAAGGGGGAGGGGGCGCACTTAATGGATCTCATGGGTTTCGTACACCCGATCGATAGTATTAGTAGTGAACATGCCAAAAAAAAAACTCCAAAATAAGGTATTTTGGTGAAAAAAGGTCTGCCTATGTTGCTTATGGGGTAGTAAGCAAGAAATTGAGAAAGAAAATTTTTGATATTCAACAACAAATTTATGGGACAGCAGTGCACAACACGGCTTCTGTTGGCGGTATGGCTTAGCCACTTGTCACTGTCTTCAGTGTGTGTTCATAATTTACCGAGTCATCTTTTGTGCACAAGGTGGTTTCAAGTATCGTCAGTTTTCACGGCCTGATCACTGGCACTGCCTTAAAGTCCCTGTTCATACTGTTCAACTAAAACTGCGTATATAGTCGTGAGATATGACGATGTGTATCAAGCTGAATGTCAGCGAAACTTATTGTATAGTATGACATAAAGTTCTATTTAGGCTTATATACTAAATATGTGTCTTCAAGATGTATAGTTATATCGTAGTTTAACAAAATACATCTCAAATTTGTAATATTTAGGAAGTGGCTACGTCGGCTTCCTAGCCAACCCACTGTGGGTAGTAGGCTAGGGAGCTGACATTTTTCGGATTCCTCGCCTACCCTCAGTGTGTAAGCTAGGGAGCCGATGGAAATATCTATAATAGTAGAGCGTATTAGTTACCACTTTATAAGACATGTATGAAGATTACATTTTCTGGGTATCCTATATTGAATGTCCTGGTAACAACATAGACAACCACTTTTTATGCATATATGATTTTTATTTTTATGATAAAACATTGATAAAACATTAAAGATAGTTATATTGAGAGCCTAAATTCAGTAGGCCTAATAAATCTATTTCAATTAAATTGTATTTAGTTAATTGTACTTCGTACAAATGTATATGTCAGAAGTATTCATAAAATTGACTTCAAACACTGCATACATCTTTCTTTATTAGCTACAACTTCAAGAAATATATGGCGATTATATCATCTTGTTATCTTATATTGAATGATTTAGTTACATCACAACGGGTTATTTGTATACGGCACTGATACCGTAGGAAGCATACAGAAGAAAAATTTCGAGAATTACGATACGATTCCCTGCATTTTCCCAATTCTTATTTTTGCGACTTTTACGAACGTAAAAAGGTTCTGTAGCTTCTGCAAATTACGGCTTTCCTCATAACTTGCCTGAAGTTACGTTTATTCCGAGTGTTCCCCTTATATTACGCATTTTACGGAGGTTCCAGTAATAAAAAGAATATTTCTAAAAAAGTTCAAAATCACGCCGACATATTGACAGGTTTTCATTACATTGGGTGTCTGTACGGCGCCCGCACTTCCGCTTTCACTTTGTGGCGAGAATAAACGAGAATGGCCGAACAAATCCGAATATTTATGAGCAAAAGGTAGCCGCCATTGTGCGGAAGTGTATCTCTGGTGTAAGAATTTATGCTGATTATTACGTGTTTTTTTTTGTTTTTTTTTTTGTGTTTTTTTTTAAATTTCGCTAATCGTAAGTACCATAGTTTCGGTGATTGAGCAGTTCCAAGAAAATCGTGATAGCCGTAACTTTGTTTCGAATTGTTACGAATTATTACGTTTTCTTACGCCGATTCCTCTAATTTCGTATAAGTTTCTGTATCCTTCTGACGATATCAGTACTGTATATTACATGATATTTGCACAAAACATCGATTTTCAAGCAAGCCCGATTTGAGTATGTATTCTTCAGATATTTCTTTTCATGAAATTGTACTTAGTAGCTAAATATATGTCTGCAGTATTCATATAATAAAATTCAAGTTGTTGTTTTGTCCACAGTAATTATATTGAATATAAGTCAGTTAGGTGAATGTCTTAACCATTTGACCAATTAAGTATTTGTTTGCTGAGAATGATTTATTTACTGGGAATTTATGGAGTGTTACAAGAAGTGTCAGTTCATTATTTTGTGTTCATTGTTCTTTATTCACAACACTATATTCTTTTACAAACAGTTTCGCAAAACAACTGTTGGCATCTTCAGAATGCTCGGATGTGTACTGATTCTTTGATGGTTCTGGTCAAGAGTGCTATCACAGACCACGTGAACCAACAGAACCATGAAATAGACTGGGAGGGGAGCTATAGTGATAGACAG
>CM032664.1:12990958-13002002 GCA_019095985.1 Streblospio benedicti | reverse complement strand
GATAAAACAACAAGAACAACAATGAAGTCAGTTGGCCTGACTTCACAAGCACCATCGGCAGTAATTAGCAAAATTAAAACTTTGCTAGAAGGCTCAAAGTAGTGGCCCATAAGAGGGCCATTGTTTTGCTTCTTGGCAGAAGCCTCGTGCTTAGGCCTCATCGTCGATGAAGATGACGCGCTCGGCAGCCGGGGGAGACACTTGGCTGCTCATGTGACCACCTTTCCCTGGACGGCGTCCACGGCAAGCGAAGTGCGGGTGGATGCCGACATTTCTTACACACACACGCCATCACTAACTCACCGAACATAACCGTTTCCCAAACTTTCAGCTGGCAGCCACGTTTGTCTGATGACAGTTCAAAGGGATCACCTAATCTGTTCTTGGGGACAGCCGCCGAATCTCTGAATTCCGATTTGTTGACTGTGGTTGCAAAAGTTTTTGGATTTCAGTTGTGCAATTTTTAAAAACTAATTGATTAATCATATTTTCATTTGTTATATTATCTATATGCGGAATTTATTCTCAATTCTAGAACACATAAACAAATAAAATGCCTTATGTTGTAACTATAGAAAAGTAACTTGCCAACTTCAGAGCTTAATTATAGCCGCCAAGTAACTTTAATGACCAGCCGACTGTTTAATCTATGCCTCCCCACAACAGAGCGATCACAGTAGACCTACCAACATGGGGCGGGACGAATACTGAAAATTGAACTAGAATACACGATGTATAATACTTGAATCGTAGTCGAGTACTTGAACATTTGATTAGCCACTTACTTTGTTATCATTTTTCCACCATAAAAGGCTAAATCATGTGTTTTAATTGTGTTTGATATATGAATAAACCATTAAAAAGTACAGTCGATGTATAAGCACAACAATCTTACCTTCAAAAAGTCCTCACTTTCAAAGAGAATGCTACTTTTGATAATGCCTTCTAGAGCCAAGCACTAACCACTACTACTCAGTTATGTGGATTCTCATAACATTGACTGTTTTACTGCTCTCACAACTCCTCATTTCAGTTCATGCAACCAAGGTGCGAACATCAAAGGGTCACATTTCCTTTTATCTGGGCTGCTAACATAGCCCATTCACACCAGTTGCTTTAAAACAAAGAACTGAGAACTAGAACCATATAATGGCGACAGTTTATAAAGCGTACAATATCGTACATTCAAGTACTCGAGTGCTAAAAGTGTACTCGAGTAATGACAGAACTCGACTCGAGATCGAGTACTTGATTACATATTTTTACACTACAACTAACTGCTGTTTTTATCAAATGTATCATTGGCAAATAAGAAACAAAATCATGCAGTATTTTGTTATTACTATAGTGTTCGTTTTATTGTTTTATTCAGCAAAAAATAAGGTCTTGACAGGTCTTGAAAAGCTGAGGAATTGTCACATAATACGGGATTGCCTGGGGCAGTCAAGCACTTTATGAGGGTGTTGGGCAATGGATTGCATGAGGCACTGTTGTGAAAGATAACACAGCACAGTTTAACGGGAAGAAATATATAAAGTGTAGGTTTAATTATGAATTGTTTGTACAACCAGGATAGAACAAAAAGCAACTGAAAATCAAATACAGTCGGCTCTCTCTTCTTTTTTGTTCCTGAATAGTGCTAGATGTTCACAAAATTACAGTCAGTCCTCCACGCTGCCGCACTAACATTGACGAGTCCACCTTTCAGCTAACGTGATGATCTCGATTAGCAGATCCTTCACACGATAGTCTCTCACCGGCACGGGTCACGATGATGTTTTGCTGACTTGACACTTCATATCCTTCCTGAGATCGAAAGTCACTTTATGCGCAAGCCCAAATTCATGCATGAATCCAAGCAGAGAAACCACATCAGCTTATGTACTGTTTCCTGATCTTATTATAATGTGAATAATAACTGCTGATGTTACAGTGAGATAACTATGAATCCATAAAATTACATAGGCATTTAATAACTAAAATTACCAAAACCAGAAAAAAGCCAAAACCAGTCCCCTCCAACCCGCCAATCACCATCTCCACATCCAATATAGTCAAAAATCAATATAACATATTTACATACTATGTAATTAATATATAGTATGACCAGAATCAATATAACGCATATACAGACAATAAATCAATATAGTGGCGTGACCACATTTCCTTTCACCCACCAACATTTAAACATTGCACAATATTGAACGATGTTAAACAATTAAACAATGTTAAGACATTACAAATTTATACTGCCACAGACTCATGGGTCTACACATCTTCACATAGCTGCAATGACCCTGTATGCAATTTTGTGACAGTAACATTTTTATGTTGATGTGTATAAGGGCTGTCCACGTTGACAAAATCGACCGTTTGTGATTAAATAGTTAAAAAGTGGGGAGATAAAAAAGCAATGGTGTGGTTTAGTCTGGAGATAACACCAGCTTTGCACTCGTGGTTACCCTTATAGTCTTGACGATGCCAAATGATACGCCATGCCTGCCGGCCCATATCATCACCTGTGCCACAGTGGTACTCGCGCTGACCAAGCAGCAAAATAAATGCGTGGGGCTAAATCATTTTCTGTTCGAATATTTTTGTAAAAATGAAAGATATGACCTCTAGGTGTCCACGTTAACACTGGTCAGCCATCGTCGGTCTACGAGAATCTCTTTTACATTGTTACAATAGCTAGATCTATATAGCCATGAGATATGACGATGCTGGTCCGCTGGCCATTAGGAAGATCTGAACGGTTCATGTGCCTGTTGGGCGGAGTTGGGGCGAGATTAGTTTTAATCGATTAATCAATCAGAATTTGTGTAATTTAGTTTAGTTTTAGTTAATCAACAAACTTGAAAATTTCAGTTTAGTTTAGTTTAGTTTAATCATAAATTTCCATTTTAATCATGATTAGTTTTGATTAAAAAAAATCTGCCAAAACGTGTTATCATATATAACTTTTACAGAGAGCTTAATTTATAGTCAACTGCTTGCTTATCAGTGAAAATTTGTCTAAAAGTGACCACTATGATGTAATTGGGTTAATGGCTTGCAAGCTTTCTTTGTGTTCAGCTATAGAAAAAAAGACAATTTCCTGTGAGCTTTAATTCCAATGGCTTTAGTTAAGATAAGATAATTAGTTTCTATCGACCATACAGTTAGCAGTTTCTTTGATTCTGCCTTTAAATAGATTGCTTACCATTCTTGATTTAGTAAAAGGATGGTAGATTGTGTGTTTTCATTTATGATGTATTGGTTATCAAAGAGATATTGCCTACTTCAGACAGTAGGAAATTTCAGAGTGTTGTTTTCTTCTATTCTATGGTGTATAAAATGTTGTTTGATAAATTTAAAACTATGCTTCAGAAACAAAGTCTTTGTTTAATCTGTATGTCATCATCATATAAAATGCGGAACGCCTGATTTGGTATCCATTTGAATGTTCACACTTGTTGTTAAGAGTTGGGACTAACAAATACAACACTCTGAGACTTAGGGCAGCCCCAAACCACCGCGCGCGCCCTCGACCACCCCCCAACAACAAACACTGACTGACTTCAACTTCTGTCACGTGCTGCCACCTGGTGACAGAAAAGTCTCAGACGATGGACATTGAAAATGTCCGAAAATATTAAGACAATATAGTAAGTTTTTTAAGGATTTATCACAAAATTAGTGTTACTTGTTGATAGAAAAAAGAAATCCAATGAATCTCTTTACAAAGTCACGATAGACCTTTAGTACTTTGTCAAATAGACTTCTTACATTGTATAAAACATATATAGACACCCCCTAGAGATGCATAAAGATGCATGAAGAGTCCCAATGTGTGCATCACCTAGCTTTACATGCATTTATTACCTAATTCTAGACCCAGTACAACCAATTCTCCAGTATTACTCACATCAATCTTTATCAATGTCAAGTACACCACACATACTAAAATTATAGATTTATCTATATCTATATAAAAATGTTAATACATTTGAATACGTAGTATAGCATCGTGTGCCATGTGTATATTTGCTGCAGGGCCGAGACAGCATGAGCCATGGGGACAGCAGACACTTTGACCAACCACTGCCTGGGAATAGATCATCCCTCTATCTGGAATACGACATATATTTTGCGTGAGTAACAACATTCTTTGATTTGATTCAAAGTAAAAAAATATATATAAAACATAAAACCGTGTTTTTATTTTGATACTACGTTGAAGTTATGTCTTGCTTGTTGTGAGCAAATAAACGAGTGAATAAGTGAAAATGGTGACTGCAAGGATGCTGCTGCCAACGTTTATTTGAGAAAAAGTTGGGGGTCTGAAAAACTGACCCACATCAAATTAGTGATACAATCGTAAAATAAGTAAATATGATACTAAACATACCAAAACACTTAATTAAGCTTACTCTAACAATAAAAATAAAAAGAATTATTCATACACTACAATGAAGTTACAGAACAAATTATAAATCTAAATATGCCAACTTATTAGCACAACCAAAAATTTAAGGGTGGAGGTGGGGAAGTGGAAGGAAAACACTTGAATAAAAGACCAACAAATGAAGGATGTTCAGCATAATGGCGGAGCTTGGGCTTTTATGCAAGGTCAAGTTGGGATGATCAACCACATAGAGGTCACAGACCACCAAATCAGTAAACCGCAGTTTGTACAAATTAAAAATTAATTTTTGTACACAAAAATTCGGATTTTTATTTTGATACTGTAGCAAAACTCGTAAAGTAGGCCTTCAGTGCGCGACTCATTGTAGCATGGTCGCAGACTATAAAAAGCCCCTTATATAAGTTGCACTGGAGTAGGTTAGTTTTCCTAGGCTACACACACTTTGATAGGCTTTGTTGTTGATTATTATGGCCACTGTAGGATTAGGGAAACAGTACTCTCTTGTACTGATTCTGAGCCGAATAGCGGCAGTTCTCTCTTAGATGCTGGATGGGCAGCAAGTAGGGTTGTCGATCTATTCCTCGGAATAGGCCCTCATTCACTTGTCTCTCAAGGTTGGCCAGTGGCCTTCCTTCCTCTCGTGGTCTAACCCGCGTGGCTGTGTGGAGGGGACGCACTGTCAGCACTGGTGTGAAGTCCTCCCTGCGAGGAGGCCTCTCGTGAAACCCAGGGGTGAACACCGTCTGGGCAGTGGGTAACTGGAACCCAGGCTGGGGCGTACGCGGAGAGCTTAGTACACAACGAGGAGTCAGCTAGAGAACCGCAAGACCTCCCCGGGGCCGTGCGTGGGCGTAGCCTGCCACATCACCCCAGGGCCGACGCAGTCAAGGAGAAGGCGGTGAGCGGACAAGGCCGGCAATAGTGCATATTGTCACTTTCTTCACAATACTACGTTGAAATTATGTCTTGCTTGTTTAGAGAAAATAAATGAGTGAATAAGTGAAAATGGTGACAAGCAGCACAAGGAGGCTGCTGCCAACGTTTATTTGAGAAAAAGTTGGGGGTCTAAAAACCGACAAAAAACAACAACCAAGACATAATTACAACTTACAACTTGAAAAGTGAACTGTGAATTATAACAGTGTACACAAGAACTACTGGACTGGCGCAAAGTACATTTGATTATGGATCAACCATAAAGACCTGACCTAATTAAATACACATGATATAATTTAATAATATTTTAGTTTGTTACTCAATTGAATACAGCCATAAGTGAGGTATTATTAAGAATTACATACATATAGTGTACAAGCACATGTCTCCTGGTGTATAAGGGATGATGTAAATGTCAACTACCTTAGCCCATAGAGGAGTGGCTGGAGTTGAGTATCAGTTTCAAAATGGGTGTGTTAACCCGACAAGCCCTGACAAATGAAGTCTGCCCTAAAAACCTCCCTTAAAACCTCAATTGGGAAAAAGGGGGAGGAAAAGCATGACAACCACATGACTAACGTAAAAAATTATGGAACATTATGCATATTCTAAGATGTAAATAAAAGTATATAAATGAATAACGCATAATTTAGTTCTACAGTAGCGCCTCACTATAGTATTGTGAACAAAGTGTAGCTCCTGCGAGAAGCCGGGTTCACACACGGCTGAAAAATACAAGGTTCAATGGCCCATCTCTGGTTGTGTACGCTGAGAAAGCCTGTCTTGCTTGGACTCCCCAAACCGAAAATCCTCGTTGTGTTACTGAGATGTTTGTGTACACCTCACACCCGGCCTCTCGCCACTTGCTGTGTGGGTGATGTGGGTGGTGTGGAGAATAAATTGGCTGACACGCAAAGTCCTGCTTAAATTGGTTGTCTTTTATTATGATCTATCCTCTGTTATAAGATATTTGGGTTGATGTAGCTCTCTAATGTCAATTGTGATTAACGCTATATTGAAAGGATGAGTCCAATCTGAGTGCAATAAACAACTGTATCCAAGTTATAACTTTATTGTCTATTGTCACATGAAACTATTATTTATTGACTATTGACTATTGAATGATCTTTGCTGAGCACAAGCTCAGGTTGTGGTCAACATGATGAGTTATTCTCAACTGCCGGCCACAGCGCTCGCTGGCTAGTTCCAGCTTCGCCCGCTGTTGCCAGTCCTTTACATATTTGGGTGGCCTGATTACTAGATTACCTATTGGTCTATACACTTACTAGAATAATGAATATGATAATGAGTTTATATATGTATTGTGACTGATATAGCCAGAATGATCTTAATGCAGAACAATGTTGCTTTATCAATAATTAATTTCTTTAATACTGTTTTATTGGTTCATATTTGGGTTGATGTATTTTCTTCCTCTAATTAGGGGTCAAAAATAAAAAAATGATTAATTTTATATTGAAAGGATGAGTCCCCAATCTGAGTGCAATAAACAACTGTATTTGGGTTATAACTTTATTGTCTATTGTCACATGAAACTATTACTTTATTGACTATTTGACTATTATTTTGAATGATCTTTGCTGAGCACAAGCTCAGGTTGTGGTCAACATGATGAGTTATTCCCAACTGCCGGCCACAGCGCTCGCTGGCTAGTTCCAGCTCGCCGCTGTTGCCAGTCCTTTACATATTTGGGTGGCCTGATTACTAGATTACCTATTGGTCTATACACTTACTAGAATAATGAATATGATAATGAGTTTATATATGTATTGTGACTGATATAGCCAGAATGATCTTAATGCAGAACAATGTTGCTTTATCAATAATTAATTTCTTTAATACTGTTTTATTGGTTCATTATTGTAATCAGCCAGTATCGAACAATTCCCAAGTGGACTGGGATACTGGTGACGGTGGTCAAAGTAACTTTCTGCATACTAAAGGAAGTATCCATGAAACTTGGGGGCGTCAAATAAAGAAAATCAGGAACATTGTGCTTGATGCCCTCAGGAAGGCAACGAAGGCCACTTAATAGGTTGAACCATCCTTAGAATGAAAAGCCTAACCCCTACAGAGGTGAGTGACAACTCCCACCAATGTAATGTGGATGGTTCCATTTGATTATTTATTTACATTGCCACCAAGATTTAACTAAGATTTTGCTGTCCCACCATCATCACAAGTTCGTCAACTCTGATGGTGGCGTCTGACAGGATCCTATCCTTCGCCCCAATTAACAAACTACCTAATCTTGTAAACGAGGTGAGGTATAAGTTGTCGGCTTATGGGTTATCGGTGTGCTACAAACACTTCATGGAGCAGGAATGGGTCGCGTGGCATCGGCCTGCTGTGCAGGTGGCCGCAAGGCCTCTTTAAGTTGCTCATCCAGGAAGTCTGCTTCATACCTCGGACGTCTTCATCTGCAAATGTGATGGAAGCGGCTCGAGAGTCCCTGAGCAGTCCTGGTGATCCTGTTTGGGACCCACGTTGACTGGAATGCAGACTGGTTCCGGCAGCTGACATAGGTGAGAGATCGCGTCTTGGTGAGGCGTCTCCCAGGCTAGCCGATGTCAGCATTTGGTGCTCTCCTGTGGGTGTCAGCTGCGTCGATTCTTGCCTTGGCAAATTGGCAGCTGCTGCGTGAGTGTCATCCAGGGTGACACGCAAGTTGTCGAGGTGGCCATCCAAACTGCGCACCTCCCTTAGGGTACTGTTACGCGGTTCGATTAATAGTGCATCTCATACAGTTGTACACACTTGTGCCCAGTGATATGACATGTTGTTAACCTCAGTTATATGTAGAATAAGGTGAAAGACAGACAGTCATGTCAGCATGTCTGGTGTCGGTGTATATAATCACTACGCACGGGTACATAAGCGTCTAGCACTATTGTCACTATGTCCAAGGTTTAGAGTACACGGCAGTTTCATTATGATAGGCTGATGTAGCTAGTGTTTGCTATATGTGTATGTATGTGATTGATGCTTGAATGAAGAATATAAGTGAACAATAAAGACATTGGAAGTTAAAGGACAGGCATTACTCTGCAGTATACACAATCTCAGAAGTTACCCAGGAACATAACGTTTAACATGGTGGCAGCGGTGTAAGTGGTTACCCAGCGACAGTGTTACGTGTTACAAGTCTGTAACATAGTGTGACCAGCGATACAGCCGACGACCGAAGAGTAAGAGACTGCATGTGAGAACTGGGAGTGTCAAGCATGGAAAAGTTTTTGGTTTCGAGACATGCTGTCTTGTGTGTGCGAGTGACCAGGAGGTTGTCCAGCTGCTGGTGAAGAAGTAGTGATGGGGGATCCAGAACCACAGAACGAGCCGGGTGAGGCCGCAGGTGTGAACCTGGGATTACTGGCAGCAATTCTTCAGCAGCTGACAAGCCAAGTCCATTCAGCACAGAAGGCACAAGTTGCGGGAGGGATAGCACTGCCGATGCTGAAATGGAGTGAGAAGAACCCAAAACATAACTATGAACAATGGTGTGCGATGATGGACTCGTACTTTATGATCAACAAGAGTCCTGATGAGGAGAAGTGGCATCATGTGGTAGCAAATGCAGGCGTGCACGGCATCGAGCTCAGGGGGGCGTGGAATATGAGCGATCAAGAGAAGAAGCAAGTCAAACATGTGTTCCACAAGTTCCAGCAGCACATGCCTGGTACGGTGAACAAGTGGTGTGCCAGACTCGAGCTCTCTTCCCTGACCCAAGGTGCAAGTGAAAGTGTCAGTGAATTTGTGGTCAGAATACGGAATAAGTCCAAAGATTGCAGATACTCAGCACAAGATGAGGCGGACTCGAACATTACGTTCCACCTTATCAAGGGAACTGTGTGGCCAGGATTGCAGAAGTTGATTGCTAAGGGCAATGACTTAGCGCTAACAGATGCCATCACAAAAGCCGAGACTCATGAAGCCACCCAGCTGAATTACGGTGCATTCCGTTTTAAATCAGTGGATTATGCGAGGAGCAGCAAGGTGGATAAGGTGTGCCAGAGGTGTCTGCGGCAGCACGAACCATGGAACTGTCCTGCATTAATTTCAAACTGCCTAGCTTGCAGGTCTATGGGACACTGGAGAGGCAGCAACTTGTGCCCCAAGGCGCAGAAGGAACGTAGCCAGGGCAAGAGCAACACTTCGTGCAGGAGGACGCCCACCAAGAAGAAACAGCAACACAGCGTGAAAGGCGTCTCAGCAGATGGCAGCGACGAGGATGACGACGACCAACCAAGTGACAAGAGTGACTCCGGGGAGGAGTCAGGTCTGAACATAGGACACGTTGGACACGTACTTGTGAGTAAAGTTGTGTGTACGTCTAGTAGAGAGAGTTTGTATAGTGTTGATAATGATAGATACATGCAGATTATATGTAGCCTAGACCTAAGAGTGCACCACGTACAGTTGTATACTCTTGTGCCCAGTGATATGACATGTTGTTAGCCTCAGTTATATGTAGATTAAGGTGAAACGTACTTAGCCATGAAGCATGTATGTTAGTCACGGTTCATGATCATATGGTACAAGGTGAACATGCAGACAGTCATGTCAGCATGTCTGGTGTCTGTGTACATAATCACTATGCGTCTAGTACTATTGTCACTATGTCCAAGGTATAGAGTATTGATGTATGAATGATGAATATAAGTGAACAATAAAGACATTGGAAGTTAAAGGATAGTCATTACTCCGCAGTATACACAGTCTCAGAAGTTACCCAGGAACATAACGTTTAACAGGTACTGACTTAGACTGGCAGCATTCCTGTCTTCACGGCGAGCATTCTGGGGTACCTCACCAGCTTGACATGCTGCGAGCGGTCTTGCAACTTGTAGCTCCTGGTCTTTGGCTGCCATCCCTGCCCGCAGCTCAGTCATCGCTGTCCTCGCTAATGTATACATTTACTGGACTTCAATGTGGGATGTGGAACAGGGTTGGAGTCCCCCTACATCCTCTGCCAGGGTCCTTCCGGGCCGCAACCCTGGAATGGAGGGTGTGGCTTCCTGCTCAGCAACCATGCCGATCTGGTCACTGTCCTGCTTGATGCAGGCATACATTGCCGCATAGGCATCATAAGTTAGATCTTCCTGTATCCTGTGATCCACCTCGTCCCACGCCTCCACGAACTCTCGGTGCTGGGTCTTGAGAGCATTGGCAACTTCTGTCCATGCCTGCTCTAAGGCTCCTCCATCCAATAGTTGGGCATTGAACCCCTCGAGGCCCAAAGCACTTCATTCCTGTTGGGAACATGGAGCAACTTTCCATTGGGAATGTGGTAGTCAGCACCGTGGCGGAGTTGTTCCAGTTCTTGCTCCAACTCCGCAATCCGTCGGTGAGTGCGTGTAAGTTCATCCTGTAATGTGGGAACCTGAGTTCCCAACTCTTGATTCGTGTCCGTCAGCTAAGACACACACGTTGTGAAGTCCTCCACCTCCTTCGATAAGGCCTTCATCTGCTTCTCTGCATCATTCCGCTGGTACTTGTACTTGCAGCACTCTCTACGAGAGGTCGACTTTTTTTAAATTTATTTGTGTGAATAATACTTTGTCTGATTGTATTTTATAGTTTATTTTGAAGGATGTGATGAATAATTTTATATTGCAATGACATCTTAATATTTGATCATTTTATTTACAAGACGCTTTTTCCATCTGACCTCTCTACAAA
>CM032664.1:12931430-12985690 GCA_019095985.1 Streblospio benedicti | reverse complement strand
AAACTAAACTAAATGACGATTTTCATGATTAAACTAAACTAAACTAAAGTGACTCGGGCAAATGTTATGATTAAACTAGACTAAACTAAATGATCGCTTGATTAACTAAAACTAAACTAAATTTTGCAAATGAAGGATTTACGAAATGAAATAACACATTTTTTGTTTTCTATTCTAACTATTTCATTTTAATGTAAATATACATATCATACATGCATACATAATATTGTATTCTTGTAATCAATATTCAAATAAACAATATACTTCAAGCCCTACTATTTCAACTAATTTCAAAATTATTTTCAAATACACAATGTCCATATGTACATCGTACTGGTACATGATAATTTCATCCATATGGATTTAGGGATTTTTAAACCAATATAAGTGAATTCAGTCTAACTAGATTAAAAATTTAGAACATACAGATTAAACAAAGGCTTTGTTTCTGAAGCATAGTTTTCAATTTATCAAATAACATTTTATACACCATAGAATAGAAGAAAACAACACTCTGAAATTTCCTACTGTCTGAAGTAGGCAATATCTCTTTGATAACCAATACATCATAAATGAAAACACACAATCTACCATCCTTTTACTAAATCAAGAATGGTAACCAATCTATTTCAAGGCAGAATCAAAGAAACTGCTAACTGTATGGTCAATAGAAACTAATTATCTTATCTTAACTAAAGCCATTGGAATTAAAGCTCACCTGACATTGTCTTATTTCTATAGCTGAACACAAAGAGACCTTGCAAGCCATTAACCCAATTACATCATAGTGGTCACTTTTAGACAAATTTTCACTGATAAGCAAGCAGTTGACTATAAATTAAGCTCTCTGTAAAAGTTATATATGATAACACGTTTTGGCAGATTTTTTTTAATCAAAACTAATCATGATTAAAATGGAAATTTATGATTAAACTAAACTAAACTAAACTGAAATTTTTAAGTTTGTTGATTAACTAAAACTAAACTAAATTACACAAATTCTGATTGATTAATCGATTAAAAACTAATCTCGCCCCCAACTCTGGTTTATGTTATTACTAATGGTCAAATTTCATAAATATGCTTATCTTAAAAGATGACTACTAAACTTGACATTTAATACATAAATGCATCCCACCTACCACACATACATGTATCAACATCAAAGGCTGTGTACTAGTATTGCTTTAATATGAGGAGTTGGCTACACGAAAAATCAAGTTGAAATAGTAATAATTTAAATGAAATTGGGGGGAATTGGAGTGGAATTGACTGGAATTGACGGGATTAAGCTCAATTCCAATTTCAAATTTCTTTCAGATGTTCAATTCCAATTCCAAATACGGAATTTGAATTAGAATTGAATTCCGCATTTCCAGTGGAATTGACCCCATCCCTGAGTGGATGAACACGATTTTAAGGGTGGGAAAGGGAAACCTATTTCATTTTAGTGTACTTAAAAGTTATGTACACTGTATAGCATAGCAATAGTTATGTAACGGTATACAATGTTAAAAGAAAAAACAAATGATTGATCACATTAGCATTTGAATACATCCATTGTATTTTGTGATATTAGGACACAGATAGGACATCATCCATTATTTTCCCCATGTGATGCCATATATATAAATGTAACTCGTTGATAATTAATATCTTAAAACAATTGTAGGAGTCCCATCACAGCCCTTAAGAAAGTAAACACTACCGAACGTAAAATGGCGAAATCTGTGTGTGGTAAAAAAAATGGAGACATATCATAATCTTGGGGCAGCATCTTAATATACGCTTATTGTCGGTGTAACATGTTAACAATCTACTAATTTCTATTTGATTAAAGTTGTATTAAGTTACTTTTTTTATTTGACATTTATTTACTGGTATGTCGTTGTGGGGAAACCGATACAACCAAGCAAGAATACTGTCCTTTTACCGAAAGTGAATCTCATTTTTAAGCCTACTGTTGTCTTACCGTAATGGAATCTCACTTTACCAGAAACCACTGTCGTTTCGCCTATATTGGTTGTAGTTTTAGCAAAACCCTCATCTATCCGGTCAGGTCAAAATTAAAAAAAAAAAAAAAAAAAAAAAAAAAAAAAAAAAACCACTTCCCATGAGAAGTTTTCGGCAAGACTCGAACCGAAATGGGGGATTATTGATCCATCATAATTGATCTCTGTCGTGCCTTGATGGACTTGGTCGGGGCTGGTTTATATTAGAGTCTGGACCAGTCATACTCTCTATGAAATGTGGTGTCCTGTCTTGTCTTCCGGCCATTAATCTTTTATAGGCTGACATTTGCTGCTACGGCAGGCCTCGAGTTACGACAGCCGCCTACCCAGCACTTCAGATCACCTGGCGCTTCTTGTTCAGGTCTTTTAAGATGAAAAAGCTAATTGATAAACTTAATTAAATTGATTATTTCTCACAATATTAGGGATTGGCTTATGAAGTAACAACGGAGGGGTTTGCCAAAATATAGTGGATTTCACTTGCCTTGCTTGGTATTTTTTCGGTATCGCCGCAAGTTCAGACCCTTTATTTACATTGATAACTGATACCAAATTATGTGTTTATTTGTGGAATTTTCATCCCTGTAGCTGTATTTATCAAATTACTTTATTTAATCATTTTTATCATTTAGAAAATAGATGTAAGCCACCAATATGTGTTTTCACCAATGACTAATACTTATTACCTACAGAAATAATCATAAGATTAATGTTAAGACAGATATGCTTATCTTGTTACCATTAGAGCTATAAATTGTTGATGTTCGTTTGGAATATTATATGATTGATACATGTACATGTAAATGTTATTCATTGACAGAGGGCTACAGGTAAAGTGTTTGAACTTCAAAAACGTTCAGTGAAAATATGTTAAAACTAGATTCTTTGATACAATTTAAATTCTTTTTTTAAAGATATTTTACCCAACATATACGCTATGTTAAAGCAGAGACGGAGGCAAGTAGAGAATGTACTACCTGCTTTCACAAAGCAGGATGGACTCTTCACTTAAAAAAATATTTGATTTATAGCCAATAAACAAGTATATGAAAACAAATGTGTTACAGTAGCGAATTAACCAAGACTTGAAATTCATCTACATAATATATTTATTAATTACCAGCGAACGTCTGTACGTACATGCATATATACATGTGTATGTTGAACATTCGCAGTAAGGTACATGTATTAACTAAAACTATGGATATTGTTTAATATAAAGTTGCATACAGCATAACCTATAATTGAGGTTATACTGTTAATTTACAACCTTCCTCTGGTTTAGCATCGTGATATATGTATGTCAATTATTTGTTATTTTGCATTGCATTTTACTTCATATGATAAAGGAAGCTTTTTGCTTTGTCAATAAAGGTAGCATTTCTGTAACTGTTATTTGAATAAAAATTAATATTGACAACATCGAAAATTAAGAATTGACATATTGTTAAATGTTCGAAAAAAGAATTGGGTATTTTTCATAATTCTCATTAACACTATTCCATATTGTAGGCGCAGAAGAGGAGATTGGAAAGTTTTTGGCTGGGCCTTTGGAATGCACAGGACGGAACCACACTTATATATTTTCTTCAAATTCAACTGAAATGCCATTTTATTCAGATGAATAGGATCATACAAAAAAAGTCGATAGGACTAACTTTCATAACTGGTTTCTTGCATTCCAAAAATCTACTGGGAGACTTAATTCGTATTTATAACCTTATTGAAATTTAAAGAATATTGTTTTAGGATAGAAAGGCACTGTGTGTTTCAAAGTACCTTTCTAATGCTATTGTCACATGGCCAATTGCGGTAGATGCGGATGCTAATGGCTAAAAATCTGGGGGATCTGCTTATGTCTGCGTACGGTTACGTATCCTGCGTATTGGGTTACATATAGAAACGTATAGGCTTACGGGGGATACGTATTCTTGCGGATGCTTACGTATTTGTTATCCACTAGCATTGGCATCTACTGTAAGTGGCCGTCTGACTGTAGGAGGATATGGATTATTGCGGATGCTTACAGATTTTTGTCCCCAATCATCCGCATCTACCAAAATCAGCTGTGTGACTATAGCATTATGCTACAGTCACACGGCCACTTACGGTAGATGCGGATGCTTGTGGATAACAAATACGTAAGCATATGCAAGAATACGTATGTGACGCAAGCATACGTATCTATCCGTAACTCAATAAGCAGGAAACGTAGACATGCGCAGACATACATAGATTCGTCACCAAGATTTTGAAATTCTCAAAACTTTGTTGCGGATCACACATGTGCAAAATATACGTAAAATACGTAACTCTTACGTAAGGTAGGTAAACTCATCCGCGAGGCTCTGTATCGTACGTAATCATCCGTATTCATCCGTATCCCCATACGCAGGGTCCGCAGTAATATGATGATGTATCTCTTTACTGTGAAGTCAGGTTGACAACCGGAATCCTGGGTCTCTTTGCTGCGTATTTTCATAATATTTACGTATTTTCATCATGCAAGCATCCGCAGGTCTGTATCATGCTGTAATGCTACAGTCACACGGCCACTTACAGCATGATACGGACCTGCGGATGCTTGCATGATAAAAATACGTAAATATTATGAAAATACGCACGATACGGAGCCTCTCGGATGACTTAACGTATCTTACGTAAGAGTTACGTATTTTACGTATATTTTACGTATGTGTCATCCGCAACAAAGTTTTGAGAATTTCTAAATCTTGATAACGAATCTGCGTATGTCTGCGCTCTACGTACCCTGCGTATTGAGTTATGGATAGATATGTATGCTTAAGCAAGATACGTATTCTTGCGGATGCTTACGTATTTGTTATCCGCAAGCATCCGCATCTACCCTAAGTGGCCGTGTCACTGTAGCATAAGTGGCCGTGTCACTGTAGCATTAATGTCTCATAGAAAAGATTGAGATCTGTAGACATGAAAGATATTAAGACAAATGAAATATTTAGTCTGTCATCACTCATAGTTATTACCCTTATAAATACTACATTATATGTGCTCCTTATGTTTAGAATGTGTGTGAACTAGTATTGCTTTGTATGTTGCTTAACTATCTAAACGGGCAATAAGCATGTGTTATATCTATATGTATTGTTGTTATATGGGTGACGTGGAATTGAATGTTTGGTAGGAAAATGGATAGATGTATCAGTCATACATTATTTTATGTTTTATGTTTTCAACCAAAGCATGAAAATGTTCACTGTGTTTTAAGCTGATGTATGATATTTTATACTGGTAACACAGTAGCTTCCTCATCTGATTTGTCACATAATATTTCAGTATCTTACAACCTGCAAGATGACGTTTAGAACTTCATTTCATTTCAATTTTTTTTATGTTTTTCACTATCACTATGTTATGGAAAGCCAGGAAAGTCTTTGCACAATACGATATGGTTAGCAACTTAGCATGGTTAAATACTATTTATAACTATCTATTTCTCAGAGGTTCAATAATCATATTTAGATTGTGTTAAGGAATCCTTCTCGTACCCCCCCCGAACCTCCCCCCCCACCACCACCATATTTCACATAGAGAATCCATGATTGCTTCAGATGCTCAAGAAGACGCGAGTTATGTCATTTTGGGTTCGATTGACTGAGATGGAGCAATATTTGCTACGTAACATGCTGAAGCAGGCCAATTTTGCTGATATTGTAAACTGTCAAAGCTCCAGGTCTGATGCTTCACGGGCTCCATGAACCTTTCCAGACGATGCAGAAAAGCAAGCTGATGATTTAGATTAGCCGAGGTTTTTCGTCACTTGCATGACCGGCCGATCACAAGAGTAGTAGCAACATTTATGGTTTGAATACGTCGATCATACAGCGCCCCTCCCCCAACCAAGCCTCCAGAAGCGGCCAACTTCAATCTAAAAGACCTTAGGATACTCAAATAGCTCCAGATAGCCCTCCCGACGGGTCAGAAAAGCAAGCAGATGGTCCCAATTAGCAGATCAATAATGCTTTGTCATAGCCCCAAAAATAAACGAATCCTTGACCATTGGCAAAAAACACAAAACCCTTATCCGGAGAGGTGATAACATTTTCTAGTGCAGAACTGGCCAGAAGTGGACTTTTCCCCACAAGAACTCGCTCTTTTAGTGCAATACCGCTTTTAGACACAAATGGTCATGTGACATGTGATCTGCGTGTTACTACACTCACATGACCATGTGTCACTAAGCGCGAAGTGACATATGGATATTTCACTTAGCACGTTACTGCACTCACATGACCATGTGTCACTTAGCTGTCGAAGCTGCGAGATATCTCCATATCTAAAATTAGATCACCCGAGATAACCCTCCAGATAACCCCAAAAATAGACAGTGGCTAGAAAAGCATAATTAATATCAAATTGTCACTAAATTTTAGAGGCGGCATAAATTACGGCATCATTTATGGGTTATTGGGTGACATTTGGGAAAGCTTCCAAGATCCTTTGACATTTAATTAATTAGGGGGATATTAAATAATTTCTATTCCTTTGCAAAAGCATGCTTAATTATTATTTTTATTAATATTTCTGTTTGATTAAGGAGGTTCCACCAGTATTGACAATGAGGAAGGAAAACACACCGTGGGACCTCTGATCTGCACTCCATAGACATTATATCTGATTATGAAGAATATGAATTATTTATTAATGAAAACAATTTCAAATATGATAGGTAAGATTTACCCCGATATAAACACGTATACAGATGGCTACCATGTTTTTTTTAGCGTGGTCCACTATTATAATGTATAGGGACTAGAGGGGTGGGTGTAATTAAAAAAAAAGAACTATTTTTTATCATTACTGGTAAATTTTTGAGATGTTATTCAAAAGCAAAACAATATTTTCAGTAGATTCATCCCGTTTTGTTACCCATTCCCGTGATTTATATTTTTGTGAGGTAATAGGTTCATGTGTATGGGCAAACGAGTTGCATTCTTCTACATAAACCAGTAATGCATTAGCAGGCTACAATTATTTCAACTAAAAAATTGAATCGATCATCTCATGAAAATTGATAAATTACGTGGATTGGCGATAAAAGCAAATGAAGACTAAATTCTGACTTTTACACCAAAATTGTGAAACATTTTCCCCTTTGAACTCAAAAACAAAATACTTCGTGTAATTTTAAAAAAAAATCTCTAAAAATGGTGAGGTGCCCTTTCTATGTTAATGGGCGACCCTGTGATACTACTAGTGGATTATTAATCATCTTTTATGGAGTGCATGTATTCAGACTTTTATCCCTACATTGTAAATACATCAAACCCTTGAAAACGACTTACAGCCTTTACTCCATGACGCTGTAGTGGTGGATTTATAGATTTGAAGCACAGTTTTATGTACCACATTTATTGACAATTAAGTCTCTAACTTACATGTAGATGTGGAATGATTTATTGAGAACCAGAATACATCTGCACCTATCATGTGTTGGTGTGGTATAGCCATGTTCTTGACTGTCCATAGTATAATCAACATTAAAGGCTAAAATGTATCTTTATCCCATACATTTCTTCTTCTTTTAGGATACATAGGATTTCAATGTTACACTGAAAATGGTACACACGTTTTATTGTGAGGGGAATTTTATACAGGGGGTAGATCGAGGAAGGGTGCAGAGGGCACTTGCCTTCTACCCCCACCCCCACTCCCAAGTAATTGATTTCCGTTGCGTTTTTAACATCTCCGTGAGCTTTTGCGCATACAAAATCCATGAAATTATGTGAATGTGCCCGCCTCCATTTTCAGAAAACCTGGATCTGCCAGTGCTCATTTACACAAAAGTTAATCCGCCACTATAACGTTATGATATATGTATGTTACTTGTAGTAAGTCTCGGAGTGGATTACGTTGATTGTGTTTCAAAAATGACTACATCTATGGTACTATTCTGGCATATACAGTAAAATACTTAATTAACAGTGAATTACACACACTGGTAGCTATCATAATCACTGCATAGAACACCCTAATAATCATCTTAGAAATTTACGCCATATTTTAATTAGTATAATTTGGAGTTTATTTATGGAGTACCATACCGGTATGTTGTTTTATATAGTTTAATCTCTTAAGAGCATGTAATCTTACATTTATGTCCACTTTTAGCTGATACTTTATACCATATATATACATGTTTATTCTGCATTATAATACCTATTTAATTATAACAACCTTCTAACATTGTTGATAAACGTTAACATGAAATGTTTTACATGTGATTACTAAGTTCTGCACCCATATCTAAGTCTATTTTATGTTAAATATATGATACTAATTAATATAGAGGAAATTTAAATGTACGTTAATGTTTATTGTCATATTACATAAGTGAAGTAAAACATATCACTGTATACTGTTCATCTTGATTTATTTATAGTGTGTTGTAAATCTCTTATCTTATGACAATACTGAGATGACCCAAACAAAAATGTACATACCATATGGAATAGATAGATCTTCGGTATTCTTGATACCATGAAATGCAAGTACATTGTATTGTAATCTTTGAGTCGGATCAGTTGAATAATTATTGTAGAATATTGACCAGATACATGTAGTAATGGCATTTATATGGAGGTTGCCTGGTCTCCCTTTATAACTAATCATTTAGCTCATTTTTCCATGCCCCGGACCACTTGACTGTAGTTAGTACGTCCTAGACGCCTGCAGGTGTGGATGTGATATGGGGGACCAGCCTTCCAGACAATTTTGGATTTGACACTGGGTTTTATATATCTTGTAAAGCTGTAGCCTTAGCAGTATATAAAATCTAAACAGTTAATGGCATTTACATATGAACATAAGATTATTATTTGCACTATGTAATCTGCTTTTGTCTATGAAGTAATAGTGTACTAAAGTGTAATAAATAGAATTTCTGAACTTTTGTAGAATGTGAAATTCATTGATTGGCTATTATTCTTGAATTGATTAATCCGTTAATATATATAATGTACCTATTGTAAAAATTATCATACATTTACATACAATTGTTTGTTTTCATATGGTAAATGGAATATGATGAAGTAATTTTCTAATGATTTATAAGAGTCATTCTTTATAACCGTGACATTTTAGTTTATTAAAGATAATATAATGGCGATTCTGCATTCTGTGATACAATTGAATTTTAGAATAAGAATACATTGTAAAATTAGATAATGTTTTATTAAGTGTTCACAAAATACTTCATTTTTATAATGATTGATGTGGTGTATCACTTGTTTAGAAGCACATTGATAAATTAAAAAAAAAATCACAAGCACAAACAATTAGTTGTTTTACTTGAAGCATCACACTTAGATTTACAAGTTAAATATATTCAATAAGTATTCTATGAGTATTCCTGTCATTTTATGTCACTTCAGTTATGAAGGCCCTATTGCTAACCAAACCCTCAAAACAAGTTACATGTACGGTAGAAAATTGATATAGGAATTTACAAAAGAGAAAATAATGTTTGTCCCGAATTTTGTCCTGTGGTAACATGTGTAATATGTGTAATATGTATCAAGTAAGTAAACAGCCCAATCTCAATGAATTACGGCTTTTGATTGTGTCACTCTTGCAATAAACCCATGTCCAGAGCCCGAACACACTGCGGCGCCTTTTACTCCCGCTAGCATCATTCCACTAGAGCTCTACTATACAGAGTGAGCGTGACTTTAAATTTCTCTCTTGACCGGTTTTGCCATTGGCTAAGTTTGGATACACACACACACCCACACACCCACACACCCACACCCACACACCCACACCCACCACACACACACACACACACACACACACACACACACACACACACACACACACACACACACACACACACACACACACTAACACACACACACACACACACACACACACACACACACACACACACACACACACACACACACACACACACACACACACACACACACACACACACACACACACACACACACACACACATATTAAATAAGTGAAAAGACTTAACAGGTTGTTGGAGTGACAATAGTAGTAATCAATTTTTCACCAAGAACAGACCAGTTAAATGGTAGACAGACATACATAATTCTATATCTTAATCAGGATAATAGTCCAACTATATCAAAAGTGCTCAGAGAGCACAGCGTCGCTGGAGCAACATTGACCCATGGGTAATAAACATGTTTGCTTTGCAATCAAAGCAGAAAAAGTCTTACTTGGTGCGTGCCTCATCCTACATCTATGCTCTTGGCATTAGATTGACAGCGCTTTCTAAATATGGCTTAATTAAATATCTATTGCCCATGAATCAACATTAATATGGTAACGCTGTGCTCTCTGAGCACTTTTATTCCAATATAACCACTATGCCAATGTGATGTTCATGTTTCGAAGAGTATTGAAACTATAGTAGAAAAATTGAAAGAAAAATAATTGAAATGGCCCTCTGAAAGGTAAACTCTTATTGACAAAGTGCCAAAATTGAATACAGTTAATGTTCAGTAGGCACGTAAGCATTGTACAAAGTTTGAAAAAAATGTTGAAAATGGACCCAAAATGGCACTATGGAAAGCACACTTCAATTGGCAAAGTGCCCAAAATCGAATCACTTCGGTGTTGCGTCATACCAAATAGTTGTGTAAAGTTTGAACGAATAGGGCGAAGCGTAAAAGCTCTAGCGTGTCCGGAGACAAACATACATACATACATAATTTTAAAGGTATAAACAGACCAAATGAAAGTGCTCAACTAAAAAGGAGCTTATTATAGCTTGATAAATAAATGTCCATGTAATCTGTCTACAATTTTCTACATACATACATACATACATACATACATACGTACGTACGTACGTACATACTTACGTACGTACGTACGTACATACATACATACATACATACATACTGTAGAATACAAATCTTAATCAAACGAGAATGACTTTGAACTCAATTCTTTATTCTCCAAAAACTATAGATCTACCTATCTATTACAATAGTACAAAGTATTGATTACATACATACGTTGAACATACATACATACATACATACATACATACATACATACATACATACATACATACATACATACATACATACATACATACATACATACATACATACATACATACATACATACATACATACATACATACATACATACATACATACATACATACATACATACATACATACATACATACATACATACATACATACATACATACATACATACATACATACATACATACATACATACATACATACATACATACATACATACATACATACATACAAACAAAACACAAGGCTTTCGCTTCAGCCGCTGAAGCGACGCAATTATTTACATTGAGCTTTCAACAGGAACTCTTGTCTTGACCACAATGACGTCACGAGTCATCACTGCAGGTGCACGCGGGGAAAGAAAGTCCCCACCTGTGTGCCCCCCCCCCCCCCCCCCCCCCCCCCCCATAACGGACGGGGATCATGCGTAATAATCGGTGCGCATATGGTACTGTCTATGCTATACAAACACCATAGTAAATGCTGGAGAAGAATACACGTTTGATATAATCTACAACCATAAAGAATTTTTCAAACAATCAGGCTTTGATGGTCATCCTAGCTACCATTGGAATACTGGATCTGATTGACTAATTAACCCCTACTACAGTGCCCCGTAGATAAGTGCTTCCATTCCAGTGATTATGTTCAAACATGATAAATCACGAACCAAAAATTGAAAGAATTGTTTAATGAATTAAACATTTAAACACAAAAACATGCATAGATTACCCTGCTATATAATAGAGACTATTAAAGAGAGTTAAAAAACAGCAACAACACACGCACACAAAATGAAGCCATTTACCTAGATTTATCTTCCATTGCCTTCCTCGGCACTTTAAAAACCCATTAATCAAATAAGCTACAAAAGTCCTAGCTGCAATTTCAAGATTTCATTATGTCTACAAAATTTCTACATTATTTCAAACTCATTGTAGGATGCGTGTAGGGAAATGGCTTATATAAAATCGGATTTCTCATTGGCCACCATTTTAGGAAACGCCATATACATAGACTGGTATGCTCATAGGCAGATCCAGGGGCACAGGGGTCGCCCCCCCCCCTTTATTCCCACCAAAATGCTTCATTTTCATAGGGTTTTTGGCATGTCTGGCATCAATCATGCGCACAAAACCCTTTAGATCCTTAAAGTACGCCACCCCCACCATTTTAGGAAAAAAACTGGTTCTGCCAGTGATAGTTAAAGGTTTACATGACGTGGACTGGAAATTTTACAATTCAGTCAATGGTGGAGGATATATAAAAATATTCTTCTTATACAGATGTCAAGGCAAGAAGTAGTTGACTTTCTGCCTCTGAGATATTGCAAATAGTTTCAGCATTCTGATAGAAATATAAATAAAACATTAAATAAAGCTGCTCTCTGACTTGTAACAGTGCAAACATTCATAAACACTTACCTTCACGTTTAATGGACACGAATCTATTTCTTTGGGATTTTATCCATTTGAATTTTAGCCTCATTCATTAAATTCAAGTGCAGTTGCATGTAATTACATGTAATTGCACGACCTATTTATATATAAGTAATACATCTGCGAAGTTCATCTTTAAGTAAATTCTGAGTGCTGTGGAGCATTTTCACTTCACATAAGAAAGCCCTAACCGTTAATCTCGTCACTAAAGGAGTGGTCACAAAATACAGAGGAGGGGGACGTGAAGAGAAATTGGAGGGGGGGGGGCGTGGAAAGAAAACATGGTGCTCTAGGGGGGGGGGGGCGCAAGAAAATAACAGGTAGGATTGGGGGCGCAATTTTTTTTAATACTAACATTCTAAAAATTTATGCGCTTTTGTCGCGAATTTTGGACAAAGAATATCATGAATTATAGTAGCATAGCTGATAGCAGTTACTACAATTTATCATTTAACTTTAGAACACAAATAAAAACATTATTAATTCTGCATGATTTTATTCTTTATACAATCAGTTACATATTAAGCATGCCATGGCTTAGTCTTTCAATTCTATTGCAGTACCAGCAGTGCAATGTTTCTCAGCCGCCTTCTTTGCAGCCTACTGTCTTCCCTTCTTTTGTCTCTTGTACTCCTTCTGCCACAGCTTGATCTTTTTATTCTCTGCAACTCTTAAATCCATTGCATTGAACTCTTGTTTGATTATATCAAATAAATATTTCACATTATTAGCATACTGATCAGCAGGGAAGTACTCTTATACTCGCCAACTCACAAATTCAAGTGCTAAATCCATTTGGTGACTGGGGTTCATTTTGCATCTGCCACTTTGGAGATTGCCTTTTCAATTACTTTTGGGGGGAGTACAATTGAAAATTAAGCCGCCATACAGCGTGGATTCGACCCTTTTTATACGGTTCTACATATAGTTATCTAGTTTTAATCATGATGACACCACTGTTATACCCCAAAAGAATGACTTGCATGACAAACCTTTTGACACCCAAACACGTAAAATGACCTGGCCAGTTTAGGCTGATGTGAGGGAGATAGCCCGAGGCCGGTTTCGGCCGGTTTTGGGGGAGAAGGGATACTCAGGCTATGACAGTGATATGCAGGGAAAACAATGAATAATCAATATGTATTAAATTAACATGTAAAATCATAAAAAAGTAGAAAGAAAACATTATCTAAATACCTCAATTTCATCAAAAATAAAAAATAAAACTACTTTTCTCAGAAAAAGAATGCACCAGAGAGCTTCTAGAGACATCCATTTAAAACAATTCTGGGGGAGCATGCCCACAGTCCCCCTAGCTATACTTACTGTCTACGCCAGTTGCAGCCGTACCTTTGGCACTCATTTAGGTCCCACCTTTGACGTTCCCCTTTTCAGTAACTTTGAATTTGGCCAGTGCCCTTTAAATATTCGGCCACTAATAACATTGGGCTAGTGCTCCTGTTATTGCTCTCGCCAAACTGGCTAGAGGAGTGTGAAAAGAGAGTAATTCCCTGTGATCACAAATCTGCTGGTGTTCTTCTATCCGTTCGAATGACTTGTTGATGTATATGACCTCCTTTTTGCTCCCAAATCTTTCCACCTTCATCAGCTAAATCTTCATTTTCCCCCTTTACCCTCAACTTGATGTCATCTATTGATATAGATAAAGCTTCCATCTCATCTATAGCTTTATCACTGGGGAGGTTGTGTCCCCGCATAAGATGTCTTGGTGTGATAGTTTATCCTGGTTCTCTCTGATAGTATGCGATAGAATAGTTAATGGGCATGGAAAAAACATACAATGTGCCGGGGGGGCATGAAAAAATTCTGGCATGGCGATAGGGGGGCATGAAGAAATATTGTCAAGAAAACTATTTCTCTTCACGCCACCCGCCCCCCCCCCCTCTGTGTTTAATGACCACTCCCTAGAGGCATTTTTCTCTCTGAGAAGCAATAAATGATTCACACCGCTAAACACATAGTGAGTTGGCTAAGGCATCGGTGACAGCCTTAAATAATTAACAGGTAAAGATCTTAGTGACTTGTCTTCGTTAGGGTACCTTCCAAATTAGTTTCACAGAGTATAAAACGGCTTATGTGAACTTGCATTTCAATGGTTTAGACATTTTAGAAGCATTTATATGTACGGCAAATATAATGTCAAGCAAACAGTCTGGTATCTCACTCACCTTCTGGATAACGTATGCTAAAGGACTATCTAAAATTAACCAGTAATCACAAAAATAATTCTAATGATGCAGGATCGGTAAAATGAATTATAATACAAAAATGATTTAAACATAGGACAAAATATTAAATGCAATATAGAATTTAAACAAAAAACGTTTTAACTATCTTTCATTATCTTTAGTATAAAAGAACAAAACCACTTGCATAGCTCCTTACCTACACCTCACGGACCTGCACACCGTATTATAAAACAGTTGCAAAGACTTCAATTCAAGGACGTCACTGTTCATTCCTTACTAGTTTACGCTGTACGAGCACCCAGCCATGTTTGTTCATAATTTAGATAATCTAAAATAGAAAATACACACATAAATGTCGATTTGCAGATGTCTCCTGCTGCTAGTGACCTTAGCATTAGCAGGTGCAGACAGTGGGGGTTATGAATGGAAGAAGACTGCCATATATTATGCCTCACATGGCAACCGCCTGGCCGGAGCCAGGATAGACAGTCAGGGCAACATGAAGACCACGACACAGTGCGCAATGCTGTGCCACAGGTTTGTCCAAACTGTAATAACATACATAATGAAACATTACAATGAATATTACGTGTAATATATATTTTTTTTCATTAGAATTCGTATTTTCTATAGTGTATGCCTTCATATTATACGGGCCGGCAGGCACGGCCGTTAGTAGAGTTCACTCCCGCAAAGTCCCGGAAATATTTTCAGAAAAGAGCGTTATTATTTCATGATGCCACGCCCACTTCCACCAAAGTAACTATAAGAGAATATGGCTCACGGACTAGTCCCTTTTGTACGTAGTCTCGATCAACCAGACTCTGTAATGGTGGCGCTCATTTCATGCAATAGAGAGTCTGGTTGAACGAGGCTATTTTGTATGTACCGTGTGATTGACAGCTTGATGTTGACAACAGACTGCCGGTTCGATTCTGTCCTTCCTGATAACGTCAATTGGGTTCCATATCTAGGTGTTATGAATGATCCCATGATATTTTGATTACAATCTATTTTATTCGACACATTGTATAAGTACTAACAATACACGTATATACTAAAATGCCCGAAATTCAGATCACCAATAAATTATCTATCTTGTTTACAATAATGTTAATGGCGGCATACTTCCGAGAATACTTAGCGACTAGCGTAAAACGTGCAGCGTTCAAGTAGGACACAGTGCGTTCAACGTGTTCCTTAAAACGTCAACCGTCCAAACAATAACGTGCCCCTCATATCTCTGAACGTCTTACATAAACTGGCCGCCATCTCGGATTACAAACCAAATGTGTCAACTGGACCAGGCTCTGTATGCAATACATAGTCTGGTTACACGAGGCTATGAATCAACGTAAACATCGCCGCTTTCTTTTCCATTGCATTGGAGTTCATATTCACTCCCACGCAGTTCAGACTAACTTCTTAAAACCAGCAACATTGTATTTGCACGTTTCATAGGTCGTGTTCTAAATTTGGAATATCTAGTTTGTTACTCAATTAAGAATACAGTTATATGTGAGGTATTACTAAAGAATATGATAAAAATGTTGTACATACAAATGTCTACTGGTGTGAACACTGAAGCGGAGCTTGTTTTTTGAAAAAGGGGACGAAACAGAGAAGTAGTGTGTAATTGTCAACTCCCTAAGCCCAGATAAGACTGGGTGGAGTTGACGTATTTATTTTTGAAAACAGGTGGGGTAAGCCAACACGACCCCTAGTACAATACATGATACATACAGACTTACTGCAATACACATTGCTAGAAGACAAACATAAAAATAACTAAACAAAAAACAGTACCCTTGAAAAATTTACAAGACTAAAACCACCAAAAACAGGGTGGTGGCTGGGGTAGAGGTGGTTACTAAATTAGAGAGCAAATCTCAACACTTCTTCACTGTTGAAGCTTTAGGCAGGAATGGGCAGTGTGTTACTTTCCGGATATCCAGGTTAAGAAATTAGGTCACTTACTACCAACAATATCTTGGTCACTGACTGAACAGAAAACTTTAGGTCACTAACCACAAACACAAACCAGGTGATACGCTAATTTTGCAGAAACTAATAATCAAATTTTAAGACGAGTTAAAAATTGTTATTTTAAGTTTGTTACTCAATTAAGAATACAGTTATATGTGAGGTATTACTAAAGAATATAATAAAAATGTTGTACATGCAAATGTCTACTGGTGTGAACAGGCTGAGCTTGTTTTTTGAAAAAAAAGGGGACGAAACAGAGGAGTAGTGTGTAATTGTCAACTCCCTAAGCCCAGTTAAGACTAGGTGGAGTTGACGTATTTATTTTTCAAAACATGTGGGGTCACCCAACACGACCAACAAAACCCCACCCTAGGACCGTTCACACCAGAGAAGACTTACAAGCATTATTACAGAGCTTATTACTGTAGTACCTTTAACCGGGTATTATTAAAACCTAATCCTCATGAGGCTCACAACGTGTGCATTTACTTTTGTTTTACATAATATTTAAAACATAAACCTAAGTCGACGTAGGATGGATTCTAAGACGTATTTAATTTTTCTAATGTATTAATAGGACACAAGGATGTTTATCGTTCAACTTCAATAAGGCAGCTGGCGTCTGTGAACTTAACTCTGCATCCGATATTGAGTCCCCCAAAAGCATAGAGACGGATGAGGCCTGGGCCTACTATCGGAGGAACACCTACACAATTGACGAGGTTATATATAAAGCAGAATCTATTGCAAAATCAAATACCATGCAGTTCATAAACGACTAATTACAATTATCACAACTATTGTTCTTGTTGATTATTTGATACAACTCATAACAATTTTATACAAACAAAATTAAAACAATAATTTGTTGATAATCTAGTTGGAAGTTGCAGTTATATCTAAAGTGACCTTAGCGTTCACTGTTGCGTACTATGTTCTAGGGCGCTCTAGGACCTTGCGCCTCCCATCCCTGTAATAATGGAGGAATGTGTATGAACCAGAAGATGGCAGACGGTAACCTTCACTATCGGTGTGTCTGCACAAGCGACTGGATGGGGGAAACCTGTGAGAAACAAGGTGGGATATTATGATCGTCAAGTCTATTTGTCGTGGTCTACGTATATATTTATAAAAAAACGTAAATGTTCTCACAGCTTGTACTGCATGCATTTAAATTATAAGTAATATCTAGCCCAAAACCACATCTAATACAGTTTTCCCATAATCATAATGTCACAGCTCCCTACTTCTTATATTATGATGACATGCCTTTTCAGCTGAACGCGGCGTTTGGGGCACTTGGTCCCCATGGGGTACTTGCTCTGCATCGTGTGGTAAGAGTTGGCAGGCCCGCACCAGACCATGTCTCAACCAGGCCGGCAAGACCCTTCCAGATGCCCAATGCACAGGACCGGCACAAGAGGAGAGGAATTGCCAGGGACTCCGACCGTGTCCCGGTATGATCTTCTCAAACTATGTAGTAAATGCTGTGGAAGATATCACTTTGAACACTAATATAGTGAGCATGTTGTTTAATTCCGCCTTTCATTTAGCACTTGAATTATGTCAGTAACTAAATGCAGGGTCAGTAACTACATGTATCAGGCTAATATGAAGTACAAATTATTTGTCAACCTAGCCACATTTATAGTACACATACTTGTTTTTCCATGACCCTCCTTGCATAAAACCACGAGTGTCCGTCTAATTATCTGCATGCATAATGGCCATGTACACTATTTCTAGCTTGGGAGAACTGGGACAGCTGGACTAACTGCAGTTCGCTCACCACGTGCGGGGTTGGCGTGGTGACGCGGACCAGGCACTGCAGTAACAGTGGGCGGCCCGGCTTTGACGGGATGTGCATGGGGTCCACGAGTCAGAACCGGTCATGTATACAGCCGGACTGTAGTGGTAAGTCAGTTGAAACCACCACAAAAAGCCAATGCAATTAGACGTAATAATGTGTGTGTTTAAGCTATACGTGCAAAGGGTGGTGGTGTCATAAGACACCTAAGATTGGCGCATACTTACTTTTTTTTCATAGTCAGTGGTAATATATCTTAACAAATTGACGAAAGTGCTACTTCTATGAAGTACAAGTAAGCATGTGAATGGGACAGGGCTTGCATTTATTACAGCTGTTAAACGTATAATCATAGTACGAGGTATAGTCCAAACAAGAGTGTTCCCTTGTTCAGGCCCGCTGAAGCTGGAAGCTGGCACCAGTCCAGGAGAAGGTCGTCTGTTGGTGTACAATGACCAGTCCCAGAGCTGGGGCGCCGTGTGCAGTGACGGCTGGACGAAGGCCGACGCTGATGTCGCCTGCAGACAGCTGGGTCATCTGGAGGGGGCTGCAAATGGTGAGATTTTGTGCTATTCTTGTTCTATTATTCTATTATTATTGTTCTATTGTATTTTTCTATTCTTTAACTATTCTATTCTTTAAATACAAAACACTAAAGCATATACGTGTCTTAGTCTTTGTATGTTTATTGAATTGTTCTATCAAGTCTATGTTAGTGAAACGTGAACTTAAGCATTATACATGTACTCTCAAACTAATACAAACACTAGCAAATCATTTGACATAATTTCCGGTCAAGTCCATGATTTAGCAGGATAAATCAATGCCAACATAGCCACACCACTTGATACAATTCAGCTGTATTTCAGACTTCAAGCCCTTTGATCGTGCGCTGGGAAACAGTGGCGTTGCCGCCATCTTGACACAGGTGAGGTGTGGAGGTCACGAGGCGCACGTGCAGCAGTGTGAGCACAAGGGCTGGTCGGCGCGCCACACGTGCGCGCAGCCACACGTCACGCTCAAGTGCGTGGGTAAGACAATAGTAATGAATTGTGTGATGCTAGTACGTTTACAGGGACACACATCTTTCTGTATTCAGTGTTTCCTACATGGTCAGCTATCATTATTTTGACAAATATGATAGATGATAGTTTGTCGTGGCAAGATGAGGATCACAATACGAAACGTTTGACACTAGTTTGTTTTGATTGATAATAAGGAATGATTAAATAATAAGGAATGATTAAAAGAAAGGTGGTAAAAACAAGACACAACTAATATGGTAGTTCAGTGAAAGTTAATAATGTATTAGTTCAACACATGCCAAATCATTGTCGTGTTTCTCTTATTCAACCTAGTGTGCGGTCAGGTAACTTCATCATTTTATCTAAACAATCTGATTTCATGTTTTGCCCAGTATCCGGTGATTGGGGCGCGTGGTCACAATGGGGTCAATGCTCGGCTAGCTGCGGAAGTGGCGAGAAGACCAGGACTCGAAGTTGTGACTACCCTGCTCCCCAGCGTGGTGGAAAACCTTGTGAAGGAGAGAGTCTGGAGACGGAGGCATGCTCACTTCCGGCCTGCATGGGTGAGCTTGTAACCAATCTTATCCTGATTACATTGATCTAAAGTTCATATAGAGTGCTGTAATTGGCAACAATTTACTATCTAAATCTATAATCAAATATATGTGTTAATGTGTTCAAAATTGTCTGAAAGGCTGGACCTAAAATTGTTAGCCCTATAAAATTGCCATGTATTTCAGTTGATGGTGAGTGGGGCTCATGGAGCAGCTGGAGCAGCTGCACGGAGCTATGCGATGGAGGAGAACAGACGCGGGGGCGGGAGTGTGTATACGCCGACCCCCTGCACATAGGCGTGGCTTGTCCAGGACTGGCGCAGGAGACAAGGCGATGCAATGAGGAGGCTTGTCCTGGTGAGAATTGTGTACCATTGTAATTTTTCGAAGGGTGTGCTACTTGTGTATCAATTACAATTATAGTGAAAAGTTGAAATCTAATTATAATTACAGTACAACCTCCAATCAAGACCACCGCACTAATGAGACCACCTCTCTTATAAGACCACTTTTCACGGTCCGAAACCAATGGTGGTCTTAATAGAGAGATTCTACTGTATAAATACTAAGTCTACAAGAATAGATGACTATCATAAGATGTTCGATCTTTAAAATCAAATGACTTTAAGAAAAGGATTTACACTTTGGTATAAAATGCTGCAATGAGTGGTCGTGTGTCTACATTATAGTTGACGGCGAGTGGTCCAAGTGGTCCACGTGGGATTCGTGCAGCGTGCAGTGTGGCGAGGGCGGGCGACAGAGGCGCTACCGGAAGTGCATGGGCGCCGACAACGGCGGGGAGTGCGAGGGAGACCTGTCGGAGCAGTGGCAGGACTGCAACGCCAAGCCGTGCCCAGGTGGGTAGCTCTGGTTACGAGGGGATATTTCTAGTATATGGTGACAGCTAATGGATGTTGTCGTGGTTTGTCTTCAAGGCCCATTTAAGGCTATTAAGGCTGATATATAATTTAACTGCTTAACTAATAAAATGTCGAAATAGAATTCAACTTAACAACGTAACTTTTCGCACGTAATGCTTGTAAGAGACAAGTCACGCATGACTTTTATATGTAATTTTTGTGTCAGGTAAAAGGATGACATTACTTTTCATTTGAGTTCTAGCCTATCCATTAAGATTGCCCATCTTTCATTATAGTAATATAAAATGACTGAATATTTCTAGTTGACTGCGGGTGGGATGCATGGAATGAATGGGAGGCGTGCAATCGAACGTGTGGAGGTGGCATGCAGACACGAACCCGCGATCAGATACCTGCTGAACACGGAGGAAAGGACTGTGAAGGAGCCTCAAAAGAGTCTCAGGAGTGTAATACGAAGAACTGTCCAGGTAAGTCGGATTTGTATTTTGGATTTGGTGATAGTTACCAGTAAATGCCCTCCTATATAGTTTCTATATAAAAAGGATAGCTAATTGGTATACGTCTCATTGGTTAGAAATGGTGCATTGTATCATTCTAACTTGATATTGTATTATGTTTCGCTTACATGTACTTCTAATCCTGCTTTCTAAGTACAGTAACATGTGATTCCATGTAAACATTTGACAACGTTTGTCGTGGCTCTTAGTTGATGGTCATTGGAAGCAATGGGGCGAGTGGGGCGCCTGCAATGTCTCCTGCGGCGGTGGTACCATTTCGCGAAGCCGAGACTGTGTGGCGCCGATAAACGGGGGTAGCGACTGTGTGGGCCTCCCCGAACAATTCTCCAGCTGCAACAACCAAGCGTGTCCAGGTAGGAAGTGTTCCATGTAGTCATTGAATAGTATCTCATTTGATATAATTATGAAATAAGAATTCATTCTTCAACTTAGCTATTTCATTAGCATTCAGATAAATGATTGCCAGATTGAGTGTGAGTAATTCTAGATCTTGTCCATATGTGCAGTAAGAGATGTTCAATGTTTTAAAGATATACAAACCAAGGAAACACATCATTTCAGTGTCAGGAAAATGGCAACGTGGTCTGCCTGGAGCGCATGCTCTGTGTCATGTGGAGGTGGGCAGAGGGTGAGAAGCCGGGACTGTGACCAAGGCGAGGGGGCGTGTGAGGGCCTAGCAAAGGAGTCTGTACCCTGCAATGCCTATAGCTGTACACCACTTGGTGGGTAATATCTATGCTATGTTATTGCTTTGTAAGCTTTTCATTTCTTTTTATTATGTTTGCAGATTATTAGTATTTTTAGATACATGTACATGTATATGGACAAAATTTCAAAGCTTTTGGGTTATTCATATGAGCGCCTCTAATTGTGGGAACTGAGAGATGGGTGTCAAGGTAAATTTAGCAAGAACTAAGTGCGAGAAAAGGATACTAAAGGTGTAGAGATTGGAGACATTAGAAACAACATTTTAAAGGTAATTACTAGTGCTACTCAATAAAGAAATAAAATGTGCATGTTCTTACTACATAGAAATTGTAATACAAATTGTATTTGCAGCTAAAACATGCAATGAATGGGTTTCAAGGGGCCTGAATGAGACCACATGGATGTCCATAAGACCTGTGCAAAGTGAAATAAAGGTCCAGTGTAAAGTGGCCATCAACAACAATGGCATAAATGAGGGCATTGCTGTGCTACGTAAGTGTACAATCCAATTTAAATGCTATAATGAATCTCTAACTGCGGTCACTAATATTACATTGTACCACTAATTTACTACAAATGCTACAACTTTGTTGGTGATTTATTGTTGATAGATAGGGCCCATGCGTTTTAGCAATAATCTTTGTTGGGTGTATATACAGATGTAGTGGGAAGCAGTGAGCACTGAAATAGTGTACATCCTGTATACATTAAGAAAAAAGATATAAAAGTTTGTGTGGATGTGTCAATAGTATATCTTTATATATCATTATATATTAGTGTTGTTTGTCTTCATTTTTTAACACTTAAACTCGAGAGAATGGGAACGATAAAGATACATGTATTAAGAATAATTTTCAGACCACGACTATGAAGCTCAGACAATGGTAACTGTAGCGGGTGGTTTCAAGACATCATTAACATACGAATCAAACGAGATTGAACAGGTAAGTCATTCCAATCATTTCCAAATGTCATTTAATACTAAACAATATCATTGCAATTAAAACACAACCAATTTACACATTGCTTGCAATAAATCATCAAATGGATTACATTGGAAACATGAAGTTGACAAAGCTGCTACAAATGATTATATAAAATCACCATGGGCAATTGGAATATTCACATGAAATTAAATTTCTAAATAGATTCAAGAGTTAATAGACAGCTCAAAGGAGTGCAAGCAATACATTATGTGGAACTGCAGCGGTGCATTCTTCAACCCAGCTCCTGAGTTTCTCCAAAATAACAACCGCAAGCCGTACAAAGCCATATACTGGATGAACAGGTCAGTATTACCTGCTGCCTTATGTCATGAATTAAGTCTGAATGTTTGCATGGAGAGTTTCATCATTAATTGTTAATTTAATCTTTTCAAAACATCCACAAGAATACATTTGACTATGTAATTAAAACAAAATACAGTTACCTCATCTTATCTATGCATTCATATGCTTACATTAACTATACAAGGTATCAAGAAGAGATGGCCTACTGGGGTGGGGCATCACAAGGCGAAAGTAAGGACCACGTGACCTGTGGCTGCTCCATCAGCAAGTCGTGCTATGATCCCAGCGAGCGGTGTAACTGTGACAGCCCTGGGTCTCCTGGGATGTGGAGATCTGATGAAGGCTATCTCACAGAGAAGTTGGATCTGCCAGTCACTGGACTCTATGTTAGCTCAGTAACAGGTAATCCTGATGACTAATAATTAGAAATTGAACAATTGCATAGAATATATAATAGGTTTAGAATAGACAAGTTCTATGATATATGGAACAGAAGTGGAAGTAGTTTTGACTTAATATTTATATTTTTAAATTTCAGAGTCAGAGAAGCAGGGAGCATTTAGTGTTGGACCACTAGAATGCATGTAGATCATCAACTGCAACTTTAGTATTAAATACAAGAAGTTTTATCTTCACACCATACTCAATATAAAGAAATTTTGTATTCCACAGTCACTGATACAGGGATTCATGGAAACTTTGGATTGGGGGTGGAGGTGGGGGAGGGTTGAGGGTCACATTTCCAAACAGGTTAGAACATGCTGGCCCCTTACACATGCTGTGACACATCTGGTCCAGGCTGAGGGGACTACCATTTGTTATGACCAAGGAGGGATGATTTTTTACGACCACGACTAAATTTGTTTGAATATTTCCGCCTCCCTCTTCCCCACCCCTAAAATTATTGCCAATTTTGCAGACCTCGCCTATAACTGCAGTCAGATATTCACGCCGCCCTGCCCCCTTACCAAACAAAATCAAGTTGAGTCTTTCAGAGCCCCACTCCTGTAGTTTCCATCAGTTTTTTTTAACAGTATTCTAGTAAATAATGGTCCCTACAGTAAAATATTATACTTACATGATGTAGCAGGAAGAACTCTTACCTAAATCAGCACCGTTCCAAGCATTATATTTCTACTATAATGTAATTATTAACTACAATTGTTAATATAACTATTTCATTTGTGTAGTAATGCTTGTTAATTTCAACATGTAAGAGAAACCAGTCTAGTTTATTACATGTAATACTGTCTGATAGAATTCATATTGAACTGCATTGTATGTATCACTTAAGAAATATCTAATCCCATTACCTGAAGATTTGCTCAAAGATAGACTTAACGTCTATTTTTTGTTAATATATGGGTGTAGTAAACTTACTATTATGATATTTATTCAGAAATTAGGCCCAAGTTACCTCATCACAATCAGATGGTCAACCACCCCATCATAACACCCAAATAATGTATTGATCTGTTATATATACTGCTTATATAGCACTGTTATAATAAACAAATTGAATCTAAAGTTTAAAATATGAATACAAAGTATGTTGTATGTCTTTTATCACAATACATTTTGATTTTTTTAAGATATTGTCATACATGGATGGAAATAAGGTGTAACATCGAGTTTAATACTTTGTGTGTAACAAAAAGGAAAATTTACATCTGGTGATGATATTGAAAGGCATATAATAAGTGTTTCAAAATTCTGATGTATTATTTAAGAACTGTTTGATAATACCATCTGGACAGTCAACTAAGTAAAATATTTTGCATTGCAATCCATGACTTTTCACTCTTTACGAACATCAGTTTTTTTTTATGTTTTTACTTTATATCACCTCAAATAATGTCACTCCAACTATATAATACTATAGGAAGTTTCCTTCCTTATACTATCACAGTAATCAACATGTTTGTGACAGTTTATATTCATTTTTGCAATACAACTGTACTTATAAAATATATATTTGTTCGAGGTAGGTTTATTGAATAGTTATCGATATTTCCATAAAAATAATAATGCAAAGACTACAGTGTATAGAAAACCTTCGGAAGAATTCTCTTTAAAATTAATGTTTACTAGTTTTAAGTTGACAAAAATTATATCATTATACGTGTAAATATTCAAAGTTACAAGACTTATAAATTAGAAGTAGATTGTTGAAAAGTTTATGCCTTAAGTGTTCACTGTTATGTACTCAGGCACATTTGCAAAAAATAAAAATGCACAACACCATGACTCTGTTATTTATCCATGAAAAATCAAGGATTAATTGAAGGGTTTGGGAGGGTTTGACCAAATGTGAGTGGATTGGCAGACATAAATACATTCATAATATCAAAAAGCATCTATAGTCCTAATCATGAAAATTTAAAAAAAACGTTGCTTTTGACTGTGTTGTACTGTATATGTGAAGATATGTAAAACCATTGATTTCCTTGGTTTTATTTTCATACTCACTTCTCATAATACTCAATGTTCAGTTCATCACATAATTACAAAACTATTTACAAAGTATTATATCACTAATATTTACTTGACTAGTTTAGTTCATATGCACAGGATATGGGAACGATTTACTTTAAGTGGCAATTAAAAGGTATCATTTTTTTTAAATTAAAATTTTTTTGAATTCAGAAGTAACTAAAACAAAAACAGACATATCCTGTACATAATAAGAGAAATGCAAAATTCAACCCTTTACAAATGCCAATTGTAGAACAAAGTCATACATACAATGTATATTGGGTAAACTCATCAATATGCATTGCAACATATTTTGATGGGTATCAATGTCATAATAATGTTAATTATCATTGGTTTGCTTCGAGTTACAAGACACAAAGCTCACTTATAATGTAATCACAAAAATACTCATGGCATGTGAATAACATTTTCATAATCAGAATACTTTTGAGGACAGCAATACGATCACATACAGCATATTACATTTCATCACTGAATATTTAGAATATATGTAAATATACATAAGCACTTGCAAAATACATTATACATGTACATGGCTACATGTATTAGATGTATTAGTTATAACAATGCTTTCAACACTGTGTGACCCTGTATATAATTTATCATACGTTGAGTGCACTGTGTTTTTTATGCTGGTTGCTCTGTATTTTAAGAAACGTGTCCCCATTAAGATTGGGATTAACAAACTAAATATTTTATTGACAGTCTGAATTCTGGGCATTTTAGTATTTACATGCGTCATGAGTATGTATATATTGGGCCCAACAAACTAGATTGCAATGACAGCATCATGGAAGTATTCAAATCACCTAGATATGTAATGCTATTGACACTATCACAACGGGAAGATTTAAATCGGCAGTCTGCCCATATTGAGGTGAACCACTAAAATCAACATCAAGGTAAATCATTCTGTTAAAATAGTGACAAAGAGGGCAATAGTATGTTAAAGTGGTGAGATCACCGTACATTGTATCTCTGCACTTGTTGTATCGTTGCCTGCATGAGTGAGCCCTAGCAAATGAATGCAGAGACAGGGTGATCTGACCTCTAAAACATACCATTACCCTTATATGAAATAATCATACATGATGAACATTTAAAAATGGTGCCTAACATCGAGACTTTGAATCAGATGTTTTGTGAATATGTTATACAAACAGTATTATTGTAATCATTCGTACTTAGTTGCTATTTTTTTAAATTGTAAATAACTTGATTTTGCTATCCTGTAAAATATTGGCATGAGGTAAGCATATATTAACCAGTTAAAATCTCAATATTCAATCCTCACAGAGGATTATTAAATCTAGTACAATGTTTCAGAGTAACAAATCCAACATCACCTCCAATAAACCACCTTTCAAGTTGCAACTCAAACTCAGTCATACTTATAATGGCCATTTTCATTGTTTCCCCAAAAGGCATCACGTCTCTCATTGAGTATGGCGTTTGTATCATATTTGTCACACACATACACATGGTCACTGTCTGTCTACGATCAACTATCACTGTTCTAATGAACATAACAATCACTTAGAATAAATAAGTTAAGAGTTAACACTAATCATTCTCATTATCTATGAATGTTCCTGATCAGCTATTTACTTAATATCCGTCACGTCTCGAAGGCTTTCACCTCGCATATTGTTAGTTGGCTTGTAAGTCCTTGATTACCCAAGATTTGGATGCTGATGTATCTGAAAACAAAATATTGTATATATATGTCTATCAATAATGCAGAGGTACTTAAAATTTAGAATAAAATAAGAACAGTAAACAGGCAAAAGAATACTACAAATGTTTATAAAATTAAGCATGAAATAAGAAAAGTAAGAAGACAGTCTAAAATGTACATAATGCAAACAAAACCATAATGCAAACAGCAATTCTACTATATTCATTAATTGAGGCTGTAGGAAACAACCTCCATTGTAATGCAACTATGTTTACACTTTTCCACTATGGATACTTTTCCCTAGACCAACTCACCGTCCATATATCTGTCGGTCACACTCAATGATGAGAGCAGTCTGGAGTGATGACCCGAGATAGTACCGACACAGAGCATTGAGTCCCATGTCTGTGTTCTGTCCGATCCGCACCTCAAAGTTGTGCATGTCTCCTCCTGAAAGCATTGATACATTCCACATATACATTTGTAATTGCATATGTCATGTTCGATGACTTTGAAATCAGAGCAAACATTGTGATGATAATTAAATCGAGCAAAGATTTATTTGATAATCCAGGCTGTTGTAGTACACAATTTATGAAATGCAAGACTGCAGGTACAAGCATTATTTTCATGCAAATCAACTGAATAATAATGACAGCAATTTTGCTGTTCTAATGAACATAACAATCACTTAAAATAAATAAGCAAGAAATAAATCCCAATCATCCTCAATATTTTATTAATGCTTCTTATCATCTATTTGCTATAAAATATAGTATCCAAACTTTTCCATTAAAGAAGATCTAGTAAAAAATGGATCACTTACGACAGCAGTCCTCTGGCAGTAAGATATTCACTCTTTTCACCAGCTTGTAACTCCCAATGTCTGCGTACCACAGAGGTTGATACTCTTGCTCTGAAATTAGAATTCAAGGCTTTAAGTTTCAACCAGAAACAATCATTTTATTGTGATAGACATTGTCATATGAAAAATAGGAAGCTTGACTCTACATGAAAGATCCAATAGTAGAATAACTTTGTCAAAATGTTATGGATGCTTTTAAATTTGATGAAGATTTCATAAATCTACATTCCATGCAACATTACAATTTCTTGATATTTGGGGTACCTTGGCCCTGCTGCTTTGACCATACATGTAGGTTATAATTTGAAACAATGCCAATTACATCTGACTCCCAACAATCAAATAAAATACTTATCCATTTAATCACTCAAATCACAGTATGTACAAAGTCTATTATCTTCTTGTAACATTGATCCATAGCTCTGACTTCAATAACCCATTGTCTACCCGCTCAACAAACAAGAAGCTTCAATAGGATCCTGACCTTTCATTTGCTTCTTATCAAGACATCCATTCTTGTTGCCTATTCTAATCATAATGTTTTTGAATGATTTTTCATGTGCTATCATTGTGCTTTACATGGCAAATTAAACGGATTGCTTACAGCTGAAAGAATTGAATAGGTAAAATATTGACTTTCAGTATGGGGTTGTTTGCAGGGTATGGATATAAATGGAAAATAATTGCTTCTTTGCAGACAAATCCATATTTATCAGCAATTTGCTTTTGTCATTGCATGTTAAAGTTATTTTCACAGCACGTTAAATACCTAATGGTATAATAGTCTCCACTTTTTTTTAACTAATTTTGAATAAGAAAACTGAAGGGAATTATGACACAAAACGTTTATTACAGGGATTCAATTTCCATTTTATTATATAATATATATATATATATGTGAAACATCATAAACAAACTTTATTACATGTGAAATGTAAGCCATATTATAAAAACCATAAAGATAGAAATAATTAAATTTCAACTTTATTGAATCTACCTATAATGCTATAATAAAATGCTCTTAATTATTCTAAATTTGCAGAAGAAAATCCCATTATAACAGGATTAAATTGCATTTGGTAGGTCTACTGGTAATTACCAAATGCAAAATTGCAAAATAAAAGATTGAAATGTTTTATATCATCAGTAATAAACAAAAAAGGAACACCTTTAGTAGAAACATCATAATTATTTTCTGTGGAACATGTTTGCTATGATAACTTCTTTCACCGTTTCCTTACTCTCAATGGTGAAAGAATACTTGTAACTGAGAATAAGGTAAAGGAACAACAACTGACCTGTTTGAGCACATGACCCATTGTCAATGGAATTGTCCATGCTTCCATCTAGGGCCAGGTTTGCTTCCAGAAGCTTCCCATTGGGACTGCTGATGGTTGATGACTGAGATGCGCGTTTGCCTTTTAGCAAGTTGGGCAAATGATCTGGAGAAAGTTTCAAACATCATCAAATAGATCTTCTCCATTACATACTTTATAACTAAGAAACGATTTATCCTTATGATGCTTTCAAGATATAAAACATTTGAAACTGAGAGAGCCGCATCACATAGAATTGATAACTGTCAACCATTCTTGTTGAATCAGACGGAAATGTGCTTCTTCAACAAAACAAAGCACCATAATGCTAGTGATATGCTACACGTACATCTATGTACTTTAGTCAAAGAGACTTTAAAAAGCACCTACCCATGTTGAAGTCGACGATAGCCTCATTGACGTAGTTGAGATTTGGATGGTTTGAGTCGGCCTGCAGCTCCTCATCATCTGGACCTCTTGTTGGTGCTCTGTGTTTGTCCCCGGACACAATGGCCTCATGTTTGGCATCTGCTAACGGCTTTAGCGTAGGAGATTTGGTGGTCATATAGCTCTCCGGAGGCACATACTGAAAGAAGATAAAACAAAGTTCCATGAAGATTATATTTCCCTTTAGGATTGCCAGTATCTACATAAGCATTTAGGAAATTTGCAAACTTTCAATATCAAACGCTATTATATAACATTATCTAATTCAGCTACACTGCAATGTCATAGTCACCACTCCCAGATTTCATGTTTATCATCTACAACATGACACATACCACCTGTAATAGAATTATTTTCTTGCAATGTAAACTGTATCAATGCATTTACTAAATTTGTGAATGTTACATCAGTAGCATCAGATCACAACACTGCCAGTTTGAGATGTTACATCAATAGGACATGAAATTACACATCAAACAAAACATGACACTCATCCACCTCTTCCCACTCCTCATGAGTGCCTCTGTTTGTTGTGGTTAGCAGCCATGTCGGGTTGAGTGCTGGGCTCTTTGTACTAGGCAAGCTGCACTTTGAGTGCTTTATTTGATGATGTTTGTTGATATTGGTAAATTGGTATGAAAGCTGGTGGTAAAAATGTATCTGATAAACTCAGATTTAAATGCAGCACAAATGAATGAAATTAACACATGGGTAGTGATGCCTTGAGCATCTCAAAACATCATAAATCCATTCCACTCTATTACAACCCGAAGTAATTGAAGTAACTTTAAAAACCGCCCCTCCCAGGCCATTCCCAACCAACAATATACATGTATCCACCTGTTTGTACTACACTTGTAACAAAGTACAAACAACCTGGGAAAATACACAGGTGACCAACTCAAGTAAACATCCCTAGAGACATGCAATAGGGATCTTTTGAAAAATGCAAATATTTCCTGCAAACCAAACAGAACGTTGCACAGATTGTGGTCCGAGATTTCTAGCCCTCCAGCAACTTTTCATAACAGTTTAGATGTAATATCTGCACTCAGTCTTACCCAATCACAACATCACAAAGACTCACACTGTAGGGGACTGATCATGATAATTTTGCTTCCTTTAAAAAAAAAGGAGGTGTACAAAAAGGTCAAGGGAACCCCTTTCAGTGCAGCAATAAGAGAACAATTCACGTTTAATATGACTGTGTTGTCTTAATTTAACATCTCAACAGTCTCCTTTGCTGATACTAAGTGTTCATTAAAACTTCAGAGGAAGCCCACGATGCCTTATCAACTTTTACATTTCCGTTGACATTGCTGGGAACTTTGGTGTGTTACACCTCAATTATCAATATTTCACTTTCTCTTTCAAATTCATCCCTAAAATTCACCACCCTGGTAAGTACCTATTTCTATTTGAGGTTTCTGCAAGCAACCTGTATGTTAAGTGTTACTGTAATAATGCTTTCCTATGGGCAATCATTAAAACATAGAGATAGAAAGACCCAAGGACTCAAACGGACATTGATCATGGCAAGTAAGATTTTATCTGAGCTTCTAAGCAGATTGTAATTTACAGATGGCTAGGAACACTTCCTAACGTGATTAGTGTCAGTTACAGCTTTAAAATATATGGATGATCATTTACTCACAAAGCCTTTCTTATCCAAAAAGGTGAATTCTTAAAGATAGCATAGGTTTTTGCCAACTTGAGATATTATTACTGCGTTATAATTCCATCTTTATAAACTATGTACATGTACGTACGTACCCAGTACATTTGAATTTAACTTCTGATAATTGTCTGTATGACCAAAGAAATAGTACAAAATAAAACACTTGTATCTCAATGTTAAAAGATTTTTTCAGTGGAAGACTTCAGTTCACAAATAATTAGAAACACTTACATTATCATTGAAAAGTGCCATTATTGCGTATAGATTGATAATTCTTTACTAATACTATGTACATGTATCCCTTCAGCTTTAAGGTTGTGAACCTGGAAATCTGCACCAATGATTGTTCTCATATTGTGGTTCTGTTTTAATGACATGTGTAGCTTTCAAATATAGTGGTTCACCTACTGATATTGCTGAAAACCTACTAGATTTCAATTTAGATACAAAAAACAGTTGTGTGGACTTATGTGACTCTTTAGTAAACCTAGTCAATTTCTTCTGAAATTTAATATTCTAAATCCTAAAAATAATTACATTGTTGAACCCAAATTGATAGTATTTCCAGCAGCTGAAATGAAAACTAATTACCAACTTATTTACATGCTGAACTTACTTGACCATTAGGTTGCCTAGATTTTACATAGGCTAAATGATTTTCCTGAACCATTTCTAATATACAAATGATTATACAATGCAAATGTGCATATGTTATTTATAAATTAATGTTTTCCTTTGGTAAACAATTATCATTGTGGTCTTATTTATATAGATATAGTTGAATTCTTGAAATAAATGAAATTGTCTGCAACAACTGAAATCAACTAAACAAAACCAAATTATTCAAGTACAGATCATTCACACCAGATATATTCATTATAAAAGTTGTGCTGTATTTTTCCCATCCAAGCGATCAGTAACCACCCTCCACCATCACAGAATTTGAATGCAGATTTTATCTACATAAACAATAAAATCTTTTGAATAAACTTCTATCCTAATTCATGATGCTTAAGTCCCCATGGCCTCCCATCATGTAAAAAGGTAGGTTCAAATTTACTTTGTAAACGTGCCTGAAATAAGACTAACCTTTCAAACCATGTGCTCTAACTTATAAAGATGTTTAATGTAATAGATGCTATCTATAAGATTACATGTTATTTCAACTACCATTTCCAGTCAATTCCACTGAGTATTTGTCAGCCTAATGCACGTTACAGAATTCTGCCATACAAAGTTAATAATGGACAAGTATCTACATTGTAGGTGTCTAACATCTGAAATCATCTGCCATTTATCTGGGTGGTTATCTACCTAATAACATGTTACTGACAGCTTTTGTATTATGCATCAAATCCAATGAGTATTCCAACTAATGAGTCTATGTTCATTTTACAATTTTCATTTTTGTTCGTAGAACCATTCAATTATTTGAATGAAATATAATATGGATAATCATAAAATATTTTCTGATACAAAAAATATGTATGAACATGAGCTTGAATGATATATGTAAGAGTAAAATATATGATCAAACTAGATTTGAAAGACTAGCTGGATGCCTATAAAATTTACCAGCATATTAATCATGGCAGTTTCTCAGCTGTCAATACATGTACTCCTAAGGTGCATGTTCTCTCTGGAACCTATCGTCATGACACACACTGAAATTACTTTGGAATTCATGCCATCTTGCTTATTTCACTGAAGGGTCATCATATACACACCAGATACTTCGTTTCATGACCCAGGTTAGACACATTTTTTGCTGTCTTTCACAGTTATAGTGGTTATTTTAATCAATGTTTTGTTCAGAATTGAATCCTAACAACAGTGAGATAGATAATGTAATGTGTTAAGACTCAGAATGTAATTGCAATCATTTCTTTTCTTTATCTACAAAAGTTTGTTAGTTATGAAGATTAAAGGTGTAAAGGTACATTAAAGCAATGAAGGCATAATAGCTATTAATTGTTTTCCACGCTAAATATATATAATTAATGTACATGTACTTTCAAATTATTTTTATAGTATTTAGTACAAGGAAATGATAGCATGAGTATTACTGATGTCTGATGGTTCTAAGTTCAACTTGTAGTTTGGCCTGCATTAACCTTATGTACAATCACAAGTTTGGCATAGCCTATTGTGGTAAAATGCACAAGATTCACACATTAATAATGTCATGTTTATGAGTATATTCTGATGGGGATTGATTTGATAATAGTTGAAACTTTGACCTGTTCTTTCACAAAGAATGAAACAAAGAAAACTACCTGTATGCAGTTTAATTTAATAGTTACAAGTCTAACTTGCAATATGCAATGTTTTGGAGCTTTCTAGCAGATTTTGTGTTGAAAGGAAGCCTCTGAATTGATATTTTTCTAGCATTATGGAAGGCATATTTTATACCAAAGTACACGATTAATCAAATCCATGACTAATAACTTATCAGAAAGTTATGAATTCAATACAAATGTAATTAGAGGTCAAATTATGAGAAAATGACACATATCAACAAGCCACATCTTACAAGCTACATTTATCTTTGGACAAGTTTAGTAAAAATGGTATGATAATGTTGATATATACACCCATTAAGTCAATGAATCAAAAACACTAATAACACATACTTTCAACAGGTAATTTTAGTTTTTGTTTGAACATGAATTATTTTTTGTAAGTGTTGTGGAATTGGAAACTTAATTTAGTGCATTAATGCACTTACCCCACATACTAAATGTTCAAACACTACTGTTCTCTATGCAATTATTTGGAATGGTACTGAACAATCACTTTTAATGTAGATGTTAACTTTGGCTTGATCTATTAACTATACACCTAACCATTGCTACATATTCTTTGTGTAACTAATACTTATGCCAAACAGACTACATGTAAACACACATTTCCAGAAATGATACATACTGGTAGATTATGCTTCACAAATTCAACTAAAATATTCATAGAAAAATAACATTTGCTTTTGATGTGCAGTAGACTGCATATGTAATACAATTTTCAAATAAAGCCTCAATTATTCATGCCTGATTATGGACACTTTATATTAAATTGTTTGGTTGGCATTTATTGATACATAAAAATCTATGTTGGTTCAACTCAAGCAGCATAGTGTAACTGCTGAATTTGCATGGAAGCTCACTTTGAATGAATTACTAGTAATTCTGATACTTGTGAAAAATCAAGTTTAAACATACCAGCAGATTTCCTGGAAGACCCATTAGGTTAATGAGACATTTATGCTTCCACTTTAAAGACATTATAGACACCAGGTGTGAAAAACTGCCCTAAGAAGTTGCTGGTTACATCACAGTCCCATGGGGTGTTTTAAATGGTCCCCAAAAGCACAGCATCACCAGCCCATTAACCCTTTGGCTTTCTACTTTAATAGTTGCCAGTTGGTGCATGGTTAATAATTGTTTGCTTGAGATTAATTAGGTAACCTACATTGAGATAGGGACATTATTAATAAGGGTAAATTACACAACAATAATAGGAGGAATGATCAAGTTCTTTGAAATAAAAGGAAGAAAGCAAATGACCACAATATAGGTCTTTGATCTTTTTTCAGTGTGGTCTCCTCACACTTGGAGATTGGACAGTAAGTAAAACTCTTTCACAGTATTTATCAAAATGTTTGGCTGTCTCTTGGGAACAATATGGAAAGTGTTCAATGGGAAGTCTGGAATCTCTTTGCAAATATTGTTGATTACTGAGTCTCAAATTAAAGCTTGTTAAACTTGTTTATATGATGGAAGCGAAATGGAAGTCATATTTACCATATAAACATACTTTCCATAGATATTCAGAAAGGATCTCTTGTTGCAATATCATTTTGCAAAAGTATACCTTAAATGAAATGTTTTACAATCTGTATATTTCTCATAATGAGTAACTTTCAAGTTCAATAAGTATTCAACTGAAAATATTCATTACAAATTAAAGGCCATATTTTACCCTTAAAAGGTGTTGGACTGAATCAATTTAAAGGATACAGTTTGGAAAACTTTATGGTTCCTTATCACTGTATTATCAGCCTGATATGACCTGATACTGTTATCTTTATCACTTGCTAAGCCAATGAAGACAAATGGCAGTTTTATACATGATATATGACTCCATTTCTGGCATTTTCATCTTATTTACTCTTGGTGATATAATGATGTCTGCACAGCATAAATAGCTTTTGATTATGCTTTTTTTAATTGAACTTTAAGAAAGAAAGTGTTCAAGGTTTTCATTGCAACTAGAATTTTACAATTTTTACTTCTTTATCAAATTTCACTCCATTGGTTTTATATGACAATATTAAGCATGTGCGTACATGTGTACCATGTATACAATGAATGTAATAAATAAATAAGATATCATCTTGTCCATTACTAGAAATTTTTGCGCATGAAAGGGCAGCAAAATTGAAGAATTTCATACGTTCATCATATGAAATAAATGGAAATCCAAACAATGTGAATGACTTTAAGAGAAGATTTACACAATTAGATGCTCATGTATATGTAAAATGATTGACATAAGGTTAAGACACTTCTGTAAGCGGATTGACTTATGATTGATTCAAGCCCAATAATACCTATCAAAATGATAGCACATACAATGTATAATAGACCTCCCCTGTCCTCTCAAATGCTTAATTTGTCATCTTATGCTTTAGTTGAAGGCTATTTCAATATTTGCTTTATCTTTTCAGTATAATTAACCCTCTGTCTTTGCTGTATTATAAAACTTGATTCATATGATGTCCTGTTGTTTTCATTGTTTGTGCTGACATTTTAGACCTATTCCATGAAAGGTTAATTCAACATGCCATATGTTTTCTCGCCCAAGAGTGAAACAGTTTATGAAGGATAACAGAGTACTCACACTGTGGTTTGAATTGTTTTGTTAACCCCTGGATTCTAGTAAGAATGCATTTTCATCAATTATACACAGATGGTTAAGAATGGACATTTTGAAAAGCTGAATTCAGCCAAGATCTGATTCTCATAATTGAAGAATCAAAATCATAGACCTGTGATATCTATAATTTTAGATCGTAACATTAATTCTACCCTTCACCCCAAAATATGTGGTGTAGTTTTATATAGGCTTACGTTAATGTCTCTCCATCTCATTGCATTGAACCACTTTACTTAAATGCCATTAAACGTACCCTCCCCTATTTAGTTTTAGACTTATTCCCAAGCATGTCATTTGGTCATGTCCTAAATAGTGTCAATGGCTATAGCCCATTAAACCCCCAGAGCATCAGTAATTGGCCACTCTGTCATTTCTGTCAACATTTCCTGCTCTCTTACCTTCACACTTTTTTTGAGAAAAGCACAAAGGTCAATAGTAATTAAGATGGACATTGGTTGGCAGAATGCATTCTAAATACATAGTGTTAAATTGGAAATCAATACAAAATTAGAGGAAAGAAAATAGCTTATTATTCCTGCATAATTTCTGGTGAAATTTCATTTTTGTTCAATCAGCATGGAAGAATTAGCATAAAGATTCATTTCACAATAAGTAAATTCAATGCAAATCAGAGACGCCTATCATTTGACATTAATAAGTACACATATAAATGTTCACATAACACCATAGAAAGTTTACTAACATTTAGTATGCATTAAAAGACGTTTAAAATCTAATACATGTATTCCATGTCATAAAGTTGTGGGTTTGAATCCCACCAGGGACTGTGTAATAAAGTCTTTATCTGACTTGGATTGGGAGGTTTCAGTCATTTAATGATACATTCGAAAGTTTTAACAAATCAACGGCATTTTTAACTAAACATTTCTAGGTAATAAATGCAAGTCAGATCAACTTCTATTACAAGTACTTACATGCTGACAGTTGCAGTCACCATCCATGATGAATACGGCCACACAAATGAGGACGATTCCCACCACCAGGGTGAGTACACCAAACACTGCCAGGAACAGCTGAAATACAATGCAGCACCGCTATTAGTGAGATACATGCTCATATAGAAAAGATCAGGTATAGGACAGTTATGACTGGTTATTTAAATCTGAAAACAAGGAGAGTATAGATGATAAGCCACAAATTGTAGAACTATGCTACAGCGCTAGAGATGTTACATCATTTATCTTTGGAAACAAGTGCATTAATATCTACAGATTGACATTCACCATATACAGGAGTGAGATTTCTAGACCACATATTAATTCTGGTCCTGAGTAATTCACTACTAATTGATAGCATGCCAATTATAATTGGTGTAATCTATGGGAATGTGGCAGCTTTATTGCACTGTCCAGATTCACAATATATTGCTATTATCAGGATATCTTCCAACAGAACACTAACATAATATATTCTAAAAAACAGATGGTAATAGACTCATTAGAGTAATTTATTTCAGTGCTCCATAGATAACCTGTCTCTCAGACCCTATCTAGCCACTGCATGTCAGAGCATGCTTTATCGAGAACAAAAAGATGCCATTGGTTGCTAATTGTTCGGTGGGTCCTGTCTGGTTCCTGTCAATATTTCATTAATTAAATGCAAGCAACGATGTGGCAATGTGAAAGCAATAGGCATAATTCAGCATAGACTGTGAGGAAATGATACTATTGACAATTTAAATTTCTCACCTGAAGAGATCTGTTAAGTAAATGCTACTCAAATGTTACCTTTCAACATTTACAGCCACTAAAAATAAGTCTTGACAATCCATGAACAAAAATTTACAGTTTCATTGACTGTAATATCACTATATGAAAAAGCTGCAGATACATTTATCATGCATGATCCTTATATCAAAGATACAATAAGTTCTTTACAGTTGAGTAAAAGACACTTAGACATTTACCTCTTTATGCCGACAGGCTTTGCGCTGCTTCTGTAAGGAAGAGTCTGTTGTTGTTGAAACTGAGACGGAAGCCTCACTGTCTGTTCGTGTACTGTCATCGGAAATTTTTGACCGTGAAAGAAGTCCTTCCTCTAGAGTTGCACTATTATTCAGATGGGACCCCATTTTGCTTAACTTTTATATGAAATCCGATCCCAGTTTTGGTCAAGTTTTAAACAATGAAGAATTATGTAAAGTATAAAATATCCACTAGAATGAATTGTAAGCAAAGTATGCTGTATCCAGAATCATAAGAATCACACAGTTCATGTATATTATGCTTCAAGTATTGTTATTCATATCCAGGTGCTGTCAAACATGACACATCAACCAATGAACATGTGTCTAATAAAATATACATGTATTACTACATTGTGATCCATAACAATGTAAAGATACACAAAAGTTTCTCTTCGAAAAGCTGAAAAATGAGACTGCTCAATATGAGTTATGTGTCAAGACTTCAAGAATATACAGTTTCTTCAAATATCCGCTCTAAGAGTGACTTCAAAGTTAAGGAATATTGCAAGCCTCCTAGCAAAACAATTTGCGATCTCATAAGTTTGAATTATGAATATTTGACTTCAATCCAAACACCCTCTGGGTTAACAAATGTTTTACAAATAGTTCCTTATAATTTTGCGCCTTCTTTGATCAATTACATTGTGGTTAACAATTTCTGACAGTTATAGGTTCATTAGAACTAACAGCTATAACATCATTATTATTGGAAGCACTTGTTAGTATAATTTACATCCTTTCTTACATAAAAAACTTATACTTGTTGGTGGTATTTTCATAATATTGTTACATCAGTCGGTATCGGTCATATTGCACTTAACCTTCGCAATTTATTCATGAGGAAATATAACGAAACTTCATTGTGCTAAGAGTATAACTTTATGGTGGAATCACTTTCTTAACATAATAAACTCATAGTTTTCTATAGCAATAGAATGTTTAAATCTGCACTTAATATCCATTAAATCTAAAAGGTATCCATTGACAGAATGTCTTGGACGAAACGAAAACACCATGTCATATAATGCGATTCACTTTTTAATAAGCATTTGCCATATCCATCAATCAGGAGATTTTAGGTGTGAAGATATGTCATTCTTTCACTGAAATTTCTTCATTTTCATTGAAATTTAAGTATCCAAAGGAAATAGCTTGACATCAGTGATGGCTTCTTTTCTTGATCAAGGTTCTTTTCACAAGTTATCTGTAACATCAAGAAACATTTATTAGATAACATTTATGGTTTATGTGATTTATTATGGCCAGTTTCTAATGTCAACTGATTCAGTATGCAAGATTTTTAGTCTGATACCAGTATATTTCAGTATCAGAATTTAAATAACCTATATGACTTAAGAGTCATGGGTCTGCTTCCATGCGTATTTTTATCATTTGAAAATTTCAGACGCCATGTTAGAATTTTCACATTTACCTTGTATGCAATATAAAACTGCTATACAGCAGGCATCAACATTTATGTGTCATTGAATTCATAGATATGTCTGATTGTAATGAATATAAGTGAAAGTCATATCACTTGTGAAATACTTGCTTTTCTTATCACTTGAATGATTTAGGATTTTACATCCACACTGCTATAGACTTTAAACAAAAGAAAAATAAGTTGCTATAGAAACAATTTTTCAATGTATATGTATGTTGGCATTGGTATATATATATCACATTGATGTGGGATCATCACAAATACACATTAAATTCATGAACTTTTGAGATTGAGTAAATCTGAATTTTATGTTATGAAGTAGGCACAAATGCTTTATCACTGTTTCTTATCTTTAATTATGAATCTTTACAGTTCGTAGATATGTAGATGTATAGACAACATAGATGCCGATGTGATTTCCCAATAATCTATGAACTGATATTGGATCTACTTTAAAATTTATTTACTATAATTAGTATTAAGTACACCAATGTTATCAATGTATTATCATATTAAGGATAGCAATTTCATTTTTTTTAAATGTTAAAAAATCAAATGTTCCTATAAAAGGCATTAAGTTTCTAATGTTCAGATAGCTATCTACCTGTACCTATGCAATGTGCAATATCCTTTCATTAAAAACTGTTGATAATATTAACAGGACACAGTAATTCTCAAACTGACTCATAAAATAAACTATGCAGTTATATTACCTACAGTGCTGGTACAAAACATATTACTGTTTAAACACCTTATGACTCACATATACATTGTCTCATGCAACTGATATACAGGCCATACATGCAGGTAGCCATTTTTATTGATACATGTATATCCACTGCACTTCATTAACTTGTTTTTCTATTTTGTTTTTAGTATTTAAACTTAATTCTTATATATCATCAAACATTTGTAGAAAAAGTCCATTAAAATCCTTAGTCACTAGCTTTAAAATCCTGAATAAGTTTTGCATACTACAACCAAAACCCTTACTATAGTCCTTTAAACATGAACAGAAACAATACACCCCAACAACTAACATGAACTTCACACAACAAATTAAAACTGACCAAAGAAGCCACCTGAACACTTATCGCACAATGACTCTTCAATCTCTGAATGTCGCACGCGATTTTCAACAAGTTACACGAGCAAAGCCAACAGTCTAATTGCCTTGTGGTCACTGCAGGGGAACGGCGCCCCGCGAACAATTGCTGAAACTTGCTACTTATGGGCTTTATATAGGGGGTACACTTTAACGCACTGCTTGAACATAATTGAATTGTATGGAAAATACAAATCTAGACAGAAATATTATTCTAAGATTATTTTTAGAGCAGTTTGGCGACTTAAAAAAACAACATTTCATTTTATTTGGTGAACTGTCTAGATTATTCCATCTTGAACAATAATCACAAGTCGATGTAACAAAGACGTCTTACCTTTAAATATACGCTCATATGTACATTAATTATGTTTTATTATTCCTAATTACAATGTATTGACTTCAGTTGGTAATGTCGCAAGTTTCAACATAAACAAGAGACTATGTGACAAAGGGAGTCACTATTTAATACCAACTACTTGAACAATTTTCATTAAAAGGCCAGTGGAAAACATCAGGCTAAAATACATTGTTTATAGTTAAGTGAATGTTATCCCAAGTCCCAGCTTGCTGAGAAGCTTGTACCCTAACACGCGGAGGGAAGTCACACCCACAAATCAATATAATCTTCCTTGCAGATTCATATCTTTATTAAATTGCGTGCAAATTTATTAGAAATTAGATATCAATCTAAAATATAAGCTGCAATTAAATGTAACCGTTGCTCATAAACCAAGTTCCTCGTATTACACGCTATAGTTTGGCCGCATTCTGTACCTGAACATGTATGTATCAGTTATCAGGTTCAGTTTCAATTCCGCGAATGTTACCGTACTTTTGATCTGTGGATGTTCCTTTATTCAAATATGTCGGGTACGGGGGTAGTTGGCTTTAGGGTAGTGAAGTTAATACACTTAATCATTATACCCATAATGACTATCTACAGCAGGTGATGGAAGAACTTGCATTGTTACCAATAATTATCACATACTGATGGGTAGAGATTTTTCAGACTTACTTGACAGGCTCTACGTGCCCGCGGGTGGCTGCTAATGAACACTTGCTCTAGGAGAAATTAGAGCTTTTTAGGAAATAATGGACTATTTAAATTTGGGGTTAATGTGGATATTGAAACTTTGATATCTTGCAAACTTGTGAAATATGCAATTATTTTCTAAATCAACATATCTCTAATGCACGTAAAAGTTTTCACTTTCCAACCTGCCCTCAATATCGTAGACTAATGATCATGCAACAACTAAACTAATGTCTTTTAGATTACATGTACTTTCATTGCTTATATACAATGATTGAGGTAAAACGTACTAATTAAATCCCGAGAAGGATGAGTTGCACAATATCTCAATGCAAGTTATCTAATACAGCATTAGCGTATTAATGGGATTAGTAGGGAACAATATGCCCACTGACAAATTGAAAACTCGTAATCGGATTAATCCCTCGCCAGGCATCCAATTCAATACCTAAAAAACAATGCCTCTTCACGTGATACATTGTGAATTGTATAGAAATGATCACGGGAAGTCTGTATTATACAGTCGGAAATTGAATTAACGTTTGAGCTAAGCTGACTCCCCTTGAAAATTAATCCTATTTGGGTGACATTTCCCAGTGAAATGGGTAGTATCATAGAATTGTTACAGCGGTATCGTCCTTACTTTAATAAGTATACTTAGGCTTTCTAAGAAAAATAGTATACATAATAATTTATTTTTGGCATTTCCAACTACGTCCTCATGGGATATTAATTGAGCGATCAAGATAATGTGGATTCACAAAGCATTATGAAAACGTATGCAGTTCACCTAATATATACTGCACAAATAGCTATATATAGTTTCTCGCAAAATGCTCCTATAATTATACGTACATGTATATACATGTAAAGTTGAATACACTGTTACCTGTATACAGTTGCAAACTCACGCTAACTCAAGTTGTGTAATGTTACATTCCAGCGTTTACTGGGGCGAATCCAGTTCAGAAGCACGTGAATGCGATCACAGATGATCAAAAGGGCCGGTCGTCTGCGCTTTCAATCAGCTTGAACCGAATCGGCCTGATTTACGCCAAAATCTATGTCGGTTACGCCACAGAGGCGTTTGAGCGTGATTAGAATATCTGATTGCGTACATCAAATTCCATCAATTTGTTCTGCCTGTTGAGCCATGGGGTATATACTGAATTCTTTAAATCCTATACAAAGGATGGTGCGTGGGTTTTATTGTTTGAACGTGCACGGTTACGGCATCGTGTTTATTGTGGATTCCCAAAAGGACCATCAATTGAAAATCTAGATTTTTCCGTGACACGCGAGGCATCACAATTAGCAGATCTCTGGGGCAAATTATGTAAATGGGGTGTATCATCTGACAGACATTTTTAAACACGATATAGTTAAGGCAAACTGTAAAATCCCAATAATTATGTATAGATTTTATTTACCACCGAAGTGCGCATGTCAAAATGATAGTAATAGTTAATTGCAGCGCCCTGAAGCAAGCTTTGCACCGTTGTGTGGTCCACCCAATCAACCAAGTAGCCATGTAGCGTCCAGGTGACAGACAGATTAATTGCTAGAGGTGAGTTTGACCGGACGGAAATTAACATTGACGTAACATCTTGTTGATTTTCGTGGCATTTAGGAAGTGTGAATATGGATTTCCGTTCGTTTCACTTGTGTGAGAATTGAAGTCTTCATGCCACACCCAGTGAGAAAGGCTTGTGGCAAGACAAAGCGTTTCATGGTGCGATAAGACATTACAAAGTGGACAAGATAAGCACATGTGCATCACACACTTGAGCTAATGAAATTTGAATCGTCCAATTGGACCGAGGATCGCCTGATTGAGGTCTATTCAGTGTGAATTAACACCAGAACCACACAATACCTTCATTTACCGTTTATTATTAATCAAAGGAACCTGTCATACAATTTATGATACCTAGTGTAGCCAATAAAGTAATAAAATTGACGTTGGGATATGTCTGTCAAGGAAGTCGCATATACATATCACAAGATCTTTTCTGTTCTCACATATTGTCCAAATATGACTTAATTTGTTTACCGAGGAAGCTGATTTTGTGATAGTCACACCGCAAAGACAAATATTTGAGTTTATTGTAGCAATGTATATATAACGATGTGTTTCTGACTTTCCCAGATACCGGTCATATGTGGTCGAAAATTTAAAAGAGTCTGGTCGAGGGAAAGTGTGGGGTGGGGTCGGGGGTACGGGGTAACTCCTGTGACCTATTGTACCCTTCACTCCAAAGACGCTGGAACTGATAAAGTCACGTACAAACACATATGCACTCAAAAAAGGGGAAAGGGCACACGACGTTAATCAGGCCTTGTATATTTCATCAGGAGTCCGAGTTTACCGACTGATTGTCGTTTGACGAACGTTTAATTATGTGGACATTATTGGCTACTTAAGCAAATATCCCCTGGTTTCTTTTGACGGTAGCACGACTTTTTGTTTGTTCTGAAAGTGGCGAATAATTGCTAGTCCGTGCAGACGTGTTTTCAGAGCACCGATCTAACGATATCGAACCTAAATATTAACTTATGCTGCACTAGATCATAGTGACAATTATATTGTGTATCTACCAGAACACATTCCATTCAAAATCTTATGAAATGAATATGGTGCCTAGGCGTCCGAATGGAGAGAGAAATCTAAATACAACGCACAAAAAAAACGAGGTAAAAATAGAACCAACCTTCCCACGAAAGTCACAAAGAAAAGCACATGTTCGATTAAATTGGTAATGTTTTAATGACGAGTGTGCTTGATTACAAATCGAACTCCTATATGAATGCACCAATTTGAGTTATTTGGACATATTAGGATACTTTGTGCTATCGTTCTATTAAATCCAGTAAAATAGAATCCAAGTTTTCGCATTTCAGTTGGTCTGAAACACGAGGAAATATTCTAGAATGTAATGCACCAACCGTTTACCTTGTGTGAAACGGATCTGACATCTCATGTCACTCTCTAATTTTCTCTATCAAGTTGCAATAGTCTTTTTACTATGTGACACAACAATTGTCTCCTGCTACCATGAAAGCTTTATTGGTATAATTGACCAATAGGTCAAAGTTTTTGTTTGTTACTATGAAGAAAACATGTCACGCAAAACCACCCAGCGTCAAATATTAATTACATTAAACTAAAGCCATTCTAGGTCGGACTAAGATCATTAATAAATATGAGTTCTAAATTATATTATATACATCAAATAATTTTTGTATAATAAATACACATTTATAGACTACGAAAGTCATTAAAAGTCATCACTATCAAAGACAAGGAGATGGCAATGATGATTGAAAACCTAATTACATTGACTGACGTAAAATATTCTTATGAACTTTGCCGGTAGCGGTGCTTTATGTCACATGCAAACCACATACATGTAATTGTGCGTGTAACATTTAGTTGCTAATTGCTAAATCAACATGATGGTGTGTGATTTGGAAAATCATAACATTTATTTACCACACAGAATATGCTCAGGGTCTGCAGGGTTTAGCATTTAGGTTTCCCTTTGAGTACAAAAATGCAGAGTTCCCCTGTGGCGTCGGTTAGGATCTTTTTTCAATAAGCAATGGAGGCGGGGAAACTGTGTTTCAACACATCTGCCGATTAGTCCTTACGCCCCATTCAAAATGAATATGTCGCAATTGTAATATACAAATGTATAGGATATTTAAAATTGCACATGTCATCACCAACAAGGTTTACGTCGAATGATGAATAGACGATACTGACAGTGAGGTTCTATTAGCGTGCATATATGTACATGTAAGTGCTTACGTGCACATGGGGGAGGAATCCTAGTTTTGACATGCGCATTAACGCTTAAATGCATAAAACTCGGTTTAACACAAAACGCGAGAGAAACGTCGTAAACATGGTAAAGAAAAGTCTAGACCAAAATTCAAGCATGATTAATTTGGCATATGCTCTGATAAGACGATACAACCAGATCTTGCAAGATCTTATCATTTCAATTGTATCCTTACGACACGTACTATGTAGGTCTACTTAGACTTATTATATGAGCACAACATATTATTCTACTAAAATTGTTGATAAAAATAACCATCATTTTACATGAAAGTATACACGAATATTATTAAGATTAAGATATGAGGAAGATTCACAAAACATAAAGTAGATGCAAGTGCGTATGCTTGGTGATGAATACAAATACATGTAAGCATCTTTTTTTACAGGAAGATCTGCATGTGTTTCTTTGGAGTAGGTTCTATAAAACTTAAGAAGATTCACAAAACATAAAGTAGACGCATGTACATATATGGCATATGCACGGGACATGCATGCATCCATTTGAAATTTAAAAAAAAAACAAAACAACAGCAGTTTTATTTAAACATTAATTTTACACAAAGTAAACAGTTACTTATGCACCTTGACAGTTGCATGCACAGGTCTTTCTTTTATTGACATTGGTAATGGGTATGAATATGAAGATGCTCGTAATTAGTGTTCTTTCAGCATGCAAGATATGAATTTGTCGTTTTTATATTGCTAACACGCGTTATTCGTCAAATTGACGTATTGTGCAATTTTGTATCTCTGTTGTATCTGCCAATTGATTTTGAGAATAGTATGTATATCAAAGTATCCTACGCTTACGTCCTCACAACTGAGCATGTTGTCGCTGGTCGATAAGATCATTTTGGGCACTTAAAACGAGTATTTAACTAGTTATGGAATCTCCAGATCCGGTCCTGATTATCATACATAAATTGGATACGTATTGGAGCATATGATTTATGTATCTCCCGCTGTTTAAACATTTCAACACCTCTTTGAAATAGAACATATATTATACATAACAAGCCATGAGCACACACCTGCTCTAACTAAATGCCACAATTAGGGTTATAACTCCATGCAGTTATGAAATACCCATTTTGGTTCTCCCTGCAATGATCTACTTACTTGATCTTATATCCAAAATAAGTTGAATCGTACCACACCTAACATGACAGTGTGCAATAGAACCTTAATTAACTTCCCCAACACCCACTCGATGTATCATAAGATCCATCTTTACGACCTTAAGAACAAACTCCCAGACAGAACCTAATTATGCCAACAAGTTCCATTTGTCAGCAACACACCCAGAAAGATTACCAACCGTTGAATCACACTCAACAGCTCAACGCCGGCAAATAACACCACCAACGAACGGCAGAATGGTTGTTAATTACCACGGCAAAGATCAAAGCACTTTGGAGGTGTGAAACTCGTCTGCACCTGGGCAATTGTCTACTGTCGTCACTTTCATCTCCAGACTTTTGGCAGCCGTCGTCCGCTAGCTGGCATTTCTGGCATATTTCACGGGATCAGTTTCGTAGTTTATTGTAACACGGGCTCAGTACAAATTTTAGCAGTAATTATGTAACTAAGAGTTTGTAGCCACAGTGTCTTTGCTCTTCAGTCTTTACTCTCCAATTTCGAAATACCTTTGAGACACAATTCACTGTTGCTAGTTGTATGACACTCTGTGCATGCTTGCCTTTGCCCTGGGCCTGAAGACGTATTCAATCTGTGTGCAATTCGAAGACATTTCAGAACGCACGCGCAAGATAAACATTGCTTCCAGGAAAATTCACTAAATTCATTATTCCGTTGCAAGCATTTTGGGAGATCCCTAATAGATTTTACTGGTCTCTCTTATCTAAGTGATAGTTGAATCCCGAAATGATCGACTTGCTCATCTCAACACTATGTCAATCTAATGAACCCCAGATCGAACCCAGAACCGTGTGGTTACGACCTTTTGAACGTTAACTACTTACTATGGGTTTTTAAATTATAATTGAAAATTGTAATTGACAAAAGTCAAGGCACCTTATCATAAATTTTCCCTTGATATAAAAGAATCAACACAACGCAAATTGCTATTGTAAAGCCATTGGATGATTTATGTTTTCAAGACACTATCCATCTTGAATACAAATAGACTGACACAAATGCAAGATAACCAAATGGACAATATAAGAGACAGCCATAGACAAATCTATTTTGTTTTTCTTCAAAACCAGCCAATAAATGACAAAGATCTTAAGTTTGAATCACGCCTTGGCACACTTTTATTGGGGGTCTAAATTCTGAAAGGAACTTTATGCCACTATTTTTTATTCGTCATATCGTTAAGAATATACATGCATGGGTTTGCATTGTCCAGTCTGAATTCACATGAAATTATGGATAACATTAAGACCATAAAAGTGAGCAGCTATCTTAAAATTTTTATCCGTCACCTAGTGCACTAGTACGGGCAACATTAATTAAAAATATACTGGATACACATAAACAATCTGTATACATGCTACCAGGTATGCGATGGTTCATTACAGTGACCACTGTTTTCTTTCTTATATTCTGTGTATGAGCAAACACCAGCAATCCAACATAATAGAAATAACACGTGTTAACACACCTGCCCGAGCAAATGTTACTTGTATGCGGATGGTGTAAAAAGCATAATCCGATAGGCCTCTGCTAGTTATTTATATAAGAATAACATACACTAAAAATCCCTCCAGCTACAGTCGTAAACCGTTTATCTAAAATCAAAAGCAATGTAACATGTGCATTAACTCTCAAATGATTTGTCAACTCGTTATTTGATGACTAATCCAAGGAATTAAGAGCCTCATATATTATTAAACAGTCGCTTTGTCCACATGCTATTATTCTCGCAGACATGCTATGCAAATAAGGTCTAGACTAGCCGAGTATCATGGAAACTTGCTACATCAGACAGGGCAGAGTCACACCATGCACATTGCAAATCGAAACATCATAGCTCAGTCTCACAGTACATAAAAAGTATCCTTTGGTGATGTATTTTGCATATCAAACAAGCAGGCAAATGTTGACAATGATTTCAAATCGTCGTAACACGCAGTGAAGGTCGTTACAGACACTTCAAGGTTTGAACAAACGCATTGAATAGACACTTGTTGGCCATAGATTGGGTTAGATAACATGAGTACTTAGTATGCTTTATCATAACCACGATTGGCATGCTCTTTGTATTGTGAATTTCACTGATCATGAAAGCTTTCTTAAAGCTAGAATATGTTCAAAAATAGTCATAGAGTCAGTGGATCCATGTTTCTTCACCAAGATTATGATCTGGCAACTTTTTTAATATATGTACTTAAAATATCAAACTTTTGCTCCATCATCATTTGTTCGTATGAAGCAGGATGAACAAATTATACATTTCCTGCTTACATATTCTATGTGAAGCTTAGTTGTGTAAAATTTAAAGATGCAATGTACTTTTTTCAAGGTATATAATCATACCATCTCTATTAAACCAATTATTCAATTTAAGCTAGTCGTAAAATTTTATCATGTGGAGATAAGAGTAATTTAGGTAGCACTTACTAGGCATTTAAAAGAATATTTAATTGCAAGTACATAACATACATTACATGTATTTAAACGAATATTTAATTGCAAGTACATAACATACATCTTTAGTTGATTTTTCACATACACCATATATATCTTTCACAACAAAAGAAATGGAAGGGCCTAATATCTATATATCTACGTGTAATTAAATATGCTCTTAACATTTTATTTCGTATACAAATGAGAGAAAAAGCTAAGTTACAAAAATAATGAGTCTCCAGAATACAGAAATGCACGATTCTTTATCAATATCCATCAACGAGGACAATACAAGAAAGAAATGAAAGTATACATGTATAGATAAAATTAAAATGTATGGAAGACTATATAACCATTGGCTTTATGAGTCCGTTAATATCAAATGGGCTATCTTGTTCAAAATTGTATTTATATGTGCAAGTAAAACTTGCAAAATTAACGCAAAACCTCAATGAATGAAAATAATCTGAAGTTCCCCATAACATTCAAATCACACTAGTCATAACTCAAGGTAAACACCAATATAAGAATCACCCCCAGATGTCACAATTTTAACTGAACTAACAAATCAGTTCTCAAAACTGCAAGTTAGAACCAACGACCATCGTTCGGCAGACTCATAAAACCCAAACATCCCGGCGTAAATTGGACCTCGTCTTCTCTGGTGGCGTCAGTATTACGGCTAACAGGTGCTTGGGACCTTGCTCCCGGTCTCCAGTTACGCTCGTCTCGCGCAAGGCAACACGGCTTGTAGGCGACAGGCGGGATGGGGTGGCCGTGATATTGGCAGGTCAACACGAGAGCATTACGTTAATTTATAGCTTGCTTGTGTAATTATGCGCAGCTCTGCAGGATGTTATGGGTTTCGAATGTTAGAGCGTGTGTTGTTATAATCATCTGTTTGTGGTAGAGGTTGTTCCTGTTTTGTAATATATTGGTATCTCATGAAAATCTTTGAAGGGAGGGGTATGTTTAGCTGGTGTTGATTTAACATTGTGTGTACTACTAGGTACGTGTTAAGGATGCTATTGTTGTCTCCACCTAGCGCATCGAACATGTATTTTTTCTTTGTTTTTTTAATAAAAAGATCGTACTCTGACAATTGTAATTGATAACTTTTTTCTAGCCATGTACACTTACACTTGAAAATTACATGGCGTTACACGAGCTTGCCATCTCTTCCTTGCACATTAAACATTAGATTTTTTTCTTACTATTGTGTGTTATCATCGTGTTCAGACAATATATATTCAGTCAGAAGATAGGCCACACATTTGCATGATTATATATCGCTACCTAGTACATCAAACAACGCAATTGTCGTTTTTGTTGGTGTATCATCAAGTACAGCAACAATTTTATTCATTTTTTGAAATCTAAACCAACAGAGAACAATGTATGCCACCAGGACAGGAACACGTATTTAGGCTGTAAATAGAACTGGGGAGAATTCTATTTAACAATATCAAGAATGTAGAATCAGATTCATCATCCTCTGACATACGACATTACCCCCTCAAATAGATGCATGTAACACAACACATGCATCTTGCATCAAATTCGATGGTTTGTTTGTTGGATCACTTGATTTTTCAATAGGTTGGAATGCTAACCTTTTAAGCATAGTATTACTACTATTTGTTATTAGATTAGTTTCTAATTTCAGTGACATGTAAAATCACGCTTATAGCAAGTTATCATGTATATTATGGATATCCTAGGTTCATATCGACAAGGGACAGCATAGTCCTTGAATTGCATGGTGGATGTTTGGAAACGCGCATCATGATTAGGTTTGGAACATATGTAAACAGTAGGAGTGTCCATTCTCTCTGGGAGGTCAAATTGGCAAACTATGTACCAAGAGCTAGCCGTTTTGCTGGATACACGAACACCGCGTGTATTTTACGTCTGTGAGATGCAATGTAGAGAGAAAAGATTACTTCTTTCACCCACTGACAGCGGGTTTCTTTGTTTACTTAGTATGATACTGGTGCATTTTATTGCTTTTATTTTTTTTTATTTTGATAAGTCGACGTCATCCAACTGACGCTGTGTTCGGAGGAAAATATCATCATATTACCAAACACAATCAAGCTAATATTTCCACATGTTTAATGGCAATTGTTTATCATATTAATATAATTCACGCATCTTATCCATGCCGTTATACAAACACACATTTTGATCAGTTATCTTGTTTGTATTTACCAATTATATTGAGATATTTGAATTTACCATTTTGCTATCAGATATGAAAATCTAATGTACCCACTTTAAAAGTTTTAAATGCTTTAAAGAGGATTTTGAGAATTAGTGCTACTCTGCAGGTTGATGTGAAATCTGATATGTTTCATGTTTAAATATTATAACCAAGACTGCATCTCTATCTGGGATCAGTACTTGTAGGTAAAAATCTATTTTATTATTCGATTCTAACATTCAACTTGAAAAATACAATGAAAATAATTCACCATATTATTATGTGATTCAATAGAATTTGATAGAAAGTCTTTTCAATTTCTATTCAAATATTCCTAATGTTCTCAAGTAATGCATGTACAGTAGAAAAGGTATATTGTACTCAAACTGCATTCTACACACAATGACTCGTGCAACTATGGAATTCCCGAGACATCTAAGCCGTGCGCATTCTAATCCTTAGAGCAAATCACATATCTCTGTTAAATGAACAGAATCTGATGTGTGAATGTACCGCTGGTGAAGCAGGATGAGCCGTGCGCTGCTCGCTGCTCGCCGCTGGAATTCCATATGCAACATTGAATATTCAAATCATGACTAACGCCACATATATGTTGACCCTTTCCCCTCATATACCAATACACCCAGGTACATGTTACTAAATATATTTTACTTTATATAACATGCAGGCAAACTATATTTTTGTTCTATCAAAATTCTGTATGCCACACTACCGCTCGTCTAATGGTTTTGCAAACGGCATGCCTAAATGTTCTTATGCCTCTTACACACAGCACAGATCGAATGAACACTATAATTACCCTATTGAAGCAATTCAGTGTCTATTTAAATTGGGGGATTCCAATGGTTGAAGTCATAATTTACTGTGAAGAGTAGGAGGGCAGACTATACAGTTATTGATATTTTGTAATGACAGCTTTATAAAAAATTATGGCAGCTCTATAAAGATCATCACAATATAAAGCTTAGACAAACACACATTTTTATCGAGATTAGCACGACATTACAGGACAAATAGATTATACGGTGTTAATTATGTATATAGGATTTAAGTCACCGATGTACTATCTCCTATTTATAATCTGCGCTATCAGCTAGCGTATACGACTGTCACCTAAATCATATTTAGCAAATAGCACTATTTCATTGGCTGCTTCATAATTTATTAAATCAATTGATAATTTTAACATTTACTAGTTCTACATCTAAATACTGCGTATTATGCATAGAAATGATACCACCATCTACCATCTTTCACAATACAATTGTCATTAACCCCTAATTAGATCACTACACTTTTCAATGTCAAAGCATATTGAGATGATTGGTAATATCTCTAAGAAAATGTAGATTACAGATATAGATTCTAAAATATATAAGTGTGTGAGAAATTGGCTTCAAAGAACTAGCCATATCAGATTTGACTAGTACATGTGTATTTTCATAGAGCGTCAAATTAAAGGATATTTTATTTCCATCACTAACTATGTGAGGTGGGACTGCCACCCATTATAACACACCTACTTTCACCACTCTTTGAAAAAGAAAAAGCTTCAATCCCCTCATCGCAGATGCAAAGTAATATTTTGGCTGACAGTTGGTACCCCTAATGCCGTTTTTTACAGTCAACACACACGAATAAAGCATCTCTTTATTTGGCATAAAACATCAGTATTGTACATCTTGACAAAGGTAGAAATGTGATATTGCGAAACACATATATCACATCGTATATGTTTTTGATGATTTTGTTCCGTGTGTGAACATGCAAATAGCCTAAATAGACAATTAACCCCATGGTGTCTGACGCATAGTCGAAAGAAAATGACCCTGTTTGTAACATTAGAAGAAGGTTTCAAACGTTAACGCAGGTTCCCACTATCAAGGACATTACATTATTCATTGTTAATGTGCCTATAGCGAATTAAAATTGTTTTACCTTTTTGTATGTTAAGAAATATTAATTCACATAGCTTACCTTGGCCGAGTTTTTTTCTCAAAAGATGAGCATTTAGTCCAATAATATGGTTGTGAACATTTATCACCAATTAAAGGTATTAACTGCGCCGCAAATAACTTTCTTGAAGACATTAAACCGAATACATT
>CM032664.1:12867799-12931330 GCA_019095985.1 Streblospio benedicti | reverse complement strand
GTCTAAGTTAGAGATCCAATTTCCCACAAATTTGATATTCGAAGCTTCGGTCGTTGTGAGGGCCGAAGCTTCGAAACTTCTGCAATAAAATGTGTGTGGCATTCTGTTGAGCTTTATCAATCCAGTCTCAAGTTTAGAAAGGACGCTATTGTAAGAAGAAAGACAAAACAAAACTCTGAATGCTTTGGCCATTACAAACGTGACCTACACGCTCCGCACTTGTACATATTTGTACATAGATATTTACTTGATGTGGATGTGTGTGGATGTGTGTGAAACTTCTATTCAAATATATACCTTTGATTAAAAACGTTTTGTGCACATCCTCAAGCAAAAAAACACACCAATGTGTCAAATCCCATGACAACTCCCAGGTACCATATACATGTACAACACGTAGGTACATGTATGTAATAAACATCTGTGCAGCTATGTTATGTGGTAACTTGTACGCAATAATTATAGGAATTTATCTCATAAAACAATAGGCAATAAAGAAGTTCGCTGTAAAGCAGCTTAAGCACGCATTGCTAAAAATTCGCATTGCAATAAACACAACAAATGCATTCAGACATCATTGCCATCATCACATAAAACGTTAAAATAAATGCAATGTAACCATGCCAATACTTAAACCTATTGTTACACCCCCGCCGTTAAACCATGAGTATGAAGTGTTTGAAGTATTTAGGCTGTTTACCTGCCTCTAAAGACCCTCTAAAGAGCATATTGCCATCCCAGGTGCATCTGGATAACCCTGACCTAATGTCCCATCGACAGATTGTTTGATATGCATATTCTCCTTTTAACCTGCCACACTGTTCATGTTTAAAAGTCTGGTATCTGTCTTGCTAGCCTCAATAGCCTGTAAATGTTGTTCATTATTAATGCAATATGATAACATGACATTTGTTTAAAATAAAATGTACACGACACAATGGTATAATGTGAGTTATATGATTAATTGTTATATCTGTATCACACAAATTGAAGTCGGCTATCTGAAATTGCTGATAAAGAGGTCAGTTCACCCACAACAAAGTGAACAGAGGGTTCACCTTTTCACCCTGGTCATCTTACAACTTGACAATAACAGTTCCCAATGAAGACTGAAGATGCCATTTGAAGTGTTAAAGCATTTTTAACAATTCACCAACTCTTAAGAGAGATGCCATGCATGCAAACATGCTTGATAGATAACCGCCCGTGACCCTAATTTAAGGGCTTACATAAAGGAGCTAAAACAACTGAAGTGGACAAGCCAGACTGGATTAAGACAGAGGACACAATAGGGACCCAGCAGGCTGTTTGTTGACCCATACGCTTTCACAGAGAACAAAGGATAGATGACCATTAGATATCATAGACATACATAAGAAGGAGCTTGCGTTTTCTGCGGCATGTGGTCCTGTTGCGTTCACATCAATTTCAAAGAGTTCCGGGTCTACAAAGACTGTTAAATGAGGTTTCCCGCCATGGGCCTATCGTATTTCTCACAGTCCTAATGGTGAAAGTCATCTGGCCATGACCATGGTTCACGTGGCCACCAGCAATAGCATATTATCTCTCACCCTCTTTTATGCTCAGTTATACCCATTTGCATTGTCAGTTATGTCCATTTGTCATGTTTATCTACAAGGCACCTGCACCGCTCCTAGAACAGAGAGGTTGACTTTCCCAGAAATGAGCACCTGCTAGTGCATTTGCGAGCAGCCTGCACCTGCCAGGCCGATTCAGGTTATAAACAACACCTCCTTTAGAAGCTACAGGCCCCAGAAACTGTGAGATGACCAAAACTTGTTAATTCTTCTCATTCATCAGATTTTCTTTAAACCACGTGACTGGGTCACAGCGCACCTGCTAGGTTAATTTGTTAATCTCACGGCTTCGGCGACGAATTAGGATACAGAATTTTGCTGTCATGTAACAGATTTACTCTGATATTGCAAATTTTCTTTTCAATATTGTTCATTGTATCATTCTTGTCGGTTTAAATAAAGAAACGTCAGGAGAAATCGGTATTTTTGACATATACCCACCACTTCTCACACCGAGATGTATATACAGTTTGTACAAAACAGGTTTTTTTGTATTATCATATCTAAATCACGCCGTGCACACAATCACCCGTCCTCTCGCTACACCAATTAAAATGAGCTCTTTTATGTAACAGTATGTACACAAACTGACACATTTGTGCATCTCATGGATAGTTGCAAAGATAAATAGACAATTGGCACTTCTGATATGAAACGAGTGTAAAATGTCTATATACTTTCCACGAGAGCTATACATTGCTAGGAGACCTCTAATAAAATATCAGAATGAATATCAACCCAAACCAACATTCCAATGCATGTCCCCGTGCAACCCTCTAATTTATATAATGACCCCATACCCCACGTCTAACCATCTGTCATTCAGATTCTTGATTAATACATTAACCAAACTTAAGCATGTGATTGCATTTTCTCTTCTGTCTGATTTGGCACTAATTTTATGTTTGACTATAAAGGTCCTTTAAACTCAACGATATAACATGTTATAGTAAAATGTTATAGTAATTAATATTAATGTAATTGAGTTGAGTAAGTTTAGTTGGTACATGTTGGTTGCGTCTGTATTTTTGTGGTATATGAACCTAAATCGTGTGATATCAAAGGTATCTGTGAAGATTCACCATGATAACCACATTGATTAGCGTGCTATGAAAGTTCTTACTAAATATTGCAATAATGATACAATTGTTTTAAGTGCGTTAAGTTCGTGTAATGAGATGTGCGAATAAATACATGGGTCATTATGGATCTCTGTAAGATCATCAAAAAAAATACAAAATTTATTGTTATTATTTTGACAATATGCACATAACAATATCAACGCGACTTATCCATACGTACTGACCTTTCCATTCTACTTTTATATAACATCCTATTTTAACAGTTTTGATGCCAGCATACATCAATTATTGAGGAATGTGCCATTAAAAAAACAATGGAACATAATAAACTGTTCTCATCTAATTTCGCCAACCTTTCAAATCGTATATTTCCCTGTAGGGCAACAGGGAATCTAGTAATTAGTACGTAAACATAAGACCAAGCGCCCGGTTGGTAAATGTTGGTTTACAAGTATGTTCTCAAAATATAGGCCATGTGAAACCTTTTGTTGTGTAATAACAACAAAAACACTCTCCCCCATCCAATACGTCTTTAGTACTCTTCACCCATTGCCAAACGTGTCAACGAACATGTGCTTGACCTAACAATTCCCTTTTCATCATAAATGAGCATAATAGTCGAACAATAAGCACACTTTCATGTTTTAATTTCCACCCATCTTTCTTAGTTGAACAATCAACCCTTTTGTAGACACAACAAAGGCTTTCGATCATATGAAATGCTGCAAAACGTTAACCACCTGTTGAAAAACTGGGTGTCTCAATTGAAGCAAGGTACGATTTTCTACGGCTCTAGTTGCATACACCGCTACGCGAGTGGTAAACCCACTCATAAAATATGAATGACATACAACAGCACACTTGTCCTTCATAACATGATAACTGTGATTGAATGCATCCTGTACTTGCGGAAATAATGTACGTCAAAAGAAATTCTCAGTGGTCATTTTGAGGCTGATGGTCGGTGGGCAGATGTCTTTGTGCATATGGTTAAAATATAGCTAGAAAACACCCTCTCTCGTAATATCTCTCATTGCATCCACAATAAACTTATTGTGTTATAATCTACAGAGTATGAGAGGAGTTGCACCTGGAATTAGGACAGTTTAAATTATTTTTATCTAATCTAAAACTAATCTTAACGCCTTTATTACAAGCAGTATCTTTTATGACCGACCGACTATAATTGAATAATAAACGTGAAGGTGGCAACTATGTATCGCTATCTACAAAGTGTAGACGAGGTTAAACGTGCAATTAATCATACAATATCACTATTATCTCCACACCTTAATCCCTTAATCCCACTCGAGTGAAATGCTGCAGACAATTATCTTCACGAGGTCTATATGTTTATGTTATGGTAATAAATTGTTACTTATATGTATGCGTATGGATTACTTTAGATCGCCAGGTGAACAATTGGACTGGATCAAGACCTCATACTCTATCAAGGCGCAAATTTTTTGAGTGGGCTAAAAACCAAACAGAGCCCACAATTAAAGATTTATCACGACCCTTTTTCAACATTTCAACTTTGATTCCAGAAACAATATTCAGTGTCATATTGGCCTTTCTCGATCACTTCACACGTTCGTGCGTACAGATTTCACAGCAGTATTTTTTTTAATTTCCTATCGCGACACAACCAGCATGCCACGGAAAAAATACACTCGTCAGCTAGTTTCTCGTTAGTTTGTATGTTACAGAAATCTCATGTGTTTTAAAAATGATAATACAATATTGGATCAGAAAGTATTGTGGTGACCTCGAATTTGAGTCTTCGACCATATTGTTGTCCATAAAAAAAGAAAAGACGTGAAAACAGACCCACCGGTAGCTATACGTGCTCAGACACGTAGGGCACGTGTTAGCACAGTGATAAAGGGGTGTTGTTGAAATGTGAACACCTCAGTTCAGAGGTCGTTTGATCTTGGCGCCCCAGCTCTCACCACCTACCCCCAGCAGCCATAAATCTGTCGTCGAGAAGCACTTTTATATTTTATGGACTTTACTACGTTCGCAGATAAAACACTATCACCTAGTAAGTTGTAAGTGTCGTCTCTTTCGTGGTGTTTGATGCTAACCACTTTTATCTGTTTGAAGGATGTTATAGATTACACGTCATATTGAAATACGTTATTATTGCTATATACATGTAGTATAGTTTGTAAATTCTTGATCAATTATTTAGTCACTTAGTAGACACTGCGCATAGGCACATGTTGATATGGCATTTAGACCTTGATGTCTGACAATTTACAGTGTTTGCAAACTAGAGTCAAATCTGCTTGAACCTATGTAAACCAATTGCACAGCACGCAGATGGTATTCTAAGGCCGTCCAACCTGTGTTGTTGTTGGTTTCTTCCTCTTATACTAGCAATCAATACACTTTATATGATTAACGTGCTAATTGCAATCACAATCAAAACGATACCAATTAAAACTCACCAAAAATAACCACTATCAATTTCCTCGATAACACTGTCCAGAAGTCACAGCCGTGCTGAGAAATATCACTTCAAAAAGCAAACACAGCGACACCGACAAAAGAAAACTCATCAAACAAAGAGAGGGCTAATGTCAACAAAATCACCTCTTTTCAAAACACTAGACAAAACAGCTGTCGTGTGACTGACACTTTGAACACTACATCATTGACCACCACGTTATTTTCACTATTTATGGCTCACTTTTATGTGTTTTACACTCTTTATCGCCCACCTATGATGGTTTCCGTTTACCTGGATTATGTTTCCACTTCTCACCTTCTTTCCTAACTTACGATGGACAATGGGTTGACAGGGCACATGGCGTCGTTTGTCACTGCGTGTCTCAAACGGAGATGGAATCTAGACAGATTTATGTCTAGACCTTTTAATTGCATTGCTGAATTTGTTTTGCTAATGAAGTCTCACCGAGAAGTATAGTCTGTAATTACTCATACATGTGGTGTATGTTAGACGAGTTAAATATATTACACTGTATTTTATGGAGATAACAATGGAAACAAATTGGATAGCAAAAATGTTACGAAATGGCACACTTTTACATTTCTTACGGACCAGATGATTGTTGAGGCACACGAAATTGTATTTTTTTTTCATGAAGTAGAAGTGTAACCCCAGCTCAAATTGAAAAGGGTTTGTTGCTTAAATGATCTGTGGAAATGAAGACATATACGTCGTTTAATGTGACATTTAAAAAAATGTCCTCTGTGATACATATATGACAACCATACAGGTGCTCTGATTAATCAAATATGGATCGTTCCGGGAAAATGCACTATTTATGATATTATATAAAACTTTTGCATTTTGGGACCAGTAGATGTATTCCAGCTCGAATTGAACGGCGTCCAATTCAGAGTGCAAGTCTCACCGGCAGTACACGACTGGTTATGCGCAGTAGAGGTGGTTGGCAAGCGACGACCTCTGTTACGTATTGTCCGAGAAGATGATTTACATATTATCATTATTCCGCCATATGTTTAACAGGCAGTGATGTAAAATTGAAAGATATATGTAGTAATAAAAATGCTGATTTAGAGCTACAGCAGACTCGCATGTGTTTTATGCCCTTATGTATGGCGTGAGGTGCCCAGTTTACGTGGCGCGAAGCCAGCTACACCGTATTGTTTTTAATGCTATAGAAGCTATACCATAATTAATTCTTATAACTTACATTTCTAGCAAATACTGCTGCATCAATATCACATGCAGTAAGCTCTTATATTGTTAAGAATGGAAAGGTATCGCAAACGCCATAAATACATCGAAAAAACTAGCTTTGGTATACTAAACTATCAAGCAAAATCTGCAGAGCATGACGAACATATATTTGTGATAATTAAAAATGCACAGTATATTGTTTTCAAGAGAGATAAGTGTCATATACAACTAAACATTGACACTTCAAAGAACAAACAAGTTGATATATGTATACATAATGGCCCCCCATTTCATCATTCTTCCATAAACTAATCTCACTTTCAACACAATAAGTACGTAGCTAAAATTCTGACAGACGTAGCTATAAATTATGCGTTAAAACATAAATACACATACCCCCTAGCAAGTGTCGCCATTAGTTGTATGTGACATGAGAGTTACAATGCTTGATAGAAAAGAAACTGTTAACCATGCTAACTAAGCATATGAATATATTAGCGTCAACAATGCAATTACACGAAACATGATCCAAAGAGTAAAAAAGGTTACACCTTTCAATATATTGTATAAGTCAAGGTTACATTAGACTTATTTGAAGGTCATTTAGGAGGCAGTTTCCATAATAGATAGGCACCTTACACCAATGGCAAATCCAGGTTTTTGGAAAAGGGGGGGGGGGGGCATTTAAGGACAGGGGGCGCACGTAAGGGATTTCATATAAAACCCTATGAAAATGAAGTATTTTCGTGGGGAAAGGGGGCCGCCACTAGATCTGCCTATGCCTTACAGTCGTCGCAGCCATCACCTCTGAATATAATTACGTAAGTTCTGTACTACTGACAAAAAACTATAAAAATGTAGAACAATAATCTTGGATTGCACAATGAATAAACCCCAATGCTTCACACAAATCCTTAAGAAAGGGTAATGCTAGCCACGTACAGATGATGCAGCATGGGTCAGGTAGAGATGGTCACTGCCAGTCAGTCACAGTCCACCATACGCTAGTAGCGTTCAACGACTGCTTTGGGTGACATTTGACCAAGAGAAGTGTTGGCAGGAGGCTGACATTATTATGACACTAACACAAGATTATTAAGGCCATTGTACATGCACATATACAAGACATCATCAGAAAATCTTAGCACACTTTTACACACCGTCACACGTCTTCCAATAAGATTTCACGAATTTCAGGCCTATTTTTCCGCTCCACAAATGTCCTGCATACAGTTTATTCATGCAGAAAGAGATTGCAACATGTGAAGATATACAAATGAAAAAAATATAGACCATGTTTTAGAATAATAAGAATACAGGTTTTAGCAAACTATTCACGAGGAATAATTATACGTCATCCGAGCACTGATCTGCATTATAATTATGATGTTAATAAGTGGGGTGGAAGCAACTTTGGCGGTGTCATTTTGACTTGAATATTTGATCCACTGCTAATTTGATTGTATTACACGGAGGACATTTTTGTTTCAAAATCTAGTTTTATTTGCGAGCCAAATCGTAGAACACCTTTGAGATGAGAAACGGTATTTTAGATGCTTTACCAATAGACGACGAGTTGCCAAGCCAAACAAACTGCTACTTATATACGCATATAGAAATGAATGGTCTTATGCAACTAGACGCAACATAACTATTTGCAACGACGTTTAACCAAAATTCATTCGCTGTGTACGTAGGTGGAATTCGCCTGTTTGGAAAGCAGGCTTTAAATGCGACACTGATAATGTATATGCAGAAGCAGCGCTAGCGGAGATTCACTTGCCGGTGGCACATGTTAATGGTTTGTGTCAATTAACACCGTACACACATATGATGACCTCCATTATAAGAAATCCGCATAATAATCTGTTTAGTTAATGAGCTTATTAGTGCATACTGCCGGGGGCTAACGGCATCGTTATGTTAGATGTTGCTTTGAAGTGTGTATACAAGGATTGGATTTCTTTCACAGATTCACAGAGAACTTCCGCCAAAGTCCTTTAGCATTCTTTTTCATGTGTAAAATAAAATAAGGACTTTAAAAAACTTGGCTACGGCTATGTCTATCGTGGCAGAAATATACTTGCTAGAGAGATGTATGTGTGTTAGAGAATGTTGAAAATTAATTACACTGCGGAAAAGCACACAACAACACTCTACTATGGAAAATAATAATCTAACAGCACAACCAGCAGTGCGGACATTTTGACAGCACGTTTTCCCCGTGAGTGCCGTGTCTATACGGCAAGTAATGACGTACGGCATAGCGTACTTTTCCCGTAATGGTTACCTATGGCCAGGCTACTGCTAAATTGGTCGTCATGAAAGTTTGACATGTTAACTGTGGATTTACATATGTCTTCTATAAATACAATCTAACCGCATAACCACCATCCACCAGGCAAATAGTCACTGGCAAATCCAGGTTTTCATAAAATGGGGGTGAGAGTGGGGGTGCACTTTCTAGTGCACTTAAAGGATTTCGGGGGGTTTCATACGTACAATCGATAGCGAACATACCAAAAACCCTGTGGAAGTAAGGTATTTTGAAGGGGGAAAGGAGGGGCGGGAGGGGGCTCTCCCTGCATAATTTTGACATGTTTGATACATATTAATTTAAACATCAGATGTCACTTGCGCTCTACAAAACGGACAGTATGCAATGAATTCGGTGTTTTCATTGATACATCATGCTTCAATATAGCTGGATGCATTGGAATTTTACTTTCATGAAAACCTATTTCTCCACTAAATTTTGAATCGTCAGAAAAAGAGTAGAATATAATGTTAATACGTAATATGTATAACTGGAAAACAGTGCTGTGAATAAATGTGCTAATAAAAGGTAGCTTCAAACGGATAATATTTACCCAAAAAGTTGTCCTCAGTTAATCCATGTATTATTAGATACTACAGAATTACTTATGATTTGCAATAGAGAAATGTATACAATAGACAGTAAATACTTAAGAGATAAGTACCTATGCACTTTGATCACCTTATCACTGAAAAGCGTATGGTATAAGTGTTATCATACCTGGTTAAATATACACATCCTTATAAGGTGAAATTATGAAAGATGCTCTTTTGATATGAAGTTTGATGTCGTTTGTATGATAAGAGGGCAAACATATAAATTCTGCTAATTTAAAGTATGTGTTGATAAATTGCGATATAAATACGACCAGACTGTAATTCATGAATTCAATACAATAGATTACAAATGACAATACAATTGAAAGGTGTGCGAAGTAAGTTAGGAACGTTGCGTTTTATTATATTCCTATAATTACAAAATGATTTCTGACAGTTAGCAAGTACACGAAGTTGGAACACATACATGTATATTATGTCAATATCATGCCCATATTACTTTGTGTATTTGTATAAAACAATAGCTAATTATCGTACACATTAATCTGCATACCACGACGTTTGTTCATTATCGGCATTATGTGACCTTTTACACGTAATAATAAATGTTTACAAATATCACAAGACTTTGAAACTTTCTCACAGCACCACGTGACCGGCACCTGTCACACCTGCCAGCACCTCAGCAGCACCTCTGCACTGCACCTGGCCCGGCGCAATAATCATTACAACACCTCAGTTGTTGAGATGCCAGAATACTATACTGCGAAGTCGTCAGTCAGGTTCAATATGATAATCAAATCGTACGTGTTTAGCCATTCTGGTATTGTATGGCCAAATAAAGTTTCCAAAAATGAAAACAAATCAACAATTAAAGAAACAACCACTAATGGCCATAATTGCTAATGAAGTGAAACATACAGACAAGAAGGTGTGCTGCTTGTCATGAGGTCGTAGTTGAAAGAAACAATTTTACACCTCATTTGAAATGACCATGAAATTTAATTGCCATGAATTCGCTTGCCGTCTGTTGAAATCTGTTATTTGTGTCAGGTACAATTAGGATTGGGATTACCGTAACATTAAACACGTCTGTATTGTCAATAGCATTACACTCAGACAAAACGAATAGCAAATCGAATTCAGTTCCTTCGTAGTACACTACATCTCAATATCAACTCATATAATGAATATCAAAGATATCATGTAGCATTGTGCTTCTAAATTTAGAATCAGAAATATAATTAGTCAACTGAAAAATATTTGAGCGATTATGTCTTCATCTTATTTGAGTAACTTACGTTGCACTCAAGGATTGAACAGGACAACCCATCAGCATATTTTCACGCAATACGATTATTTACAACTTTTTAAAAGAAATGATATGACCACCCCGACATTTATTTAGGTATCACACATAACCCCTCCCCCTGTCTTTCCCACCAAAAATACTTTCCCCCTTTTTTTTCGTTCTTTTATACATATCGGCCATCAATCAACCGTAAGACAACCACGTGATCTCGTACACTTTCTATTTACACATGACTGTACTGACAAGGTTTTGACGTGAAGTTTTTTTTAACTAACTGCCCTGATGCTATGCATAATTGCTCTACAACAAAAGTACAGAGACGAGCAAGCTACCCTTCTTCTCCTACTCACTCGTGCACACAGTGAGAAAAAGAAAGAGAATGGGGGAAAACACATAGTGAATGAAGTGCGCCAGACACAGAGATAGTGACAAGAGGTCATTATGTGGCCATTTCCTACACCGCCGTCGCGGCAGGCCATTAGGTCTGGATGCGAGGAATGTGTGGACAGAGACCAGTTCTTCTCCACAATACGTGACATAATTCAGCTCATACTCTTACTTGGGTTGACTTAAAACAAATCTAATTTTCCAATTAACTGACATTAGTTAAGCAGTCACAGCATCATGTTTTTATTCAAGCGATTACTACAGTGCACAATGTTCGATAATCATAAATAATAACACATGTACAAAAAAACTCGACAGCCAGCAAAGAATTTTAAAAGTGTCTGGCAACATTTAGCTATCCCGTTTATAATGAAACCAGCGATATTTTCTAATTGTGTGACATATGGTTTTAAGTAATTTACCAAGAATATTCGTCTTCGAATTTCCCCCGGTATCACAATATCAACCAAATATGCATGGTTGAGGCCGGTTGCATTGTGCATTTTAAATCTGACTGTACATACTTATTTGATGATTTTACTGATCTTTAAGGGACGGCGCAATATTTAACAAGCAGGGGGGACCGGTGCATATTGAAAAACTTGTCTAAAAGGGTCTTGTCCCCTGCTGATGTGATGAAAAAAACCTGATGTCCCATGACCTCTATTTATAAAAAAGTCTACGTCCCCTCCCATGAATATTCGCGTGATTAATTTGTACCGATTCGCTCACGTCGAGGTGGGATTTCAGCAGCTGAAAAAAGCACTAAAATTGCTAATAAGACCCTTCCCAAAATTTCGCCCTCAAGTGGGATTCGAACCCACGACCTCTGGGTTGAGATGATAACAGACCAAGTATGTAAGCTGGGGGTTACAGAGACATCGGTTCGTCCGAGAAACCTTTTAACAGCTCGCTGCTTGGGATGATGGTATCATTCTGGTCTCACAACCTTGGGGTCGTGAGTTCGAGTCCCGCCAGGGCCACTTGATATAGTCAAATGGAAGCCTAGGGTTGTATAATCTGTCTTCAGCTATATCTATCGTTGGTAGAAGTATGCTTGCTTAAAAGACGTGTGAGAGAGGGAGAGAAGTATGAAAATATATCTGCAAGCACTGGGAAACACATATATATCAGAAAAAAGTACATGTCCCATACCCAACGAGAATGAAAAATAATCCGGTCCCCATACTTTGCACCTTGTAAAAAGCACCTGCCCCCCTACCAAATGCACCGGTCCCCCTTCCTGGTAAATATTGCACCGTCCCTAACACACACTCTCTATTTTTAACTCTCAACTATTGTTATATTATTAAATGCAGTCTGTGCTCCAGACAATTATACTCATTGCTCAGAAACATCCAGTTTAATACTCCAAATGTTTGATATCATGCATCGTGCCAGTCTTATGACAGACGTGAAGCATAATTAACGTCCAATATTCATAATATACGTCCTGTGGATAAAATAAGCTGTTTCAAAAGATTGCTCAAAACCAAAACTCTTCATTAATCTTAAATCATACCAAGTCAAAACCCATCTCCCCTGCCGTGTGTTTCAATACATACCAGAGCAGTAACCTCCCAATTTCACCTATACAGAGGTAGCTCCAGATGCTCCAGAAGACGCCAGGTTTGTAATTTCGGGGTGGATCGTGGGTGATCTGGCCTCGCATTCGGTGTTATCTTGCTGGTTCGGTAGGGAATGGCGCACTTCTGCTTGGGTCTGGCCAAAAAATATTATCACTTATCTAGCGAAGTAATTTGTATTTTCATGGATTATTGAGCTGCCAAGCTGGATCATCTACTAACTTTCCCGGGTCGTCTGGAATGCTAACTCGACCATCCAGGGGTCTTTCTGCTTAAAGATGACCTTGCTGACAATGCTCATAAAGATGTTATGGTTCAGAAGTTATGTCACTTCTACAGCTTTTAGAAGCTACGGCACCGTATTGTTCGGCAGCAGCTGTTTCATCGTCTCTGATGGCTTGCAAGTCTTATGCCCGCTTCGTCTTCAAACTCTTACGTAATCCATTTCAGCCGATCCAAGCTGAAATGACAAATCTGGCGTCTGCTGGAGCATTTGCGCTACCAACATTTATGTGAAATTTGGGAGGTACTGGGAAAAAATCACATTAAAAATACAGTTGCTATCTTAATGAAGAAACGAACTAACTGCAGTTGTAGTTCTGCAGACAAATGTGCCCAGTGCACACTAACAGGAAAATAATATCCATACAATATTCATTTGAATCATGGGTGACTCTTCCTGGACTCATCATGATCATTGGATCTCCTCGTGTCTTTGGAAGTATTTCTTAATCGTCTTGTGCTGACATAAGATCCCTGATAATCACTTTGACTCGACATTAAACTCACCCCATTACTCTCTGTTGGCAGTCTTGCATGTATCAGCTGCTTTTTAGCCCTGGCTCCTGTTCCGGAATAGGAATTATCGACCAATATTTCTTCTGGCAAGTAGGTTTGCTCTGAAGACAGCCTGTCGGGAAGACTATCTAGATCTGTAGACCTCACAAACGCTTCTTTTTGCTTTAGATGTTTGGCTATTGACGGACGTTCTTGTCGCGTTATTCTCCTAACCACAATAGGAGAGTCAGACATTGATAAGTCACCTACTGTTGAATTAGTACCAAACATATCCCTTGAAACTCGTCGATCCCTTGGTCTCTCAGTGTTTTGGCTTGGTTGTAATAAACGCTCTTCGCAACTGACGAAGCGATCTCTGGAACTAGATCGTTTTGGTGATGACTCTCTCAAGGATAAATCAGTTGTGTTTGTTTTGTGCATGCGGGATTTCCTTCTAATAGAAGGACTTGCTGTGGGTGACCCTTGAAGTAATGGAAGATTGTATATCTTACTCTGTCTCCTTTCTTGGAGAGGTGAAAATGTTAAGTCATTGGATAGATGTTCAAGAAACTTCGGTCTAACTTTGTCTGGCGTACCTTTGTTTTGTGTTTTGATGGTTGGCAAATGTACAGACGAAATACACGGCGGCTCCTCATCGGGCGATCTAGGAGCAGCATCTAAGCTATCTATAGATGCCTTCCTTTCTAATGAATGTTTATTTTCAGAAGAATTCTTACTTTGAAGATCAGCCTGGTTTTTGGTTGAATTCGATGTACTCTCATCTTTTGATGACCGCTTTGATTCACCTTTTCTGAGTCTTTTATCTTTCCGCCTTTTCTTTGATAATTCGTTTCTTCTAGCTTCATCTGCCTTGTCTTCATTGGAAGAAACACTTTCCTGCTTCATATAAACGTGAGGCAGACCCGGTGGTGAAAGATTATATGGATATTCCTTGTAATGTTGGAGTGATTGCTGGTTCATCACATACTGCAGAAGTGGACTACTGTTGTTGGACCGGAACATTTGCTTCGCTTGTGTAGGGGATATCTGATCAGACGAAGCTGGCGATTGACCTCGGCTAGGAGAGCCAAGCTTGCTGTTCGGGGAAGGTGATCTTGATTGAGTGCTGCAGGAGCTAGGCGATAATGTATCTTGTCGGAATATGGGTGGCAACAAATTCTTTCTCCTCAGCACGGGAGTGTTTCTCAATGGCGGTAGGCCTTCAGTACTTGAATTGGATGCTGCCGATAGAAGACGAAAACTACCACTTGGCGAAATACTGCCAGACGAACTGCCCGATGAAATGAGTTCTGGAAGAGTTGATTTAAGACTTAGAAAATTAGGCTTTAATGCTTCAAAATTTGTTTGAGCTGGCGTTGTTGGCGCACTGTTTTGTGAACTTAGTGTTGGAGATGGTGCTATGATATCTATAGAAGGGGGTATAGCCGACAGAGTGTTGTCTGGAAACTGGAATGCCAGAGGGGAAGGCTTTTCAGGGCATGACAAGGTCTTTGAGAGGGCAGCCTTCAAAAGGTTATCGCTCGGTGAACTTTTTTTGCTTGTGGGTGGTGGTGGACGTGGTTGAAAGGAAGGTTTAGATGGCGTCACAGATAAAGCATTCTGTATTATGGAGTCGTTCAATTCTTGTAACTTTTCTGCTGAAGCTGGCTTATATCGGCGTCCCCTGTGCTTCAATACGCCTTGTGAAATACGTCTTGAGGGACTTGCCCTTTTCGCGTTTGTTCTAGGAATTTTATCAGCGGGTAATTGAACTCTGTTGTCTGGATCTAGTAAGAACTCGTTGACATCTATCTGTTCATCATCAGCATCTTCTAAAGGACTGACCGACAGATTCACATTTGTCACGGATGCTTTCTTTGGTCGCAATGGTTCTTTCTTAGGGGTGAATAAAACAGGCTTTAGAACATCTCGGTGCGATTGGTAGGTAGGATTGTCTTCTGATTCCTCCTACAATATTCAATCAAACAGATTAACCATGGTTTGTTCAATTTGAAATGTAGATTATACTCAGCTATTATACCATAGCACCATTATAATGAAATGATGTTAATACGTATGTTTAATGATAGTTCATACATTGCTGTGATATAATACGGTATACCGATCATTACAAAAGAACATGAAACAAATGAGCATATTGGGTAAGTTGTAAGAGAAGCCAGCATAAAAAGTTTTCATATAAGTTGTTCATATGGAGATTCCCGGTACTCACTTGTATGGCGGGTGTTGGTGATGGGCTAAGAGGAGTGGGGCTGTACTTGTACTTGCTCTTCATGCGTTTTGGGGAGTGACGCTCTACTGTCAGACCAGGGTCAGCCTGAAACATGACGGCCATTTAAACATAATATGCATATTTAGTGAATCACAAACCGTAGTCAAAGATAGAAACTATATAATAACCCACATACTAAAGCTCTATGTCTCATATAATGCTGTGGTTAAAACAATACATGTCTATATGAAGCACTTGAAGAACGTGGCACTTTTATAATAGCTGGTCATGCTCCAGGCCTCAGCGCGACCAGGCACCACTACATCAATACCTCTGCCGTGGATCTGCTAGAGGAGCTGTCTGACCCCAGCGCACACAGGTTGAGAAAGAGGCTGCTGTGTGACTCGTTGGTGCAGTTGGACGACGTGTCGTTGTCGTTTGATGACATGCTGGTCACGTGACGGGGGTCAACTCCAAATCCGGTCATGCTATGAAATATACCGCACTTTCATTGTCATACCAGCCTGTCTTGGTTACAGTGGTGGTCTCCAATGGCTATATACTGAGCACCCGGCTGAGATCTACCCATATCACAAGCTCAGAACTCAGGGGTATTAGTATCGTTATAGGCAAGGTTCTCGTATGTGATTCATTATCCTTCAAGAAATGTTTGCTAATGGTGTACTGGTTAGATGCCTGGGTCAGATGCCATAGTAACATGCTTTTATTGCACGTTACAAACGGTGGCAGACTAAGTCAATAAAGCGCCCATTATTGTACGTAAACGCATGCATATCCTGAGGAGTTTTGACACTGTAATTGTGTTTCATCATTTGCAACATCACACTTGAATAAATACAACCACTGATAGACTAAATTATGTATCCCTTTAAGTGTAATAAATACTGGAACGCCATCTTCTTCAAGCTCACAATGACTTCATTTGTGTCTTGCATTTCATGGTATCTCAGCAGAAAGATTAAATGAATCCTGCCAGAGAACTAGGTCTGATTATTCTATCAGTTTCAGAGTTAACACTCAATTCTATGTATGTACAGTTTAAGTTATTGGAATAGCTTTCATAATGTGACTTATTTTTCAATTCAAACATCCGCAATTAACAATGAACTAATAACATATTTTTATGGTAAAGCGTGTATCCTAGATACCTAAGTTGTTGCTAAACAATTCTAGTCGTGATGCAAGTGCTAATCTATGATGGCATTGATTATGTGTATATCTCTACAACAGGACTAGGTTTTCTTACACTGTAACACTATGGCTATATAAAGAGGTAAGCTTATCTTTAATATGTTTAAATGATCTTTTGGCATCACCGAATAAAATAGTAAATAGGCAGAACCGATCATGTGTTGTGATCAGGGTATCATCATTATTTCTACAACGAAAATATTGATGCAATTTCGAACGCACGATCGTGGAAAACACAACGAAATACTATTACAGAGCCAATGAATTCATAAATTAAAGTAGACACGTGGTAGCCTAAGATGTCACCGTTATAGCGTTACCATGCTCGCACGTGTAGTTGTTCATGTAAATACACCAGTGCGAAATATTAGTAATCCAATAATTCATCATTCGAACGAAAAACAAATAGGTGCGTATTGCTCATTTGACGCATTCTCCGTTGCCTACCTGCTTCATCAGTCCACGCACCAACCAACCACAGCCTCTCACCTCCTGCCAGCCTACATCAACCCCATGTCCGTGCGTGCCTCCGTCCACGTGGTGGGACGCAGTCTGCTGGTGGAACAGACCACCATGCTGGCAGCCGCCTACATGGCAGACATAGAGGACGCCTCGGACGACGATGGCGACGACGTCGGCTCCACAGCAAGCTCCACACAGCTCAGCGTGCCCAGGATCAGGAGGTCTGCCGTGGCATCGTTTTCATTCTATTATCTTGTCGATCTGTCTATTACTGTGCAAACGGATGCTTATTTATGTGTGTGTGTTTCTTTTAGTGTCAAAATTATTGATAAACTTAAACAGACCTTTAGTTTCCACTACAAGTCTAGTGAAAAGTGCAATGTTGCTGCGTTTTCGTTACTTGTTACTTGAGAACATGGAATATTTCATTCCACTGGCATTTCGTATTTCATGTGCAGGTCTAAATGTCCATCATTCCATTTTTACTGAACGCTACCAGAATGAAGAAATTGAGCAGTGTTAGCAAAGCCAAGTCGAGCAGCAGCGACAACGACAACAACCTCGCAGAAGACTCGGCGAAAAGACGCAAACACAAGATTAAGGTACACAATAACAGTATAAGTTGTTTTCCCTATAACTCTGAAGTGTTTTTCATCGACACTTTTCAACGCCTGGACATTTTCGGACAAGCCGCATCTCAGAGTATTACAATAGACCCAGATGATACAAGTTCATGATAACAGCCGTTCCTGTATTGCATTCTCTTTTTCAAGGATGTATTCCATGACTCATTTGGACGACGACGCAACACTACAGAAACTATTCAGAGGGCACAAAGGTAAGCTTATCGGTAGATGTCTGTTTATCTAGATGCTTCTTTTCAACTGTTAGGGATATTTGTAATGCCATAAATAATTAATGCATCAAACATTCTCTTACAATTGCAAAGGTTGTCTAAGAACCAGGCAACTTCAGACTGGTCAGACTCACCATTTTTAACTGACAAAAGAGAAGCTGGACACTCCACATCCACTATATCGTCACGAGACTCACCAGCAAGGTGCAGTTTACCCCAACTCTTGATCCAGGTACAGCTAATGATTTTCCAACTAAGTGTTCAATGACATTAACAATGAAGGAGATTGATTCTTATTAATATTAATTTAACATTTTAAAACATGCATTTAGCTTTAAAATAGAATGGAACCACTAAAGATTCAGAAATATATTGAAATTTGAACAATGTTTCTATCAAAATTTGAATGTTGCTCCAGCATCCTCCCTCACACACTCTTTTATAACCCATTTCTGGCCAACAACCCCATTATGGCGGTGCCCGGGCAGACTGCAGCTCTCATCTAACAAACGTTCGTCTTGGTCCGTGGTGTAGTTGAACATGATCAAAAAAGCCGCGACGACAGCAGTGACTGGGACATCACCACGATACACACGTGCACGTGCCTACTCACACATAGCAAAGCAGACCCAGATTTGTTTGGGGGAGAGGTGGGGGAGTTGGGGGAGGGGCGCACACTGCAGATATAAACTCCCCTCACATCCAGCATAAAGCTAATCAAAAACGTTTGCAGAAAAGGGAAGGTCTTGAAGTGAAAGGAAGGGTGTTAATTACTGGGTTTATTGGGTTTGTTTAGAAAAATAGGATTGTGAAAAGCGGTCTCTAAAAAAAACTGAAAAAAGTCTTTATTTTTCAAACAACGAGATAAGGAGAAATTGGAACTATATGGTTAAATTTAGAAGGAAATAAAGTTTCCCTGTAATAGATTTGGAAAGGATTGTAATTTCGAGTGAAATCATCTTTAAAATTATTGGTGACGACAAACATTCATCACTCAGAGATAGTCAATAGAGATGGCGAGTGGTCAAGAAGGGTGACTGTATATTTGGTGTCACAACTCACAACTCTTTATGCACTTGGAGGTCATCTTCAAGCCAGTTTTTGCATAAAACACGATTGATATGAAGCAATCCTTTGTGATGACTAGAATCCTCTTTTGTAAGACGAGCACTGAGGTACTGCTGCCTGGTGAAGCACATCACTCTCACCAGTAGGCCCTGCAACAATTATTTTAATGGGATAGTTTTACTCAACATCCACCAAACATTAGTATTTTACGTTGTGCTTTTCAAGTCTGTAGAATGATCATTGTTCTATTATCTAACGAAGTATAAACTGTGAAGTGTGAATTGTGAAGTACGAAGTGTGATGTGTGAACCGTGAAGTATGAACTGTGAAGTTTCCCCTGGTGCTGTTTTTCACAGATAAAGCATGTGATAAAAATAAGTGTGAAGTGCGAAGTGTGATATGTCCTAGCGGGGGTTTCATAGTTTTGACACATAGACACTAAATAAATCATCAATAATAAGTACCTCATAATATATTATTCAAGTGTATTCATAATATGGATTCAATTATTTCACAGCCAACACAATTGCAGCCTACGACCAGGAAACAAAAACAAGGATGCAGCAAACAGAAGAAATGCAAAAAGAAATCGGTCAACGCAGAAGTTAACGTAGAAGGTGATAATATATAACATGCATGTATGTGCTAATATGAATAGGGGCAGTTATATAAACCATATGCGTGGGTTTACAATCATATAAGAATTCACTGAGTAATCAAAATGCATATAAAAAACAAAATGATGCATTTGTGCGAATTTTGCACTTGAAATTATGAGGAGAAGGAATGCGAAGTTTCATACATTTCTGTGAAAAATATTAGTGGCTCCTCATCAAATCTACGTGAAAAAATGGATGCCCTAAAATTCCGGCGAAAAATATGATTCCCCCCATCACTACTCGAAGATATTATATTCTTTTAAATATAACACCTAAAACAAAATGCCATTTCTAAAAGTTCGGAAAAGTTAGCCCCCCACCCCCACCCCTCAGATAGCCCTGATAAAAGTTACTATCCTCCTGAAATTGCCACCCCCTCATCTGATAATTTCTGAATGGTGCCTTAAAGAGATTGTGATACTCGTGCTTGTGGCTAGTGTTCTGGAGACACTGACTTAAGCTATAGTGATACGATAGTGTAATATACGCACTGCCCCACAGATCTGACCACCACGCACCAGTCCGGCTGTCAGGAAATCGTGCGGCGCGTGTCGCAGGTGCGTGTCACCACGTTTGTAGAGGAGACGCAGGACGCCGCCGCCGCCGTCATCACAGGTCCTCGCAACCTCAGCGGGGGCAAGGAGAAGAGGGACAGGAGCAGGACATCAAGGTTTGACGAGGGTTCCCGTATTTTGCAGTTCTCCTTCACATCAAGTTATCTAAGTGAAAACTTCGTAGCTTCGTAACCTTGGCAATAGGAAGTTGGTGCAGTAGATGAATCTCATTCTTTCTGGCCTACTCCTCCAATGACTGATTATGAACAAATCACACTTGAAATTGTATCTACAGACATCAGCATTCACCACTTACGCCATATAACCACTCGCCTCTTGTGCCTAGGAAAGCCAGCACGCCAGTGAAGGCCGGTCCCGTGCTGCTCCCGAAGCTCCCGCCCATTGTGGGCCCCGTCACGTGCCGGACCCCGCTGCCAGCTGTCTGTCTGGACGAAGACAGGAGGCAGCCCAGGCAGGTCAGCCCAGGGCCCGCGGTACGGGAAAAACAGCATAAATGTTTTTCATATAATAACAGCAGATTAAGAATTGAGAGATATTATTATTATATATAGCAAATGCTGTTTACTTAACTAACAGGGAAAATATAATTTCTATCAGCCCCATAGCTTGCATTGGCACCAAGCTTGGGTCATATCACCTTATAGTGTATATATGTTATTTAGTGACTCACTTCACTTCTTTACTAGCCGGTCTTTGGCATTTATTTATTGTAACCAGCATAGGCAGATACAGCGGGCCGCTAGGTGCGTGCGCCCCCCCCCCTTTTCCCACCAAATTACTTCATTTTTGATAGGGTTTTTCATGATATCACTTACGTGCGGCAACCCACCCCCTTACACCTTTTCCTTAAGTGCACCCCCCCCCCCTTTCCAAAAACCATGATCTGCCTATGACCAGTTTGTAGAGCTGTATATTGTGACCTATTCAAGATGTACCAAACACTATTATAACCTGAGGAGCTGTTATTTAAGCTTAAATATTGCTATTACATGAAAGTCTCGAGGCGTGAACAACATTCATTCGCCTTCGTTTTGCATTAAATATAAATAATAATTGCAATGGTACACGCAAAGCTCTCTTCTTTTAGGTGAGAACATACCTGCGTCTGAGCAACGCAGCCAGCCCGCGACTACCTGTGGACACAACGCAAACGACTCCTACCCGACTTGTCACGCAACGAAGGAGAATAAACTCTCAGCCTTCGGTCAAATCCAGTGCCAAACTGGAGTCAAACCTATCTAAATATCACGAAAGAAGCAGGCCAATATCATTAGGACTTGCGTCTTCGGTGTCAACTGTCCCTAATGTGTTCCCAGCATTGGTTGGGATGGGGAAGAAAAACAAAGTAAAAAGGGAACCGAGTAGTAAAATGGCTTTAGAAAGTGTTGGTGTCAACGAGTGCTTCAAAGTCAATAAAAGATGTTCCAAAGATGGAGTCGTTGTGGCTGAGAGACACCGGGAAAGTAGCAGGAATAATAATAGTAATAGCAAAGGGTTTACTAATGGTAAAAAGAAATTAGCAACAAATAGCACGATGTATTAGATCATGTTACTTTACGCAGCATGTCGTTTATGCACCATAGCCGAAACAAAGATGCGCGCATGATTAATGCTATTGTTGCATCTGATATTTATGGCTTAAAGTGATTATATATGTTAGCATATATTGGTTGTTATAGCCAATATATATATATTGGCTGTTATAACCAATATACTAACATATGCAACAAAACAAAAGTTAAAGAAATATGATTTTGTGTTGTATCATGTTTGTCTGGCAGATGACATCTAAAGCTATCATCCAAATAACGTATTTCTGACTGTGGTGTTTTGCACTTTGTTGGGGTTGATGTCGTGACTTTGTGAAGTGAATCAGAAGTCACGTGATGTAACGTTTGCGTTCCTTATATAATCTTTTTAATGTCGTCTAATTTGACAGGTTGCTCCTGTTGAAGTGTACGGTCAGCAACTACGTGGAATTGCATTTTATAAAGATGTGAAATAAAGACTAAAAATAGTCAAAGGGTGTTCTAGTGTGTCTTATGTCTATGAAGTGTACGTGTCTTGTCTAGGAAATATATTTTCAGACTATTCAGACTATTCTTAGTGTGTAGCTGAAATTGAAGTTCATCAAATTATATGATTAGCGCTGTTTTGAGAAGAACTGCTGCCACTCAACTCATTAACTTAATAGATCCATCAAATTATAATTAACATAATCTCCTGTTTATAACTGATTAGCAGTTCACGTAGCATGCATCAGAAAGTTTGAATGTCATAAAGTTCTTATTCCCAAACAACTGAAGACCCACGTTCATTTATTAACAATCAGCATGTAAAGCAAAGTTGGCATGGCATTGGGTATAATCAACATGTAAAGCAAAGTTTTACTTTACGAAAAGCATTACAAGTACACATAATCCCAGAAAATTGGTAATACCAAACAAACTGATATGACGAGATGTGTGAGTAGTTATCAGCGTGATTATATAAAAATTCAATAACAATTTCAAGGTGTTCGGTTGTTATTTCAAAGGCTAGTACAATATTGATTTATATTTCATGCAAGCATACCCCCTCCTCCGTGCTTGAATCAAGGTGCCCCCCTTCTAATAAAGCCCGCACGACTATATGCATCCTTTTCACAAAACCGCTTTTCGTGCATATCAGTCAGATACGCATGGGAAGTCACCAGAAACATGTACTATTTTCGTCACATAGCATTATTATCAGTTTTCTGTCAAAATAGTCAAATTCCAAATTGATTTTCATAGTTTTTTTGCATTCGCTATATTTTCACAAAATTGACGTTGGCGCAAGATATCAAAGGATTTATTGGGTTAAAGTGAAAGTGACTAATTTCGTGACCGGGACTAGGGTGGAACAGGAAAACTGGGACCGGCTTTTGCCCTGTTTTGATTCACGTGTGACATTCTACAAGAAATTACACGTACAAACACCAGGATTATCTTTTATATTCAAGTAAGTTTGAGTCCTAGTAATGATAGTTTTCATGAGATTGTGTCTCTAAATAGTTGTTGATTGTATCTTTAATTTTTGTGTGAAATATATGTTGTCTAAAAATATGTGAGAAATTACAGTACCATAGAATTGACATTGCTTGTTGATGTATGCATGCTGTTGCTAATCTTCTTTACTGTAAAGTTGAAATTGTAATTTAATTACTTGAAATATAATTAATGCATTTTAATACTTTAGATAACATTTGGCTATCTTATTCTTGCTCTCTCTCTCTCTTGGTTGGATAACGGTATACACTTGCGTAGCAGACCTAATGAATGGTTGATGGTCTTTTAAAACAAAATTCCGACTTGTATTTTAATGCAAAAGCTTATAATTATGTAAACTCACCATAATATTATCGTAGTAGATGAAGCAGTCTTTAGCTGACCCTTTGTAATGTGTTAACGTTAATGACTTAATTCTCCAATGATATGGTACATAAAGTAGGTCAGACAGATGGAAGAAAAGTATCACACATAATACTGAAATCACACATAATTCCTAACGTAATTTTTTGAGTCTTTATTGAAAAGCTTTACTTTTTTTTGTTTGAGAAATAAAATAGAGAAAATGAAAAACCATATGCTGACCACACAGTATTATACACATAATACTGAAATCGCACATAATTCTAATTTCCCAGTCTTTACAAGTTGACTTTTTGTTTGAGGAGTTAATGACAATGTGTGTTCTACAAGTACAGTAGAAACTCCAATTAAGACCACCTCTCTATTGAGACCACCTGTGTAATAAGACCACTTTTCACGGACCTAAACCTTTATAAAGCTGCCAAAATGATTCTCTGTATAGATCGCCTCTTTATTGAGACCACCTAACACTGGTCACAACGGTGGTCTTAAAGAACAGGTTCTACTGTATTTGTAGCTCAATACTTCACCTGACTATGAGTATTTTCTGGCTCAGTATATAAGGTTCACAAACCCTAATAAGACGATGCTCCATCATCATAAACCGAGATGACCCTTAATAAGGCCCACCAGTAATGCTGAATAATAAAAGCTTGCTTTATAATCATACTAAAGAGTGGGACATAATGCTTGATTAAAGCTTTTGTTGAAGTGTTCATCACATGTATAAAGCTTCTAGAGTTTTCTTCAAGTTTATCTTAAGCATTATATGATATAAAGTGTACAATGATGGTGGAATCTAACTTAATTCTTTCCCCTGGCCAATCAAATAATTCAGAGCTGTAGCACATAAAATGCTAATGCTATAGGACCTGTTTATCTAGAACTCTGATGACGCAAAACTCAAAAGGGATAAACAATAAGCCTTTCCATTCATAGCTATTTTACATTCAGATAACTTAAAATTTAGGATAGCTATAATTTTTCATTCACTCTGTTTAAGTTCAAGTTGAATGCGTCCAACTGTATAAAATATAAATGCCCATAAACAAAATGCTAATTGAATCAGATATCTGCCTATATATAAACACAATACTGTGTATATTTCTGTTAACAAAGCTAAAAGATTCCATTACTCGCCTAAATGAATATGCGATACTCCTAATAAAGTTGGGTATTTTAGTGAGTAGATCTCGGAGCAAAGAAACACACACTTGCAGCTATTTATCACTAATTATTGTAAGATCAAATACATGGGCTATATAAAGTTCTATAGTTTAAGTTTTGCTTCTTTTTTACTTCATCCACAATGAATAGGGCTACATACTCTAATAGTACGACTGTATAGAAATAGGACATGCGTAAAACATACTATAATAAGCTGCTTTACCAATGACAATTTATGAATTTTCCACAACTCTTAGTTTATTAAACTTTAGTTTACACAAAGGATACGCTATTGGTGGCATGCCAAAAATAGGTCACGAAGTTTCATAACATCAGCACAATTAAACACAATGTGATTCTAGTAGCTACCAGGGTCTCCATTTTTATTTAATCATTTTCTTCAAGAGTTTTCTAGTAAGCCTACCCTTGCTTTCATAGTCTATTGTATATATCAAATAAATTGGACAAAATTGTATCAAAAATATAGTTTTAATCATTTCGCAGAGAATGCTGGTGTATAGACTGTCTATGTTGCTGAAGCATACCAATATATATCTACCATTCTACATCACTATATTGAATGCCCTTATGGATCAGAAACAATTCTCTAAACAGGTTCAAATTGTAAAAACATTATTCGATTTTGCAGATTACTATACCTTCACTACAAATTATTTATTATGCCATCAAAGACCATCATACATAATTTCAATAAACTTCTCTGTGCGAGTTAAAAGTGACACTGTAATATGTACCAGCTATGCTTGAAGGTTCTATCGTAATAAACACTCACACACAAGTGCACATGCTCATTTCTTCTACATGTACATCAGCTGCATGTAATGTGCATCAACAGTATCAATAGTGATACAAGTACTTTCAAAACCTTTTGAAAAGGGACTCAAGGCAAACAGGAACACGTCCTCAGAACGCATGTATGGGCCATTCATTGGGCCTACATTGAAGATCATTCAAACTAGAGAAATCCTTGCACTTTCTCATGCATCTTTTCTCTGCACAACTCTAATTCAAAATAGCTTAACACAAAGGAAAACACTGTAACTAATTTTTATAAACAGTGAGAAGGGTAGATACATATACATTCGAGTCATCATGTTTTCAGAACTAGTCAGTACTTAGCGAGATGCCAGAGACATTCTATGCAAGAGCAGTGTACACCGCTGCTATTGTCTTCAGTATTCTACATGCCACAAGGTAAAACTGTATTAAAATTCAGTATCATTGTAGGGTACCACACAACTAATCAATTACAAAATGCATGTAGTACACACCATTCCTCATTAAGCAATTGTTATAACAATGTTGTCTTTCAATAATAACAAAAATGGTTTAAACCAAGCATGTAACCTATAGTAGGAGTGCCTCACTGCAACCAAGTCAGCTTTCTTTTTTGTAAACTGTCCCCTGCTTGATTATTGGATGTTGCACATTCACGTGAAAAAGAACATAGAAAATGCAATGCCACAATTGAATTATTGTGATGTACATTCACTTCCCATGAACATTGCACTTGGTTATGGCTGACTGTTTCAATTCTAAATGTTGTCAGACATAGTAATGTAACAAATGCATATAAGTTGTCATTGTATCCATACCAGCTGATCCATACTAAAGTTTCATCATCTTTAGATTTACCAGAGGCTATTGACACAATCAATAGTTACACCAAATTTACACGTAACAGTAGTTTTCATACAGTTTGATTAACAGTGTAAAACATGAAATCAAAGTCATATCAATCCCTAAGATGGCGGTGTAATGACATACAGTGAATGTCCTCAATAACGGAACCTCGAGAACAGAACCCAATTTGTAACTAGATCAAATGTGTTCAAATAACACAGCGTTGCTAGAACAATGTTGACATATGGACGATTAAGATATTGCATAAGCATGAAGATTGTAGTTTGCGCAGAAATTCAGAAATAATGAAATCTTTAAATAAAAACTTGAAATTGCTCCCTGGAACCTATACTTTTCTTGGGAAATATCCAAAATTGAAAACTCATGATGGCCTCGATGAATGTAAACAGTGAACGAAGCTTGAAGATTTTGTCTTCAAAGGCATTGACACTATCAATTAAAGTGTCGAACAATGCACTACATACATTGTATGATTGTCACTACGTATGTGAACATAGAATGAAATTTGGAGGTCATGGTTCAAACTGTATTGAAAGTATTGAAGAAAGTAGGAAAAAAACTTAAAATGTCTATAAACTGCTACACAATGCTGTGCTCTCTGAGCACTTTTCATTTAGTTAGCAAAAGGCCAAAAAGTTTAAAACCACTCCCAAAATATTGTATAAAAATACGCCAAGGTTGGACACTTTGAGGATGGGTTGGACACTGAGGATGGTCACTATTTATATAAGCAGTGTATCAAATTTGGAACTCATGGTTCAAGCTGTATTGAATCTATTGAAGAAAATGACAAAAGAATCACTTAAAGTGGCCTCAAGGAAATCACACTTAAATTGGCAAAGTGCCAAAATAAATACATGTGATGGCCTCTAGACATGTAAGCATTGTACCACGTTTGAATGTGTTCATACAAGCAGTTTCAAAGATACTGCAGAAAAGGTCCAAAATTGACAATAAATTGCCCCGTGGAAAGCACACTTTAATAAGAAAAGTGCTCAAAATTGAATCACTCTGGTGTCGCACCAATCCACATAGCTGTGTAAAGTTTGCAGAAAATCGGTTAATCAGTATACCCTCTAGCTTGTCCAGAGACATGTATACATACACGCATACTGACATACAAACGAAGTGATCAAAAGGCGCTTCAGCTGCTGAAGCGACGCAATCACAAATCACTCCTTTGTAGAGGGTTTCCCTTGTTTACTACATCATCTAATTGCATTATTATAACCTAATGCATGGGATAAAGTTTCCGTTATTCAGTTTTTCCTTTGTTTACTCTTTCTTTATTGACGACATTTACTGTACTGCAAATGGTCACACTAAATACAATTTTCTTAGATGTCTGTAATAACATTCTACACTATTTTCATAGGTAGATCCAGAGGGCACAGGGGGCGCCCGCTCTCCTTTTCCCACCAAAATATCTTATTTTCATAGGGTTTTTGGAATGTTCACTTATATTGTATTGATCGCATATAACACGTGAGATCTCTTAGGAGCGCCCCCCCCCCCCCTTTTCTGAAAATCTAGGTGTGACTGTCATTTTAGTCTTTTTATGTAATCTGTAATGCCATACATTACTGTAAAGATATTAGGGTAATGGTCTGTTTCAGTGTGGAAATAACACTAGCATGCACGAGTGGTGTCTAGCCCTGCTCGAGTGAGCGTTAACAAACGAGAGCAGGCAAAGACACCACAAGTGCATAGCTAGTGTTATCTCTACACTAAAATAGACCATTGCCTTTTTATCTCCCCAGTTTAACAGAATTATTTAACTTGATGGTGTTTACCGTTCACAAAGATAACCTGATCTCCTACGGCTCTTAACCAGTCAGTATCGAGAATGAACCGCAAACTGGGGAGATACAAATATATAAAACACTATATAAAATTTATTTAGAAAAAGGAACTGAGATGTGAATATCATTAAGAAGGTAGTAAATATTTTTAAATAAAAGTAAATGTTCATGCATCTATTTCAGTAGTAGAATCTGAATGCATGAAAATGATTGTAAATTTTGGGAACACACAATACACCTGTCATATGATTGTTCAGTGAACCAGAAAGAGACGCATCTGTATCTGACACTTCAAAAGTAGCATATAGTGACCAAGAATTTTTCTACAGCATCAGTTACTCTATTTATACTGTTCACTTTCAGTTCTCAGAACAACGCACAAGACTTTGCCCAGGACCTTGGACAGGGGATCGAACAGCAAGTAACATTTCCAAGCACCACACGTAAGGAAATACTGATGATCCTTTTGTATATGTGACATCCATCTCTCCGTTTGTTCATACCTTTATCCGAACCAAATGAATATTCAATTGCCATACAAAAAGCCATACATGTATGTATTTCACATCCTGCTGATTAATTACAAAAATGCCCTTGAAAACTGGAATTCTTACTGTTTTGATCACCAAAACACAAAATAAAAGCTAGTAGCACCAAGGCTTTTCCATTTATATGTATAGTGTAATGTATTTCATTGTTTATCATATTCCAAATCGCTTGTCATAATCTGAAAATATTTAATATATTTTGCAGCATACAAACCGCCGCCGATTCCATCAACAATAAACCCATTCCGAGCCACACCAACGCCGTCTCAGCCATCTCAGAAGCCTCCCCCAAGCACCACTATGATCCGTGTACCCTCCACCACAGCCATCAAAGGGGTCGACATCCCATCCACCACCCCCCCCACGACCCCTAAGTTTGCCAGTGAGTGCATGCTTCATTTGAACTAGCATGAGTTTCAGCTGCCTTTACTGGGCTTCCTATTTTTGTTTAAGTCCCAATCTGTCTGACTTGGATGTTAATCACTGTCCAACTACCATGACTATAGTAAGATATGAGAAATACAGGGAGATGAAAAGACAGGATTCTGCTTCTAAACTACTTGTGTGTATGATGGCCTAAAATAAAGGGGGTTTGTAACGGTTTAGGAGATAAGAATTTGGCCTGAAAAAATATGGGAGATGGAAGAATAAGCCAAAATATTATGGGAGATGGGAGATTGGCAACCTGCATACCCCAGACGCCAATTATTGAAAATGTCTGACTTACCATCAGTAACCGTAGAGAAACAATTATGTCCAATATACTTCAGGGTCCATACTTCATATATTGTATGTTACTTATTAAAGTCTGTAAGACCACCCATAATTATCATTTGGATTTTATGATGGCACATTCTTATCTATTTAATGACATTCTTGGAAATTTTACACCATCAAAAAAGCCTTCATAGTAAGATATGTTTTCGCTAACAGCCACCCAGAAGACAGAGACACCATCTCCAGGCACCACCCCTCCTGTCACCCCGGCCCCTGAGAGCACCACCACAGAGAACATCACGCTGCCCTCGCGCCCCAGCACGCTGTTTGTGTAAGTGCACCCTTATTACTCTTTGCATGATATAGTCTCATTCTATGACAGAATTTTGAAGCTGAAGCTCTTAGTGTGCACCCTTCTCATGTGTATGGTTTAGTCCAGTACGAAACTTTGTGACTGGAGCTGTCACTGCAACCCCAAATCCCAGCTCTGTTGTATTTTGTGAATTCGGGTTTACAAATATTTTGTAAGCTTATAAGCTGTTAATGGCCAGAAATATATTTATCGTACGACTTAAGTATTTCTGCTGCAATTAATTCTGTTAGGCTGAATTTGTGTAGGTTAATGAACTAATTGAACTTATGTGGAAATTAATTATCTGATATGATTGATAATTTTTTTTTCAGAACCAAGCCTATCACGACCACTGTGACAGAGAAGCCAACACTACCACAAACCAGCCCCATATTGTCCTCGCGTCCTCATGACACCCCCACCCCCTCCCCCTCTCCTTCTTCTATGCCAGCAATAAGGCAGGATATGACCACTGTCTCAAGAGCGGCCAGCCGTCTTGCTGTGAGTGTTGGGTCATCTCTCCTCATGGTGTTTTCAATCACTCTCATGGTGGTGTTTACCCTAGTTTGATCATACATAAGATAATAATGGTAAATTCTTTGTAATGCTTGTGCCTGTATTTTTGCTGTGTGTTATTTATAAGAAAAACGGAGTAGCTTTACAATATGGAAACAAATATTTCACCTAAAACTCTATAATTATGTAGTTTTGTCTATGGGTGGACTTGTCTGCAATAAGCTACCGGTATGCGGGCCGTGTTAGTATCAGCACCAGGGCTTTACATCGGGTCTGAAGAAGTGCTGTGTGTTTGTGTCAATTTCTAAAACATTCCAAGAAGTTCTTTTGTCACTTTTTATTTCATGTCCATATAGAAGAAATGTGTACGCGGTATGTCTCATGTCGATAGAGAAGATTTTTCAGCTTTTTCACTTTTACAGATTAAACCAGCTGTGTCACTGTATCACATTGAACCCAAGTAGAGCCCTAGCAACCCATTTGTGGTTTGATCAAAATGTAGGTTATTTCAAACAATATATTTTAACTGACTACGCTTGACACATACTGTATACAAATGGAGACATTTGTCTTTCATCATTTTCATTATAATATTATCTATAACTGACACGAAAACAACTAATGATTTAAACTCTATTTTATTCTAAACTCTTTATTTTCTAATGCCCAGATCTAATTGTGTTCATTTATTTTCTAAATTCTTGTATTTTAGCTCTATAATGTGTGATAAATTGAATAAGATTTCAGACTTCATTATGATGCTGCTGTATGCACTGTAAGTTCCAATTTTTCGCAGGGCATTGGGCACAAAATACTGTGCAAGTAAGAATACACACTCTAGTGATGTTATTGTGAACCTAAACATGGTAACACTTTTGGAGGCATGGGTAGCAAAGGTGGGTGGGGTGGGGGTGGGGGTTCCAACATCATGTACTCCCTTGCATATATGTGGCAGTTATATATATATAAATATATATATATATATATAAAAGAAGTATTCATTTGTCTTAACTATTATGTATTTCCTCACGCATAGTTATGTCTTGATTGCATTATGTATTTCCGTTAGTGCATTATTGCATTGTGATATGTTTTCCTATTATGAATGTGGACTTTTTCCAGTTCACTTTTAACAAGTAGAGTGAAAAAATTAGTATACTTGGTATGCTATACCTTCTGTGACCAAGCCATTGAAAATAAGAAAGCTGCTTGTGGTTTAAGTGAATTAGGTTAGATTATATTTTCTTTGCATACAATGCATCCTAAATTTTGTAATAATGTACATACTGGTACAGTACTGATTGGGGACAGAGGACAGGGAATATCGCATAAATTCTCATTCCCAAATTCTATTCGATTCCATTTGGTGTTTTCATTTTTCTATGGAAAATTCTTCAAGCACACCATGGATCCAGTGACAAATTCGGATAAAATATCATTTGTTTCAATGAATTTCAAAATAAATATTGACACTTTGATTCCGATAATTTGCAAAATTCGAAATCCAACCTAACACAAATTCTTTTTATTTCGGATTTATTTTTAAAATACCCATGGCAGTATGAAAAGGGAATTTTGTTACCTTGTTCATGTTTCAAGATGCTATATAAATAATAGTGCAGCAAATAAATTTGAGACAGTAACTTTAAATGACATATAATAAAAAAAAATGTGCAAAACAGATATGTGATGCCAGCTTGAGGCCTCAAACAAATTTAGCGAAGAACACGAAAAAATTTGCGATTTACAGAATAGACTATGAAAGTCATTTTCAATATTCGTATAATTCTTTCTTTTTCTCAGAGTTTTTGTAGTATAAAGTCATGACAACATGCTGATTCCAATTATCATAACACTTTACGCATATTTCACAAATTATGTGAATTTTCAGAAGTTCAGAATTCGTTTCCTTTGCGTAATTTGTAAAATTCTTAAGTTTATTAGTTTATTATTGCCAATGTCTAGTAAGGTGAGTGAAATGAGAATTTACCATTTACCTTTTATTTATTTCTTCTCTTCGGTTCGCTCATTTGCTTAAAATTCAAAATATTCGGCTGAATTTGGTATCCTTACTTCCCAATTAGTACTGGTACATGTTTTGCATTATATGTAATTGTATGTGAAATTACTTCTTTCCACAATTTCTTTTACATTGTGATATAATGATTATCAAAACACTAATTGATGAAATTAACAACTGTCAATTAAATTGTATAAAAATCAGATGTATTATATTATTGCAATTAATAGTGTAAACATTAATTTCTATGGCAGAAAAGTATAGAATTTTCAATGTCAGTAATAATAGTTTATCATTCATATCAAAATCGAGTTATACTAAATTATCAGTTTCATATTTAACTAGATAGAATTCCCTGGTCATTAAACTTAGGAATAATTTTTATTTTTCTACGTATCAAAATAATGGATGCTATCTTGAGAAAAAGAAAGTTTGTGTAACATTCATGTTCAAAGTAATCTATTGATGGAAAAAATAGCAGGCCTATTTACAATTGTCAATTCATTATATCAAAGCTTTGATTTGATAGATATATATTGGTGATTATGAACTGAAGTGTTCAAAAAATAGCAAATTAACATGTACAGAATATTTAGTATTTTAGGTTAAATTCTATTTTTGCATATGCATCTATGGTGGCCGAGCGGACTGTCTGAGGGATTACTTTTAGAAATAAGATCAAAATTTGCAAGGTGCATCAAGTATTTTAAGGAATTGTTCAGACAACAGTGGATTTTCATGTTTAACCCATGAATATAAAAAATTTAGATATTTTTATTTTATTTTTTTATTTATTTTTTGTTCTTTCTGGTTTTCATTTTTTTAAGAGGCCCCTAAACCCCAAGACATTCCACGCGGCCAGCATAATCTTCAGATGGTGGTTGTGAGTATAATTCGTACTCAGTGCGAATATGTTTATGAAAGTCAATTTGGTATTTGAATGTTTAGTACTTTGTAATATTTCATATTTGTTATGTACACTTTTATTTGAAAGTTCAATAAAAGAATACCACAAGCTAGGATTTATTTTTGCAACATCATAACTTCATTTTTAGTATGTATAAAAATCTTTAAAATTATTATGCATAATCAATCTTATAACAATATCACATGTAATAATATAGCTAAAGTTGAAGTAAGGTACAAGTTCTGATGTTGTGTCATATCATATTACAAGATAAATTACATATGTACAGAATATACATTACAAAAATAAAACATACATTCAAGTGATAAAACAGTTTACAAATTCTTTTTCATACAGCACTCTTCTAGCACCCACTGTATGTTTCCCTTCATAACCATGTCTACAAACCCCATAGGTGTAGGCTACCAGAATTATTCTAACCTTGCACATGAAAGCACAAGATTTCGTGTTTACGTATATATGCTGTGCATACAACGTCCCCATGATCTGTAACCGTCAGGACAATAATGCAAGCCCAAATTAAAATGCAAACTTAGTAGAGCACATGTTCATCACTAGAAATTGTGTAGAGGGACGAGGACACAAGCACAATTTTTCAAATAAAGTGGTGGCGTTTGTGTGTGCTTGTAGCACATTCATATATTTAAATACTGCCCCCCCCCCCCCACCCACAGTACGCCTAAGTGTTTAAATTCGCTACACGGTGTTACTAAGCAAAAACGCAGCACTCCAAGTAAACCCAGTCACCTTTTTACCATTCCTTGTTACATGCTGTTTCCCTCATCCACCTCAGAGATCCCACACCCCCTCATTTTATATCAATTGTCAAAAGTAACACTCTCTTTTACACACATTACTCTTCTAAATACTAAAACCATACGACCCAATGTCTTTATATTTGCATTCACACCATATCACACTTGAACATTCAACTCTTTGAAATCACTACATCATGCAGTCTCGTTTTATGCAGTATTTTTAGCACAACTATGAACTCATAAATGCAATAGTGTCAGGATTACTGCAGCATACAGATCAGATTTTGTCCTCAAATGCCGTCAGTTGTACTCTATCCTGTTACTGAGGCGCTTCCTCTGCTTCAGGCGGAATGTGCCCTCTATGCAGCCCAGCTCCCGCTTGCTGGTCTCGTCTATCAGTCGGACTGTGGCGTCAAAAGTGCCCTGATATGGAGACAAACACGTGTAAAGAATAAGAAGCATGCTTGTAGGCCCATGAACCATTTGGTTTATTAGATGTACCATATGCATAGTAGTTGTTTTAGCAGAACGGGCTTTGAAGAAATTTCTAAAAATCCTACTGGCAGAGCTGTAACTATTAAATACATGCGGATCGGTACAGATATTAAGTATATGTTGAGTGTGTAGAAAACAAAAGTATTGGCATAGAAGACTGTTTTGTTGTTGTAGTTTTTTTTTATCAATATCGTGATCTCCTTTTAAACCATTCAGTACCAAAAAGTGTTGTTTACCTCGGCTATCATTGAGATGGGCCACTCCAACTCCGGTATCTTTAACCTGTAGTTATCTATTCTGTAGATGCCCTTCGTAAATGGACAGTAACAGGGGATATTGCTCTTTTTTAATTTCTTCGGACACATTGAGTTCCAGAAATAAACACCCAATATTGAACACACGTCTCGGTAATAACTGAAAAAAAAAGAATATCGAAGATTAAAATTGGGAAGAGAAATATCATCAAATTGTAAGTAGGGCACATTGATCGTGGAAAGTTTTTCTTTGTATATTAGTGAAAATACACTTCTTTAGCTACCAAAAAATGATTTAACTTTCAATCTTTCAGAACATCTACCATCTAGCAAAGATGGGACACTGAGACCGTAACCTTTAACCGACGTACAGTATATTGTGATCAGTTACAATCTAGTTGTGTTCATTTATTTTCTAAATTCTTGTATTTTAGCTCTATGTATATTATAACCAGACCCCCGAAAATGGTTGGTTGTCGTATGATATAATCACAATATATAGCAAACGATTACACGACGCATTCTACGGCTTACAGCGGCCCTCAACCCCTACCCTCCGGGCCCCGCTGCCCACCCGTCTTGTTGTCGCCACGTGTCTATGATTCACACCGAGAACTTTAAAATGACTCCACGATGGCGTCTATCAGCATCCTCACTGGATGAACGTCTCTCCGGTCTGGTCCCAAGTGAACGGGCAAAACAGAGACGCCGACTCGAGCCTCTTCTTTCTTGCAATTTGACCACTTGTCAACGTATCTCGAGGCGTCATACAACAAACAGCATCTATCTACTCTACAAGCTCGTCCAATTGATGTCCGTCCCACTGCCCTAGACCAGAGAATAAGACATTTGAAATTCCTGGTCGTATTCAATTGACGGCGAACACATTTGCGGACAGACTATTTTCAGGTGTGGTTTTTACAATAAAATATAGGTTAATGTAAATCATAACTAGTTAAATGTGAACTTGGCTATTTTTACGGTCTAACACGCGCAGAAACAATTATAGAGATACACTTTCCCGGGGATTGTACTTTGCCTGAGAAGGTAGACAATGTAAGTTTATACAGAGATAAATTTGAGTCAACGATTCCTTTTTTCTTGGATATTTTTCGTGTCTTACACACATTAACACAGCTCGGTATTATTACAGGTTTCATTATATAAGTTAGGTAATGTAAGTTTAATCTTTATTCTTACTTCCCAAATGTCTCAAAGTTGAAATTTACCAAAAAAAAACACCCATCTCGGTAAAACAAGAAATAAACTGCACCACTTAGCAATAGCTCTGTGTGCGCCAGGCAGTTTATTGCCTATTAGTAGCCGTGACATGCCTGCCCCCTCCCACCCCCGCCTCCCGCTCCACCTGGGAGGTCTGTGGCGGCGGCGGCGGCGTCTGTTTGCTCAGCATAACCTGTGTTACTCACTGACGAGGCGAGCAGAGCACAGTGACGAGAGTGCCGGTTAAAGGTGCTGAGGAAGTCTAGAGATTCGGTAACGTTCAATTTATAACGTTCAATTACAATTATTTTTACTAGCCTCAAAGTAAACCCCGGGTGCTGATGAGGTGTGCCCCATTTAGTTTTTTTTAAAACATACCGTATCCAAAAAGACTGTATTACATGCATAGTACGTACAATATATATAATATATCCTTGTATTGTCAGTATTCTGAAGACATACATGAAATTGGCCTTAACCTTCATACTTAGGGGCATTGGAACTTCTTCTACCAACTGTAAAGCCATTTCATGCTAATGACCCTACTATATCATAATGGTCATGAACTTTCTAACCGGTTTACATGAAGACACTGACAGACTTCATGCTCTCTAACTATTGCTTTTTTACTGTAATACATGTAGTTAGATCGTGTAACATGTTTTGATAATTTGTAATCCCAATCAATCATGATTAAAATGCAAATTGCTGATTAAACTAAACTTAACTAAATTGAACTTTTAAGTTGATTAAACTAAAACTGAACTAAATTCTACAACTTTTGGTCAGATTAATCGATTAAAAACTAATTTCGCCCAACCCTGGCACGGATCAGTGTAGTTTAAACCACGTGCTACTTCATTAACCATATTATAGTTCAAGTAATTTTACATTCCCTTACTTATTATGTAATAACTAATGACAAGACAGCAGTAATACAGACATTTGTCACCAGTCACGTCATTGTGTTTGTTGTTGTTGTGGGTGTAATAACAAGCCCGTGTACCATAGAAACTGGAGCTGAGCACCACCGCTCTGAAGACTGTGGGCGATCCGAGATGAGAGGCCATCGTTTTGGAAGTTTTTGTTGTCGACTACACTCTTTGTTGTGTCACTGAAGCAAAGCCTTGTGTTTGTTTCGTTCAGAACTAACTATGTATGTCTCCAGACAAGCTAGAGCCATTACTGCGTAGCCAATAATGGCCATATTTTCCACACCTATTTGGTATGAAGTGACACCGAAGGGATTAGATTTTGGGCACTTTGCCAATTAAAGTGTGCTTTCCACAATTCTATTTTGGTCCATTTTCAACATTTTCTGCAATAGCTTTGCTAGTGCTTGAAAGTAAACATTCAAACATTCATGCTTACTTGCCTACTTAGCCATATTTCAGCGCATCCAATCAAAAGCTCAGAACATAGATATAGGGTGAATAACACATCAATTAAGACTGTTTTTTGATGAAGTGCTTTGATTGCAAATAAATGTCTTTATTGCTCACGAGTCAATGTTGCTCAAGTGACGCTGTACTCTCTGAGTACATTTGATCTAGTTTTTATTAGAATCAAATGTTTAGTCAAGCTTCATCGAACTAGAACAAAATGCAATCACTTCAAGAAAGGGAACAAAACATTTAATTAGATATGTACGTCTGTTGTCAAGCATGACGTCACATGGCCAATTGGCGAAAGTCGTCTGCATTTAGCCGAACACATGGCACATGTTGCCACGTGGTGTAGCAAAAACCTCCTGCTGCTGCTGCTGCTGCTGCTGCTGCTGCTACTGCTACTGCTGCTGCTGCTGCTGCTGCTGCTGCTACTGCTGCTACTGCTGCTGCTACTGTTGCTGCTATTGCTACTGCTACTGCTGCTGTTGCGGCTGCTGCTGCTGCTGCTGCTGCTGCTGCTGCTGCTGCTATTGCTGCTGCTCAATGTAAATGCTGCTTTACTACCCCAGCGGCAGCGAAGCATACATATAACAATATTGTCGCACATTAACTTTGTATCCACGCTTTATACGCCATTTTGGTGTATGGGTTTTCAGATCACAAATGTAAATGTAAATGTGCTTATTTACAGTCGCAATTCACAGTTTGTCGTGCTGTAAGGACTTTACATCTACACCAGGTCATTAGCGTCCTTGTCACACTATCAACTCCCCGAGGTGCATACACTTCATCGCTACCGTATTGCAGTCGTGCTTATCACTCGCATTAGCGTCCACTCGCCTGACCTGTACCTGTTGAACTTGTAGGTACCACTGGGCAGTGTGCATCCTGTTAAAGGTAGGTTTGCTCAACACCCACCACCAGACCCGACTGGGAATCGAACCTTAATTTGTTGAGGTTTTTGTGGCTGTTTTCATTGCTTATTTTAAACTGAGGAATTATAATTTCGACTGTGTGCTCCTTTCTAATGACTATAATTCATTTTCATTTGTACTTTAGCAAAACGTTAACCCTATAGGACTTGTGGTAAAAAAATACACTAACACACCAATTCAATAATACACCAAAAACAACACACTTCATTACCAGTACTTCGGTATTCTTAGAAGAGATCTACAGCAGCATCGAACAGCCAGACCTCACAATGCCAGTATAGAAGCCCAATCCTACCACATAGAGTTTTGATGACCGAGAGTTTAAACAAAGAATGTTACACAGAGAACACATGTTGGCACCTTGTAATTGACTCGTTCCATTCGTTGATTACAGAACGATTACCCCATTCTAGCTAGATTGGCTACAGGTGTGATAGACAAATGTTGTTGTAGCTAACTTGTTACTTCTCCGCGGTTATTTGCTTGTTGCCATTTTGTTTTCCTTCTAACTTTAGGCCTTCTATAATTCGTCGAATCAATTAATGACTATTTTTCTGTAGTGCTGTCATTATAAGTTAGTTACATGTATGTTAAGACAATGAGGCATTTATATATACGCCATAATTGGAAGAAAAAAGTCTATTAATTATGCACACGTGGTATTTATTGAACACATCAATGCTACAATGTATATGCATGTAACTAGTAACTATGATTTGCGAATACAATCATGTACAAGCATGCCAGAGAAAAGGGAAATCCAACTATTTATACTCAAAGCAAGTAATCAAAATGTATACATCAACACCTTAGCAATGTTCAAGAAAACAAAATAAGATAGACTAGTATTTACAATGCAAACACTGGCTGTACATCAAATCCACATTTTTACCTCTAACCACTCTGCCTGATGCTTTGAAAAGTCATTAATCTCCCGCTAGTTGGCTGCTAGCTGGCGGGTCTAGCCCACTGTCGGCAATGTTGACACGCAATCCGACGTGATGTGCATCTAACATGTACAATTTGTATTGGGTTTCGGACCACCATGCTAGCCGACTTCTGTCTAGCAATGCTAGAAGATTGATGGCTTTCCGGCTTCTTGCAAAGGTGTGGCATATTGAACTCCGTGGCAGTAGCTGCCAATCAACATAGTTTGGCTTTGTACATGTAAATATGTGCAAACTGATTTCAGAAGACTTAGATGTTTGTGTCTAATGACAAGATATTTGGAGCAACTGCATTAGTCTGATGAGTGGATACGGATTTGTAATTAACAGTGGTGTCTTGGGGGAGGGGGGGGAGGGGGATGGGGGGGATAATGAGAGGCGTGGGTGCAACTTGTTATTAATTCACAGAAAAGTCTTAAGGATGACGTCTTTGATATGATGCCAGCCACTTATTTCTTATTCACTACAAAGAATTCTAAGGTCGACTACCACACAAGTACGAAGGAATGAGCTTAGCATACCAACCCTTTCTTTAATATGAGGGCGCCTCAGCTTGACGTGAGCTTATACCATCATTGAATGTATCCGCGTCTTCATGACGAACTGTGTGCTTAGTGCTCATAGGACTTCAATTCATTTTTGATTGGGACTTGTATATCGCGACCTCTAACAATACGAGGAGGAGCACTCCATAGCGGAGAGTATTATCTCGTCTGACAGCACTGATCATAACCAATGATGAACGTACACTGCGCGGCGTGTACAGCGGAGGTTTACACAGTTTACACCATGACGGAGTGTGCACCGTGAAGTGTACAACAACACGTTATTGATGTGTTCGTCAGTGTACACTGTGTGTGGTCTTGGACAATATCTCACCGTGAATTCCGTCTCTGTGTCTTTTCAACCCCAATTTCACTTAGAGAATGGTTGTTCCAGATTCTACAGAAACGCCAAACGCTTAGCTCTGGCTAGTTTGGTGGGGAATGGTGCACTTGTGGTTGGTTCTTGTCTTCCTGCGTAGCTGTAGCCTTATCTGCTGCATTGATTTTTATGTGAGTGTGTGTGAGTGGGGGGGGTAGACAGACGAGAACCAAAGTGCCGCCATTACGATTACAATCTGATGCAGTGGAAGCATGTAACAGAAGCATTTGTTCCAACAGGTCGGTTGTTCACGATGCTCCATGATTAATGATGTATTACTGGGGGAAACGACACCATACCATTCTGCTGGTTCTGGCCCAAAAAGAAGAAGTGATTTTGATTTTTCCCCTGCCTGTTGTCTCCTGTTATTGATAATCAAGTTCTTGATCCGGGCAATCTTTTTCGTGTTTGGTGCTTCTAGAGGGCTAACTCGATCATCGTAAGGCCTTTCTATTTAAAGGTGCCTTGTTGACGATGTTCAAAAAGATGTTTCTGTGTTATGGTGTGCTACTTCCGAATGGTCCCATGAGCCTGTCTTTTCACCCAGTCCACCTGAAAGGTCACAGACAGTTATCGCAGACTATACCATAAGTTTCGACCACACAATATGCACACGAGGCACTATAGAAAGGCTTACAATATAGTTTTCTCATTGTCTTGCGTCTTCTGGAGCATGCGGAACTACCATCGTCTATGTGAAATTGGGGCTTACAGACAAATGCACCAACTACAGTTTTTGTTCTAAAGGGGGTAGTTGCTTAATCAATAACCAAGATGAGAAACAAGTTTACACATTGAGTCTTAGCCAATTTAGTTCTTCACATTGAAGAGCACATTGATTGACAAACGAACATCGTATCGGTATCAATCAAATGTTGAACCAATGTGTGGTTTATAGCAAAGTGCCAGCATGCCAATGCACACTACAACCTCTCTTGGATGTCCTTCTTGTAAGCACGCCCACTTACATAGCCGTTACACGTACCTAAGTCGTTTTCCAGTGATACACACTTGATGCTCACTGCGTGCCCTTATTACACACTTTGTAAGCAACGCCCGTGTGCACATTTGAGAACAGCCATTCTCCCAAGTACACCTTCATGCCAGCAACGTATATACACTTAAGTGCATCCACTTCAAATTAAACGTGCACGAAGCATATAGTGTACGTCCTATAATAGACTCACATACGCCTGCGCCTTGTGAGGTCCAAGAAACAGCTGTCATAACTATCTGAAATTATCGTCACCCACTTTGCTGAAGTGGTAGGTACTTCGGAAGCGTAGTCTGGATGTGTGTTATGTATATGGGTCTGAACATGAAGAGCCTAATCAAAGACAGCTTTGCATGTGTGCAACATTCTAACAGTTTTACTCCATCTCACTACTAGGGGAAACCCTCCCTAGTAGCATAGGTTTTCTTATTCATGAGTAAGCCTATTATTGGTAATGGATGGGAAGAAGCACTGTAAATTAGTTAAACATACATGAAATGTAATGTCTTTTTCAAGGAATTCAGGAATTCATAAACTGCGTTCAAATCCATTTGTAGCGCATATATACGTAACGCAAGGAGGAAAGAAAGAAAACTCCACGAGAGTTATTCTAACGACGTGCAAGCGTGATTTAACCCGTATTGAATTCTCTTTAGAACCGCCATTAAAAGAAGATTTAAAAATATCCCAAAACACAAAGGACGGAGATCCAGTGTGGATCTATACGCGATTGATCAGCGGCGACGTCTGTGGAACGTGGCCAGTGCCACCTGTGTGCAGTTATTAGTAGACCACCCAAGTCGCCGCCGCTGATGAGTTGGCCAGGGATCCGCCATCGCCATGTTAATTGTTCCTGGAAACTCCTAGCCTGCTGCTCGAGTCGATCACTTGATAAATCGATTATCAAATTTGACTCAACTCATAGAGAATTACGTATTAAATGATCCCCAATGAGCATTTTTCGCGAGTTCTCGCGATTTGAGCGTATAGTTTGACAAGTATGATCATTGCATAAGTGGAACATTATACATTGTATTCTTATTAAAATAATACGCCGTGAGCTGCGTCCATTATTGCCACATTACCGAGCATTCCATCATTTCTTTAATAGTCCCACAGTTTTAACCCAACAATGTTAAAGCTAGCAACTGATTTTAGATGTCAACTTGTCAATTCCCTAATATATAAGAAGAATTATCAGGGGAGATCATGGCAATACAGCGAATACTAAGTAAACTAGATCAAAAGTGTTCAAAGAACACAGCGTCGCTACAACAACGTTGACATATGGGCGGTTAAAATATTCCATAAGCATGAAGGTTGTAGTTTACGTGGAAATTGAGAAAATAATGAAATCTTTGAAAAAATAAAATGGCTATATGGAACCTATACTTTACTTGGCAAATAGCCAAAACTGAAAACTCATGATGGTCTCGATGAATGTAAACAGTGAACCAAGTTTGAAGATTTTGTCTTCAAAGGCATTGATAGTATTAATAAAAATGTCGAATATGGAACAAAAATGCACACTTTAATTGGCAATGTGCCAAAGATGAACATATTTGATTGTCACTACGTATGTGAACATAGAATGAAATTTGGAGGTCATGGTTCAAACTGTATTGAAAGTATTGAAGAAAGTATAAAAAGCAACCTGAAATATCTATAAACTCCTATATAATGCTGTGCTCTCTGAGCACTTTTCATTTAGCTAGCAAAGGGCCAAAGTTTAACGTAGTTGGTAGTCACCACTCCCATAATATTGTATGAAATACAAAAGTCATGTGTCAAGCTAAAAATGCCGAAATTGACAGCCAATGGCCTGCTGGAGAGAACACTTTGATGGGCAAAGTGCCAAATTTGGACACCGATGATGGGCACTAGGTATATGAGCAGTCTACTAAGTTTGGAGCTCATGGTTCAAGTTGTATTGAAAGTATTGAAGAAAATTGCACAAAATGATCTAAAACTGCCGTCTAGAAATCACACTTAAATTGGCAAAGTGCCAAAACTGAATCCACGTGATGGCCACTAGGCATGTAAGCATTGTACCAAGTTTGAATGTGTCCATCCAAGCAATATTAAAAATACTGCAGAAAATGTCCAAAATGGACCATAAATGGCTCTGTGGAAACCACGATTTAATTGGCAGAGGGCCCAAAATCGAATCACTTCGGTGTCGCCTCATACCTCATAGTTGTGTAAAGTTTGAACAAAATCGGTTCAATGGTAAACTCTCTAGCTTGTCCAGAGACATATATACATACATACTGACATACAAACAAAGTGATCACAAGGCTTTCGCTTCAGCTGCTGAAGCGACGCAACTATTTAAAATGTAATTAAACACAAGCATATCACTAGTTCAGACACTTACCATGACCCTATGTGCATGAAGCACGGGATCTTCACGTGCTTGATCATGGGCAACCACTGGGGGATCTTGTGGTCAAGCTTTTTGCTGATTGTCACCTCAAGGCCTAGTGTTGCTGGCAGAGTATGAGTGACATTGAAGGCGGCAGTCATCCGCACCCGACCCGGGATCTTTGCAGGATTGGGGATGCTGCTGAGTTCCATAAGGTGGATTGGTCGGTCTGGATCTGATCCTGAAAGCAATGTGAAATGTGCAAGATTTATGCTAGATTATATGACTTTTATGTCCTAAACGATAGCCTAATTATGCCATCGCTTGTATAGCCAGAACCAGGCACATTTCGCTTTTTTGTACCAAAATACCTCATTTTCGTAGGGTTTTTGTAATGTTCGATATCAATCGCGCATAGGAAATCCATGAGCTTCCACCAGTGCGCCCCGCTTTTCTGGAAACCCGGACCTGCCAGTAGCATGTATCATTTAAAAAGTATTAATCAAATTATTGATAAGATAATACAATGATTTCTATAAGGCAAAAGGGGGAGTATTATCATTTGCTCCAACACACCCATATATACCTATATCTTTCGATAGTCACTATCATGATTACTGATTGATCAAATTCCTACGATTAAATGAGATTGCTTTTGTTGCAAATAGTAAATCCATTAAGAAAGAAGCTTAAGATAGAAACGTGAACCTAAGGAATGTTACTAATCTGTGAAATATCATAATAGCTAATGGACATACTTCAATATATATCTGGTCACAACAAAATTACTTCGGACTCCCTCACCCACACCCTCATCCCCACCCCTACCCCCACCCAAAGCCTTCTCTTTGATGTTCCGATTACCTGTGAATATATGTTATCAATGCCCGGGTATTGGTGTCAGGAATGGCAATTTGCATAATATATTCAAATTCGGTGTGAGGACTTAAGATACCACAAATGCCTTTCTTCATTCATAAACTGTGTGCTTCTTTTTCACTCGGTCCTTTCGAGCGTTGAAACGAACTCGTGCCGATTTAACGACGTACATCCGGCCAATTTGATTAAGGAAAAGAATTTTGGGAGTGTTAATGTTTTTAAAAACATCTTTATGGGATTAAGTATTCAGTATTCAGACTCAATTAGATACTAAGTGGTAATCACCCGCTTGAACCGTGTCTGTATAAACAAGCCTGCACAATAGTAAAAAGGAATCCACGTGTTCACGCAGGCTTAAACTATGCAAGTTCTTTTGTGGGCATTGTGCAGTGATAAGTGATAATTGACGACGATTTCAATGTGACATACCGCGGGGTCAATCACCTTGTAATTGGCGAGCTCGTCTGAGCTGTCTCTTGTTTGTCTACCGGTGACAACAACAATTAGATCATGGCCATTTTTGCCCGCCACATTCCAGACAGTGGAGGATCATCCGCAGTGGTGAATGCTTCTAGTCGGTGTTGTTTGGACGTTTATATACATGAGTATATGGGTGACTATTCATGAACACTGGCAGATTAAGGGGCAAACCATGTAACCACCCCCACACACGCAACACACGCACGCACAAAACTGATAACATAACACCATACAATGTATATTGACGTTTGGCAAACCCGCCAGTCTTCAAGAGAACGGGTCTCACGGGCATCCTCAGTAGCAATCTGAAAACCTAGACATACTGGTGAAAACCCTCTTCTAATTGCTTATGCGAGTTTGTCGGTTATTTTGTGGTACAAAGGGGACGGGCGAGACCAGCTGAAAGACAAGCATTCATACTTCTTTATCAAACGATGCTAAAAGAAAAACAACACGTGTTGTGTCACTTCAACGTATTTTCTGTGGTATTTGTATGAAAACTCTTCTAGTATTAGTCTATACCGGACAGGCGGCAATCACAGAATGAATTCCTTAAAATTAAATATAATCGTATTCAAATATACTAAATACACCCGCTATGTGTACTGTAATAGGAGTTCATATTTGAATTATTTGCTGTTCGGAGAGCAATTGTTCGTCAACAATCAAAGCCATAAAATGTAATCTGGAAATATGGGAACCCCAGTTGTGAATGCAGTTATACGTTATAAGATACCAAGATTCACATCAACAAGTACAAGTACAGTTTCTCAGAAAACTGTTTTTTTTTCTTTACTTAAATGCCTACAACTTTCATTTTCATGCCGTGAAAGCAACACGTCAGTCAACATAATAGGACGAGCTCGACACTCATCATTACCAGTGTATTCCGTCCTATTAAGGTGAACCGCAGACCGCAAGAAAGTCATATAAGCAATAGAAGTTGGTGACGCCACGTCAGTACATCAAAAGGGGGTGGGATGCAACGATTTGCATTCTTTTGTGGGTTTGTCAGAGTCTTGTTTTCTATATAATTAATGAAGATTCCACTCGATGACTTGGTAAGACAAATTATGTAAAGAATAGCAAACATGCAAGTATCTACGTTTGAATCCCTTTTTGATACCATATATGTATGTTGCGTTGAGAACATGGACGTTCTGATACAAACTGCTAATAACTACAAATGTAGCCGCATGATGCATTGCAGGACCCAGTCTTTTTGGTAACAGGGGCTTTCTACGAGATTCGCACACTTTCGCACGCTGTTGCGGACTTTTTAGTTTCATTGACCAACAGGTATGAAATGCTTTATCAATGACCACTAGAATATTAAATGTCCAATGTTCAAGTTAACTCACTAGACTGATTATGAGTGAATGTAGACTACCACCCCATCCTGTGTTATTCATTGGAAGGAATTGATCATACAAGTATATTCTTAATAATTTCATAGTAGAACCCCTTTAAAGCGCTTCAAATAATGTAAACAGTTGTTCACATTAGGCAAGCTATAACTTACATTAAACCTTTTTTACAAGATATTTCAATAACATGATCAGGCAAACGCCTTCGTATTAAAAATTAAGCTACGTCTAACTGTATATATCACATTTTGTTCAGGGTATAATTTGATAAGGTAAAGATACAGCGTGAGCATTTTTAAAATAGAAAATAGGGTACATACATTAAAAATGTTAAAGAGAGAAAGAGAGGCCATATCTATTTCAAATGTAAACTGTCTTATTCTAATGATAATTATTATTATTATAGGTAGCCCCTCCCCTGAAATCTTGATGTTACATACATGTATATAAAAAACAATTTTCATGTTTACATAGGCGACATTACAAAATGCCTGTTTCAAAAGTGCACGTTTATCTGAATGACCTTTTATGAACATCAGATCTGATATGAAAATACCAAGCTTTTCTAAGCTTTGGGTACATAGTTTCAAATTAAGTCTCATTTTATTTGAAATGGGTGCATTTTTTTTCAAACTTTATATGCACATCCAAAGTTCTATGCACATTTTTTTCTGACAACGTATATGCGGCGCAAACAGAAATGACCAAATCATTTGAGCCAACTCCCCAGCAGTAGGTTCACTGTATCTCAATAGATATGTACAAGCCTAAAATATATTCCACCTCGCGACAACAACCTACGTCCCCATCAATGCACCGTCCCAGCGACAAAGCTTCGCCCGCAGCCCTTTACCCCACATAGCCACCTTCTTTATAAGGCTAAGTACCGCGAGCCGGCGTCTTGGGTGGTCTGTGTAACTGCAGGCCCTTGTACTTAGTCTCGTCATCAAGCAATGGCCTTTCTGTTTGACCGTGAAATTAGCGTGCTGAAAGTGAACGCTGAATCTCCGATTCCCACGGGCGAGACAGGGAACGAAGACAACCGTCTTGGCTGTTGTGTTCAACGCAAAAGTGGCGGTGGTGTGATGCGGGGAGTGGGGACGGCAGCGGCGACACGTCTCAGCTTCAGGGTGGTCTCGCATACACGCGACTCTGTTTGTTTATTCCCAGGTTTGGACGCTGCTTGTTTTGGTTTGAACAGATTGTAAAGCGAGTGACAAAGTGTGCACTATTTGAAGAACACTATAGCTGCGATATGTATACTATATAAGTAAATTGGACGGATGAAAGCAAGGTGGCTTGTTCCTATTATGTTGCAAAGGGGTTATTATCAAGAGCAAAGCTGTTAAACAAACAGTAACCTAATTGCATGTACAGCTGCCCTAAGGATCAAGTGACAGATGTAGCATTTCCCAGAAAGGGGTATAGGATCTAGGAGCATACAGAATAACACCCACGGAAACTGTGTCAAAACAAAAGCCAACTACCTGCTGCAGATGCAAATCACATATCATTGTGCGCTTCAATGGCCGAGTGGATAGGGAGTTTGACTCGTAACGGAAGGTCGTGAGTGTGATTCCCGGTCGAGTCTGATTGTGGATGTTGAGCAATCCCATCACTGAACAGTTACACTTTCTGTGGTACCAACGCGTTTAATAGGTACCGGTCAGGCAGTTGAACGCAAATGTTGATTGATACGCACGTCTGCGCTACGGTTGCAATATGCAGAATGTTCCACGGGAGTTGAGCAAGATATATAGCGTGACATTGAAGCCAAATTGCCTGATCATGGTGTGATTGTAGAGTCGTCTGATACTGCACAATGGGGACCACAAAACAGACATTTACAATTTACATTTATTCAAAACATACACTCCACATTATGAATGTCTGCAATGTCGTTTGCGTCTCGACCTGTTGGCAATGACGGAGTGACAAGTGACAGGACATGACATGCCGCTGTCAGCCGCCTGTCACATACACACTCCCGCCCGTCAACTGCCGCCGCGGTCGCCGCACGGCTCTCAGACACCCAGCTTTAACTAATTATTAATTATACTTGCCCACATCAAACGCTCTGTCTAGTACGTGGTTCACGTTAAATGCTCACGTTTGGTTCTTGTGAAATATGTGAGAGGAGTTTTAGGTTTGATCAAGTGCGTGAGTTTAGTTTGTCGTTATTTAGAAACACGCTGTAGCGTTAGATAGTGGCCGCCTTCATCTTAAATAACTTTTTCAGTGAGGTCTTATTTTCATAATGCTATTTTTTCAATAATAATTAATATTCTAATTCACATTAATATGATTTCTAAGTACATCACACATTGTTCTATCTTTGTGCGCAGATAAACATCACAGATCCTATACCAATATTTGTTGCTAATTATTCTATTTGAACTGTACAAGACATCTTGTATCAACATGGCCCACTGCAATTGTTATACACTAATTCTAGTATATGTTTTATTCATTTCAAGGTCTTGTATTCATGACCAAATGACTCTGAGTTTCAAACAAGTATATTAGAATATCCTATGAACATAGCATGCATAAGCTGATTCCATGTGAACAATTTCACAATTCATTACATAATTAATATACATATAATCATAAATTCACAATGATTTTCATTATTGTACAAACTAATAAAGCAATTAACATGGTGACTTATTTGGCAATCACAACGGTTTCATCATATCATTCTGAAGGACAATTGCAACGACTAAAGTACATGTACGCGTATATAGGCATTGTAACATTGTGTAAAAACGGTTTAATTCCACAATAAAGAACTATTGTTGGACCCTAAATATAACCAAAGTAAATTGCAACACGTTTTAACTTATGATAACACATATTATAACCACATTTCCGATAATCGTCTAACTGCTAGCTTACTGATGATGGGCAATGGGACGGTACGGTACACGATTAGATTGCGCTTGAAGAGAAGATGCCATTTCAAGCATCACACTAACAGATACGTTAGCAGGTGGCCGGAATAGAAGGGGTTCGCGATCATGTCTCTGGTGTGCCCGTCCATTCGTCGGCTGATTACAAGACCCTCACCCTTGGTCCAACTTGGACGAGGTGTGGATCAGGCGAGGATGGTCACAGAGAGGTCACTGTGTTGTTATTTAAAGCTCTTCACATGCACCATAGAACTGTGAGGCAAGGGTTGAGGGCAGCCGTCGAACGTATCGTGCAATCACTCACCACTCATTTCTTTTTAGAATTGTTTATAAAAATATGTATTGTATATTGTCAATTTACAAATTGGTTACATTTTACGATCTAACAACCCTCCGGGATGTTATATCAGCATTTCTAAAGAGTTATTATATGAAGCAGTGTTGCATTTTTTCTTATAATTTTGGTAAAGACATTCAAATGTGTGATTTCCCCACTATAAGTTTTCTAAATTCTGTTAGATTCTTTCTACAGGATTATTTCTACATGTGTGGTTGTATTATTGTCACGTTATCTATCTTTTTTTCTTTCTCTCTTTTATGGACTAGCTATCTTAACAAAGAATTTCTGACCTGTTGAAATCATGTTCATTATCTTATCTAGTGGGCATTTTAATTTTTATAGATTCAAATAAAACATAATCGTATACATAATATTAGTGTGAATAGGCATATTGAACAAGAGATTGTTCATCATGGACCTTTATCATATTCAGTGGATTATTTTCGCCCGAAACCATACTCCTATACCACCGCCCATTTAAAACAATGGTTTCAATAAGTGTATACTTTACAGTTCTAATCCTATCTTTCCGTTATTTATAGCAAGCATGTGTCTGCCACTGTATCGACATAGCTGTAAAGACAATGTCTGTGTGTAATGCATGTATATTAAGTGAGCCTCACATGATCTCTATTTCCTATCATGCAGGACATTTGACTGCAAATTAAACTGCTCCTTACATTCTGCAGTGCCAATTGCGTGTGTTTGCTCACAGGGTGACCGCTTGAGAAATTGGATCCGACCAAAAACTGACCATTGTGCATTTGATGAGCAGCATATTTCAGTAGAATATCTATATTGGGAATTATCAGAGGGTGTGAGCATGACATGTTGGCAAACTGATTGGTCCTTCATTGTAAGGTTGTATGCGAAATACAGTGTCGTGTGGCAAGAGCCTGTTGTAATTGATGAAGAAAACTGAAGAACACTAGAACTTGACATTCATAAATCAATATATGGGGCAATGTTTGACAGAGCCTCCATATATGATTTCTCCCTCCCTTCATCTAACATCTCATCAAGACATCTTAAAACACAGGTGACAATAGTAATGGCCTGCAATTCGTCACACGCTGACGCTTGGTGTGCTGGGTGTGTGTGGTGGCAACACCGCTCACACATCAAAGGAAAGGGCGTAGGGGGTGGGGTGGGGGACTCTAGGTGGTGGTAGTGATTGCACTCCTAATTTCTTATATTAGGGGCTGGGATGGTGTCTGTTTATACATCATTTATTTGGGATTGCATGCTGTAGGCAATTAGTTCCAACTGTATTTGATATTTGTTTGGGACATTTAATTCTATATGTTACGTCGATGCGTAATGTGTGGCCTTTTTAATTTTGATGTAAACAGACGATGAAATATTGGGGAATCGGTTAAGTTTGAAACGTGCAGAGTGGTGCATCCCATACCACCCAAAACAGCGCCGTGTGTTTATTACGATACTTCGAATAAGTGAGAAAATTATACTCGTTTGTGTTACAGTAGTCCCTTCTTAGTATCATTATGTCTTAAGCCTAGGTCACAGCCGGCCGTACTCTTTTTCTAATGTCTAGCACTTGTAGAAAGTGTGTTGATCGATAGTTCGATAGCGTGCGTCGATAGTTCTTTTTTGCGGTACACAGAGAGAGCAGATAGAATTCGACATGTAAAACTTGCTCTAATTAATGTCAAGCATTTGCCTTACTGTCGGTAGGCAGTGCAGAGCCAGCACGAAGCCAGTGAGTCCAGACATACGTTATTACGTGCCAAGTCATGCAGAAGCGCCGAAAACCGCACTGCCAAAATGTCCGTACCGTCGGTTGTACCCTAGGCTTTATAGAGCTGCTATCTGATTAGGTTGCCTGCATGATAAACTTACTTGAGCAGTAACCGTACCGTATGGTCAGTGGCACTAGCGAGACTAACACATGTACACAGAAGTGGTTACTTCGATGTAAACGTACCAATTTGAATTTGTTTTTGACAATCAAGCCCCTTAATCCCTTGGTCAGCACCAAATACAAGCTTACGGCAGCATGTGAGAACTCACCACAGTCTCTGACTTTAATGGGCTTGTGCCTCCGTCTCTTCTTGATTTGGTCACAGTTCACCACTGTTAATGTTAACACCACGAATGCACTCAATATCCTGATCGCGTGCATTGTTATATCACAGATCCTTCACATTAGATATCCACAATATCCTGTTGTTTACAGGAAAAGCTTACTATCCAACTAGAGAAGTATCTCCTTAAACAGATGGTTTTACAAATGATACCAACGTACACAAGCTAATAACTTCATTAGTTACGTTATATCCACCATAATTAAGTCTTTCCATTAACATGTTAACTGTTGAAATGTCTTTAAGCCGACGGATCATGATACATTACCAGCAATCTTAATATACGTATCCATGGGTAAAAATAACATTTTGCAACAAATCAACATTCTAAACCAAATCAATGAATTGTATGTATTCCACGAAATGAAATTACAACCATGACAATGACGCGCAATGCATTAGGCGATGACGAGAAGAAACAGTATTGCTCACAACGGCGCTCTCTTAGACAATCCTCAATGACATATATCTAAAAGTTAAAGTTCGTTTTCTCGTCTGTTCTGTCATTTTAGGAGACATAAACTATGGTTCTCAAAACATAAGACCACTGATTACAATGATCGATTAGAAATATGCACTCACACAACAGTGTCAACAATTCCTGTATTCGTATACATATTTTCTTGAAAACTGTTAACTTATCTTCATGCACGAGATTTATTTCTTCAGTTCGAGCAGTTAAAAGTTAACATTCAATGAAAAGTTCCTGTTCTTGTTATTATCAGCAAGTTTTTTTTTAAAATACTATGAAATAAATCTAAAAATTTCAGAAGGTTCAGAAATGGATTTTATACAAGTTAAACAGCAATCATTTCCCTTGGATCTTAAATATGTATCACAGCGAGAGGAAGACGACAATCGCTTTAGCTTTAGACTAAATATTAGACTCAACAGGTCGTTTCCTCCTCGTGTGTATTGCCATCAAACCACAGTAACTTAAGATCATATACGCCTCAATGCTCTGCACAAACTGTCCACGGGTGTTCCAACCATCCCAATTTAACGAGCAGCAAACTGATTTAAACCGCAAACTATAGAACGGTGTTCTTCTCTATAGGGAATGTTGAAGTATTGAGCAAACTCATGTGTTAACTGTTGGACTTAATCGTGGTATACCGGACCATTATTAGCAACGACCACGCCTATGTCCGCTTTTAAACATTCCACTGAGCAATGTTATAAGCATTTGTTAGAGCTTTCAACTTCTCACGTGGTTTACCTCTATCTGTCTGCCGTCAATCGCCCATTCTATCATTCCGGGAAAAAATCTCCGCCAATAACCTACGCTGATTGGTCGAACAGGCGAGTCAATTATACCATATGCTCGCTGCTAAGGACTGTAACGCGCATGCGCAAATCAGCACGAGTAAACATTTTGACAATCTTCCGACTTCCAACTAATATTTTACAAAATTCTAGTTGTTGGATTAATTATTTCTTGGTGTCAAATCAATCGCATATTCGTCCTTTATCATTCACAAATATTTTTATAGTGGATAATTTCGAAACTATGCTAAATATTCAATGATTAAAACACAGCCGCTGAGTCGCATGGTCAAAATGGCAATGAGAACGTTATGATATGATTTATTTTCAAATAAAAACGAATATGACACTCATTTAGTGTGAATTTTAGTCATTTTAGTCATGATAAAATAGTATTTGAGCACTCACTGCGTTCGTGTCAATCACACATCACCGTGCAAAATTCTACGATTGACCCGACAATCGAGTGCTCAAATCCTACAATAATTTGTCACGTCTTGTTTAGGCTGTAAATCCACAGTGGCAGGATGAGTGACGATGTTTATTAAATCATTCTTTCTCAAGATGACCATTCATCAGTTCGATGGATGCTTACTAATGGAACCAATTTGACTCTGGCTTGATCAGTATCAGTATTAAGAATCAACATGACACACATCTTAAAAAATAATCTTCAGCAGATCTTACATCGTCATATATCACGGCTATATACGCAGTATGATCAAGAACTTGTAAAGGCAGTGTGAAAGATCAACCCGTGAAAGCCGACGATGCAGATTTTACGAGAAAACTCAAAATACTTTTCTTGTGTCTACGATTACCATTCAGAATACGGGCTATTACAAAGCTAGCATCACTGGCCTATCCAGTTTTTCATAGAGGGGAGAGGGTGTCGTACAAAATGGATGTTATGTGTTTCGTCAATAATGAACAAAAAACACACACGAAAAGAAGATATTTTGGTGGGAACAGTGGAACAGTGGGGGTGGAGGTGGGGGAGGGGGTGCCTATGAGCGAGAACCTTCAACCTGTGTTTGGAGGCTATGTTTATTCCGCAAGGATGGCAGTCTGAAGGAAGACACAAAGTTATAGCGGTGTTTAATGTTTGCATTTGATCGTAGTGGCCACAAAATGCTTCATAATTCACCCCCACCCCACCCCCCCCCCCGTCACCCCCGTCACTTACCCACACAGTGCCAACAACATGCAACAAGAAGATATGGAATATCACACGAGTGTCCATTTTAAATATACGCTCAAGCCTACCAGTTTGAATGCACTCATATAATTTGAGTCTATAAATACCAATAAGAGCAAATATGTAAAGCTGTCGTCTAAAGTATGGTCGTACGATCGTTAAGAATATTGTACTGTTCTTGTTATGAAATATCTATTATTAGTATGTTGATCTAAAGAATGTTAATTGGATATATATTAGTACTTTAGTTAATCTGCAGTTCATTGACTGTTAACTGTCCTTGCGTCAAAGATCTGGCATCATAAGTTTATTTGCCAAATGCCTCAGCTCATTTATTTACAACAGTAAAGTGTCAATAAAATCCAACAAAGCCCACTGGCTATAGCATTGCTTACCATAACATTCCTGCAAAGCAGTTATAAAATATCTCATTTGTTGTCAATGGGAAGCTCAGTAGCCTGTAGAGATTTACATCCAGTCGGAACTATTAGATAATGTGTCTATATAAGTATAAACATTTTCTTTTGAAAATTTATTTCATTTTGTGTTTACCTGGTGATATTTTATAGATTCGTTTCACGCGTTTTAAAGCATCATTAACGCTAGTGTTCAAATATCTCTCCTATCTCGTCTATTTACATACATTCAAATCATATATGTTGTCGCCCCACAGCCATTGACAACTAATGACATCTGCCCATCGCCGGATATCTCCCACACAACCAATGGTCGGAAAATTTTATCATCTTTTGAAGAACTTTACCCTCAAGGAAAGCACCAACGGAATTCTTACAAATACCTTACTTGCTAAAACAAAACAATAGAAACGACCTTGATATGTCTTTACTGTCTTGATAAACCACCCACGATCGGTAATAACAATAAAGTGCCACGAAAAAGTCACTCCGTGCACTAATTATTGTAGCCTCGAATACCGCGAACAAAGTGGTCGTTTTTTTTTACAAGTCTCAATCACAGCATTCCAAAATGGCGATCTCTCAAAACAGCTCGTTGTATGAAGAGATTACGATCGTTTCCGATTGCCGACACAGATAGCCCTTCTTGAAACAAAATAGCAGCTTGTTTCTGCTTTATTTAGCCGTGCTGACGGGTTCGTTGGTGGCAAAAGCAAATTAGTACAGGCCCGTTGATAATATGCCAGCTTATAGGTTGTTGGGAACGTGAAACATTTGCTTTTTGTTGGTAAAAAGACGTTGTTTTGAAATGTCCGGAGCAACAGGTGTTCTTACCCAGAGCTAACATTTGTACACGGACCGTCTCGTGTGGGGGGGGGGGTAATTTTTTTTTACATTGCCATGATCACATCAAAATGATAATACTATGTGGTAAATGCTCGTAAATGGCTTTTCAATACCAGTAGTTGACAAAATCATTTTTTACAATATAAGACTTCTCAAAAGGGCTTACTACAAAAAGCATTAGATAACTACTGATCATCATGATTTATCGTTCACGACGTCAGATCTCAAGCTTAAGAATAACAACTATCATGCCAGAAATAGCTGACCCTAAATCTTCCAACTTTAAAAGTCCATCTAAAAACACAATCAGTTTGTAAAGCCCGATTACAACTCTAATCTTCACGTTTCGACGAAAGTGACCGGTGTCAAATTCTCGTTTGGTGAAATGTGTCACAAGCTGGGTGGTCCGGCGCTATTATTTACTATACGGCTCTCTTGTATACGTCCCCATTTGCTAATATTTTGCTTTTTCGACACATTGGAAGTGTTGCAATCTTTCAGTTTATCAAGAAACAGGTGTTTCAAATACAACATCCTCCCATATGTATATGATAACATAGCGTAGATAGTCTTAGCCCAAGACACGCAGAGGGTTTGTTTGGAAGAAATGCCTTCTTTGGATTTCAAGCAGTTTACAAATGTTATTAATGTGATTTAATAAACTTTAAGGTTGGGAAATACAGAGAAACTTCGTAACGCAGTCATTGTGTGAGCAAGCAGTTGCAATTTGTGAATTCTACTTTTTTTATTCATAATCCTATTAGCATATACATGTACCCTGTATATCCTATTGATTTACTCCATTAATTTTCGCTGGTTAGTTTTGCCCTTTGAAATCCCATAGAATCATGTGATTAAGGTCATGGCTTTTAGAACGAACTCCTCTCCTAATTATGGTGTTAACTTGACGTTGATATTCCTACTAGATCATAGTGTGTAAAGTTTCACACACATTAAAGTTCTAAAATATATGGTGTTTTCGCAAGGGATTGGTTGCTTCAGATAAATTGCAAGGCTAAAAAAAGATCGTGAGAATACAAGGATTTGATCTAATTGAAATTTGTAGTTGTAATCGTGTCTGTTCTACATTCTACGTATTGCATAGTTCAGTATTATTAGTTTGAAAACGTCAATAGGAAAATGTAACACCAATGACCTTACACCTTGCATAGCAAATTATATTGACTGTCCCGATGTAATATCGGAGTGCGTATTGGCAACTTGTAGGAAAATAGCATTTCCAGACATCAAAATAAGTTATCGTATATTGGACTTGCAGGTGTATAAATTTCAAGCTGGTGTAACACAAAGAAAGGTAATAAAGAATAGTATTTAATTGAACATTCAAAAGGTTGAAATACAATTATAACATTTCATTGTTATTTGAATGCATGAGTATGGAAAACAATGGGCCTACTTGACTAATTTTGACAAGGGAAAGAGTACATATACGGCAATATAAGACGGTTTGAGAACTACTTTTGATCAAAAGACTGTTACTTCCAGTTACATATGTCTGCATACAGGCAATATAATGTCATTATTCTTGCTTCAGCTGTAGATGAACTGTACAGAATTCGGTGGAAGTCACACAAATGCCCGCTGCTGTTAACTGCGATTACCAATTACAATGGTCACACGTCGTGATTTTTCAATGGTCACGACCCCAGTTTTATCCGACGAATATCATACGAAAAGTGTGCTATGTTACAGCAGCAGCAGCAGCAGCAGCAGCAGCAGCAGCAGCAGCAGCAGCAGCAGCAGCAGCAGAAGCAGAAGCAGAAGCAGAAGCAGAAGCAGAAGCAGAAGCAGCAGCAGCAACAGCAGCAGCAGCAGCAACAGCAGCAACAGCAGTCAGAAGTCTCTTCCGTTGCTCTTTTCAACTAAAGATAAGCATTTGCGCAACGTATGTGTGAATCCAAATAGGTCCTGATCTAGTCGTCATCGTGGACGTGCAGTGCGGTGACGGCGAGCGACACGGTCTGGTCGCCGGCCGTGCTCACCACCACCACGTCACCCAGCAGCGACGCCGAGCATGCGAGCCGCGCCCCGGCCAGCGCCCGCGCCGGCTTGTACCTGTAACATACGGCGCGGAGGCGTGTGAATTGCGTCCTCCGTGAACCAAATGAGCACTCGTTTTCGGAAATGTAATAATTTCTCAAATGGGACGTGGCAATACTAATACGCTCATAGAAATGTTTTATATCAGCTCTGTAATCGGACGACCAAACGTACTGAAAATGAAGACATATACTGACCAGACAGCACAGATAGTGCCCGCGTACGGGTCGAGGCCGCTCATGGAGTGCGTTATGTTGGCGACACGGACGCACAGACGGCTCGGAGGCCCACCATCGATTGTGGCTGCAAAGGTTATAGTTCTCGTCGCGTTAGCTGAAGTAAAGCTTTGTGTTTGGTTTGTTTGCCGATGTGCATTTAAGTATCAAGGCGCATATGTCTCTGTAAGCCTACGGTGTTTAATAATGGACTACTTTGTTCCAATTTTGCACAGCCAGGAATGTCGCGACATCGACCATGGGGTTGGTTTAATAAATATTTTATTGCAATCAATCAACAGCTGTACATCTTTAAAAAATATCTTTTGCGTGTTGTTTGCCTCTGTGTGGGTGCGAGACCGTAGAGTTGAAGGCATTGACGCATAACAAATGATACTAAAACACACACACACACACGCACGCACGCACGCACACACACGCGCGCAGTAATAAACTGCGTGTGTACCGACACTGACAACGTGCCGAAGTGGTAATGGCGACTTCTGGAAACAACGTTTCTCTCGTATACCCAAGGCGTTTTTGCACGTTGATTTGCGGAAAGGGGATGATGGCAGCGGATGTTCGGAATTTTACATTATTTACCATCGACAGTGAGTTTTTGTGCGGCTGATGCACTTAAAAAAGGAGTGCTGGTTTTAAGGCAATACCAAGCTCTACGTGTATGACAGTTACTCAATAAACACACTCTACTTAATAGCGTTCACTCTGTGATGTCTACAAACACATCGCTACATTTAGATGAAACAAAATGTTAAAGGTCTACAGCCACGGAAAATTAGGCCCTCATTAGTTAACAATAAAGCCGCAAACCATATCACTAGCATGACGATTAAGCCAACCGCCAGACTCCACAATGACACTCCCTCAGAAACGCATTTAGCTCCCTGTAGATCTGCGGCGTTACCGTTGATTGTGATGGCGCTGACCAGTCGCGTGCCGTCCAGGCCTCGCGCCACCCACGACTCGTTGTGGTAGCCCGTCTGCGTGAACGAGGGGGCGGCCGAGGACGCGTCGATGGCGGGTAGTGGGCACGAGGCTCGCTCACAGAACGTGCTCACCTGGTGGACTTGCCCTGGAAGCACAGAGAACATTCGAGCAAGCGCACCGTGTTAAATTTAGCTCAATAGTCCCAGTATGTGTAGATGGTCAGAGCACTGGTGTCGCATTCGTTTCATCGCTGAGTTCGTTCGTGTGATGTTTTGTTCAGTTTGTTTTGAATTTTTGAGTTAAAAGCAATGTGCAGTGACCTATAGTGGCTATGAAGAGTGTTTATTGATCGTCATTAAATATATGCCCACACTATTATACGTATATTTTTTTAACTTTATTTCATAGCTAGTATATTAATAAAGTATATATACCACGCTGTTATTCCACTATCATATCAGGCAACAATGTAATCATTTGCCCCGTGCATACGGCTGATATGAGCCGAAACACAGCAACCAATAAAAGCACATATGCACACACACGTACACATCAAGTACGGCCATCATTTATTAGCCAGCAAAAGAAAACGTTTTGTATCAACAATCAACTTCATTGTATCGGTACTATGCACATTGAAGCAGTTCCATCCAATAGCCCAATATTAATATTAATGAGAAGCTTGTCAGCAAGTTTTACGCATTAGGAAAGTCACTCAATCTATGATGAGTTACGCCAAATTGCATGCAATATCTATCTGTTGCGCAGGCTATACCGATCTGCTCCTTATTGTATAAATTGTTACTTCGTAGATTCACCCATCCACATATTAAATACCAAAGAACAAGTTAACACATATTTTCTCTGGATAATCTACTGAAACCCAATATATGCTTTCACCATTACTATGGGCTTCTTCAGGATGTGATGTCATAACAAAATCACCTACCGAGAGTGTAGGGCAATGTGCTCAACCCTAAGTAGGGGATGCACCAGCTGCAGCTGAAAGACTGTACAGGAGATTCCTTGTGATGTTGTTATGACATCACATCCTGAAGACGCCCGTAGTATGGTTGAAAGCTTGAATAGGTGTTAACTTGTTCTTTAGTATGGTATAAGTTTGCTACCAATGTATGATGATGTCATTAATTACACGTGTTTGTGTACTTAATTATGCTGTGCATGTATCATGTATACATACTCACCTGACTAAATAACATTCGTGGTGGGCTACAACTACGACCCAACAGCTGAGGTCTTCATGGTTACAAAATTACCATTCAAATAATATAAGTATACTGTAGTGTATCTAGTTTGTAAGACATATGCTGCCTGAAAGACTTTTTCTTCGCGAAGTCCAAAATACAACAAACTCAGACATGTTAGATGATTAACAAAACACACGATGCATTGTTGTTAAGGGACAAGATATCTATATGCAAACGATTCTTTTATTGTCCTTTTCTATGGGAGTCATTCGTGCCGTGTGAATATTATCGTTAATTAAACTAACCCAGCGTTTATATTTCTAACGTTGTAAACAACAGAACAACAGCATACACGTGCAATTATTTCGCTTTGACGGGCTAATATTTTGATAATCTATAGAATTCAAATTTTCAGTACGCATGTCGCATAGTACAATAAATTACATGAGAAATGAGTTCTGCGGAGCCCTCTTATTCTAGTCTTCTAAGAACAAGGACGAGTCACCAGCGTTGGTTTGAGAGCTGGGGACTGTCAAGATGATTTACAGTTCAACAATGTATGATTTGGTTTACAGCTCTCTGAAACCATCAACGCTATATGCGTTCCATAGCGCTATTTATAGTACCCATGCCATATATATATGTCTAGTTCACTTGAGGGTCAACAGCTAATTTGGAGATCAAGTCACGAGTGAAGTCCTCATCAAACGTATACGTGAATGGTGATGGTATACATCTTGTGTACAGGTCATAGTTCTTGGACCGTTTGAAGCAATGTATTAATTAGCTTTGTTTTCATTTTGTTTCACAGAACCTTTGTCAATTTACCCATCTGCAACAGCGTTCTCACTGACCACAGCATGGACCTTGGTGTTTAGGCGCGATTGAGAAAGGTTCTGTGTACATGTGCGAGTTGAAAAATAAAAAGGTGCATGATACACTTAAGATTACATTCAAAGACAGAAATGCTGGATTGAAAAAAGGACGTGATTCATACTACATTTACAATTTACCGATATGGTCTACACTAATAATATGTGTACTTTGCGAAAGGAAAATAATCAAACTGCTGTCTAAAAGCTATATTTATATTACTAAAAAAAGAAGCACCAACCGTCAAGCCCGCTTAGCTGAGTGTTTAAAATGTATGTGTACTACATACCTGTTCCAGATGAAACCCATAGCATAGTCATAAACACAATGTTCAAATCCATAGTTGAGTCTTTTTCAAACATAGGCAATTTTCATGATAGAAGTAACAGTTATCATCGTTTCACGTATAGGACTAGACTCAATAGGTTATGCATAATGTTTTGAATCCTGTCTAATCAGCGAGCGCGGACTATGGGGGATCGCTGCATTGATTCTTCTTGTGCAAAATGCTACATGCACGGACTTTGAATGGTAGGATGTGAAGCGGCTATAATCTTCTGATGATAATCCCCGGGAATCTGGTATAGATCGAAGAATTTGCGTAAATGTATTGCTTTGGATGAATCCGCCCTATTGATTATGATGTGCAATGGTTCGTGGATGTGTGCGACAGTCCTTATTAGACTTTTTTTTATTCGTTGGTAGCATTCTTATCAGATTTTTCAAACCCCTTCTGTCAATATACTATCACAGTTTTACTTTTTGAAAGCCATGGCTGTAGGGGATGTAGGAAGCCTTGTTGAGCCACGAAATGGTTCCACGTCATGAAAATGATCCCACTGTTGCGAAATGATTCTGGGAACAAATGCCGTTGTTGCCACAAAATTTCCTGCTCCGTGAAATGGTTCCAGGACTATTTCGTGACCAGTATCAAGCTGCATTGGACTATACATTGTAGTGGAGCTTTCACTTTGTACTTTCCAAAGTGAAAAAGTTAGAGTGGTGAAAAACCATATGCATGCCACATTTTCCTTTTAATGTTCACTTTTTCACTGTGACATCATTTTCATTAGCAGCCCGTTTGAAGACACAAAATAAGGCAAAACGAGATTTTGGGTGGTAAAAAGCCGTACAAATGCCAAATTTTGTTCTTTTAATCTCTCATTTTTTACGTTTGTAAATTCCCAAGGAGTATATTTGCACATGAATTGATAAACGAAAAATAATATGGTCGCACTGTTGCCGCTGTCGCGTGTATAGATAATAGTTCCACAAATCTCGTAGTTCTATCAGGGTCTCCAGTGCGCAGTCACACAGCCTGTCACAGGTGATTGCAGAGTATAAAGAGTAGTAAGGAGGGCGATAGATTAAAGCACGGATTTATAGGACAAAGCAATTAATCATCCCCGCGCGTTGACAGCTCAAGGTCACCCGCCGGTCAGCGGCGCGGTCAGCGGCGTGCTCAGAAGTCGAGAAGAGTCGAGCTCGCCTCTCGCCTCGGGATTAGACTAGCGACCACGGGGGCTGGGATGCGATCTCGACACGCTCAATCACGACCGGCTCATAAAGTCATGGTGGAATATCGAGTGACGAACGTCGTGTTGAAATCGGTCCTCGCTACCGGGGCTCCTCTCGACCTTCCCTCCCTAGCCAACGCTTTAACTAACGCCGTCTACGACCCCCGCCAGTTTAGCGCCCTCCGTTTAAAGAATAAAAAGATCGGTGGTTCTATGTTACTCTTCGCCAACGGCTACGCGATTTGTCACGGTCCGCCACCAACCGCTCGAGGTCCGGGTACGACGTCTCCACCGCTACGCCCGCAGGGTCCAAAAAGCCGGCTACCCCGATTTGAGACTTACGGCGACGGGGCTTGACGGTGTCGCTGGTGGCCAGCGGGACGCCGCTTGAACCTACCCGACGTCCGCTCTCATGACGGGTGCCTCCTACGAGCCCGGAGTTCCATAACGCTCTGATGCTCCGCACCCCCCGAGCCCACTTCAACGCTTTTCTCCACGGGTAAGGTGGTGGTGACGGGAGTACGGAAATTTTCTCATATAACGCCGGACGCCGCCCCTACGCTGATAGAGCTGTCCGTCACTTAACTATGGAGGACTACTTGGACGCCGTATACCACGATTACAACCAACCCCGCGGCCTACGCTGGTATAAATAAACTACTTTTGGGAAGCCGACCGGACTTTAACACCGTCTCTAGCGACAACGACCACCTTCAAATATATCCTTATCGCTGGACACCTTTAGCCGCTGCCGCCCGCCCCCCTCAAAACTAAAACCCCCTCGAGAGACCGCCGCCTTTAAAACGATCGTCGAGACAGCGGACGTCGCCCCGCCATACAGCATCCGCACCGACGCTGGGCAGCGACTTCAGCGGCGAAGCTTTGAGAAGTACCTCGAGACGTTGGAGCGTTCCTCACTACATAGCGATCCGACATCCACGCCGCCACGCGAGCGCCTCATAAAGACCCTTCTTCGCACCAGACTTTTACAGAGCCTTCCTCCACGCCCAGAAACACAGGTGGGGGTCGACATCCTCAGCAACGTCGTGACCGCTTACAACTTACGACGCATAGAATGAGGGGCTACGCCCCCCAGCGACGGACGTCGGACAACGAAGGTCTGGTCGCCGTTAAGCAGGAGGATATCGGGAGGAAAAA
>CM032664.1:12805543-12847953 GCA_019095985.1 Streblospio benedicti | reverse complement strand
GTACCGAGTTAAATGTAATAATACCAGCATACATAATCTACAAGTTTTCTGAAATATGAATTTCCATGTTACTGTGACATAGCGGTACCATCTTGTGCCAACACCCAGTGCGCAAACGGAGGTACTTGTAACAACGTGGCCGGAGGCGTGCACTGTGACTGTCCTGTTGATTATACTGGCCAATTGTGTGAGACAAGTAAGTTTACCTTATGTCTCTCTTTAATGTTAAATGTCATGTTTCATAAAAGTTTCTAGAGACTGTGGGAAATCATCAAAAAGACACAGCTTATTATGCTCCACTGGCCCCCTTCTATCCAGTAAAAAATATAAACTGATATCTTTGGTGCTTTTTTGGTATTACTGAACGTGTTCATGCAGGTGTTCCTACCCTGTTATAATACCCTTAGGTGTGCCCTCCCCTCCCTCCCTAATTAAATGAAGACTTGTATCTGCAAGATAAACTATAAATGCTGTTTTAAATTGCACAATTTAAGCACAAGAACATCTTACTAAACTACCAGTTGCGTGCAAGCTATACAAAGGGTAACAATATTACATTACCTTTAATCATTCCTCATAATGTCAAGTAATGCGGCCCTGTCCATCAGACAACAATATATATAATTAACTGATGAATCCCAATAGAAGCACTTGCAGTGTATTTGTAATGTTTCTCTGTACTGTTTCTTCTGAATATCGAGGGATGTATTTAGTTATTTTCAAATTCAAAATGATACCACTATTCTAACTAGTTTCCCTGTTTCCCCTATAATTTATCATTGTACAGTGTATTGTATCTGTTGCCTTTATACAGAGGAGTGCATTACAATTACAAAATTCGAGCTAAGAGTAGTTGGAAAGGAAAAATATTAACATTAAATAAAATGACTTAATACAAACTGTATACATAGTAACACTAGTATATCAATCTAACTGCTCCAGATTGTGATATGGAATCCCAGGTATGGAATACATAGTAATGAATACTATTCATACCACCAGCATCTTTTTACACTGCCTATAACCAGTCGTACAATACTATTGTTGTGCCTATACCGTTTTCTATGAAGCTCTTATAAAACTTGAATCAGTGCCAACCAGATTTAACACCAGCACAAAAACAAACAAACAGCCAATCATAACCTTGCAAAACCTTCTTTTAAGCATAACACCCTGATTGAAATTTCTAGTGACGAACTGCTTGGTGTAAGTCGTGAATGGTCTTCCACGAAAATTTCTATGCTCATACCAGGGGCTATTTTCAATAGTTTGTGAATAGCATAATACACCTGAAATAGATGAGGAAGTAATAATACAACTTTCACCAGATGAAGCATGCAGTCGTCCAGAGGGCACCACGCGAGAGGGCACCATCGGCATGATCCACTCACCAGGCTACGGCTACCTGTACTATGAGAACCACCAGCACTGCGTTTGGCACATAGTTGTACCAGAAGGAAATGTGAGCACCTTACCATTATTCTATCGGGTGAAGCAATTGTTCATGAACTTCTCCATTCTTTGCACATATCTAACATGCTAATGTCATTGTTTGTAAAGTTTAATTTTCAACTCATATTATATATGCATGTAGGCAATTTCTCTATGCTTTGCACTTGTATATGTAAGCAAAGTAGTTAGCGTAGGAACCCGGGGCAGGTGGACTTAAGCGTCCACCCCAATTAGCTAGGCAATTAAGAAATACGCATTGCCTCTGTGCAGTTAGGTTACGTCCACCGCTTACGCTCTCCGTTCGACGTACTACGTACGTCACCCCGTCCTGTAAATTGACGTTCTATCACGTCAAAGAACACGTCATGGAATAACTATCTCGTTGATGGTTCAGTTTGAATTTCATTTATTTAGCAGTGATAGCGATCACTTCATTAGGGACCAGCACCACCAAATCTCTAGATTTGGGGCCCTATCACACTATTCAGACTGTTGGCATTTGGCCTGGATTTTCCTGAATACTCTCATTCTTGTATTTTCAAATTTGGGGCATTCAGTCACCACATGGAACTCATCTCCTAGTACCATAAGATTATTACCCTGGCAAAAGGTACAATACCTTTCACTTCTTGGTATGGGTGTGGGGCGGGTGTACCTGCCTCTTTCTATCTCAAGATGGTGGGCGCTTATCCTTAGTTTGGTCAGGGCTATTCGGTTTATATTGCAATTAATATCTTGCAGGAATAATTCCTGTTTAAATATCTTTATGAACCAATTATATACTGAGAGTTTTCCCTGGTCAGTGTTATTGTTTCTGTTGATCTCCTCATCCCAGACTTTATTATATGCTCGTTGTATTCCTAGTTTTAGTTTTCGCCATCCATTTGAGATTCAAGTCCACTTTAATGCCCGCCTGGTGGAGATAGAAGATCCCTTCAACAAAGGATATCCATGAATTCCCACCTTGGGAATGGATCTTTTTAGATTCAATATATTCATATATTTCATTCCAGAAAATCAATATCACATTCATTGCCATTGATATTGAGGGGGAAGAGCCTTGTCCCTATGACCAGGTCACACTAACCACAAGCAGGTTGGTAGAGTACCACAGCGCTCTTTGTACGCTTAAATACTTTGGTTTAAATAAAGTCAAGAAATATTCATATAATTGCTTTGTACTCATGAAGTTAAGGTAAAATATAAAATCCATTGAAATTCCAACTAAGTTTGACAATTTAGTTTTAGAATAATGTGCTGAAAACCAAAAGTAATCAACAAATAATCCAACAGCTCGCTGGTGGTGTCCACTTCATTCTGTGGGCGGTCAATACCACCGCCCATTGTGACAGATGACCACACAGCCACTGTGACCTTCACCTCCGATGAGTCGGTGACCCGCACTGGATTTCTACTGCTATATAATGCTGTGCTAGGTACATGACACTTACATGTTATATGTATGTATGTATGTATGTATGTATGTATGTATGTATGTATGTATGTATGTATGTATGTATGTATGTATGTATGTATGTATGTATGTATATGTATGTATATGTATATATATATATATATATATATATATATATATATATATATATATATATATATATATATATATATATATATATATATATATCATCATCATCATCGGTGTTTTGATTAACGTGCAGGTGCTGGGGCAACGCCCACATCAGTGGACCCCTTCCAGGTAGTTGGCTAGCTGCACGCATGGCTGTTCGTACACCGGATCTCCATGTGTTTTTCTCATGAGGATCGGTTTTGAGAGTCCCCAGTCCCTCATATCCGTCTCAGTCACCTGCTTCCATGAAGTCTTGGGTCTACGGTTCCCGTATACCAGCCACTTGCATGTCCCATGCTGTCTTGATTGCCCGCTTGACCGTACACGGGGTTGGGCCATTTAATCAACGAAGTCTTCTCTCCCTTAGAATGAGGTCAAGGTCCTCAAGGCCGAGAAGCTTCAAAAGCTCACTTGAACTGGTGGTGGCGACGTTCTCCGGCTTCACTTTGCAGATCTGTCTGATCATTGCCCTGTCATTGCGTTGCAAATGTTGAAAGTTTGGCTTGGTTAAGGGCCATGTTTCACTAGCATGGAGCATTGCACTCCATTACAAGTAACCTTTGTACACATGTCCCGCGTCTTGTGTGAGAGGTGGCGAGATGAGAGAACAGGCAGTAGCTCCTATAAACTTCTTCCAGGCTGTCTTCACCGTGTTGTCGTTGCAGCGTCACAGCCACCGGTAGCCGAGAGCATGTCTCCCAGGTAACAAAAAGCTCACGACCTCCAACTTGTCGGGTCCCACCTGAACCTCACTCTGTGGTCTGCCATCGATTGGTCTTATCTAGTACCCCTGACAAAAAAAAAACTTTTTGAAACTTGGGTCCTCTGTTAGGCGTTTAAGTCCACTGCATTTCTTATGCAGGTGCACCCAGCCTTTACAGAGAACGCTGTGCAGCCTACACCAGTGCAGCAAACAGCACAGGGAAACTTGCCAGAGTTTTGGAGAACATCCAGACCTGAACCGTAGATCATGATCTTAGTCTTCCTTGCATTCACTCAGACCTTTTTTTCCATGCCTTCCTTGCATATATATATATATATATATATATATATATATATATATATATATATATATATATATCATATATATATATATATATTTATATATGCTTTACTTAAATATATATAGCGTATATATATTATATATTAGTTAAAATATATATATATATATATATAAAGACCTCTTAGAAAATACTTAAAAAATATATATATATATATTTATATATATATATATATATATATGAATTCAAAATATATATATATGTGTAGGGGACGTGTACAGTTTAACATATATATATATATATATATATACATATATATACACACATATATATATATATATATATATATATATATATATATATATATATATATATAACATTAGGCTGTCGAGCATATACCATCAGAGGCTTGCTATAGTGTCAACTTCTAGGGCATATATATTTATGCTTGATGTTATTTCGACTATGTTCTTGAATATATTCTCCAAATTATAGTTGATATTGCAAGTTCATTATGTAAAGGTTTATTTCTTGACTATTTTGATTCTGAATCATCACTGTAAAACTATATGTTATAGTTGGCGCATCGGGTTCCTGTGGTGGATCATTTGAGAATGAAGATTCTGGTGAAATATCATCGCCATCATACCCAGATACGTACCCAACATTGCTCCACTGTGAGTGGAACATTAAAGTCCACCCTGGTAAGGTAATGACTTTATCATTACTAATCAAATATTTGTAGTATTGCATATCTATATAGTTTATCAAATTTACAGCTCTATCAATACACAATGAACCACCTGGTCTGAGCAATTGTCAAAAGTTTTTTTTTTCATAATTTTAAAAGCAGTGAAGTAGTGGCGTGGATGACCCTTACACCAGCCTTTCCGGATCAGTCATAGCATATTCATGTCGTGTCATGCACATAAGTCAAATAGATATGTGTCTGTATTTGTCAGGTAATCCGTGTTGAGTTTTCTGCCCTCGACATAGAAAAGGTGACTGGCTGCCGCTATGACTCTCTCAGCCTGTACGATGGGGCCACCCCGAGCAGTGCCGTGCTGGACACACTGTGTGGGAACAACGTGCCCGGGCCCTATGTCACCACGGGTAGGCTGAGATATCTACTTGTGATAATGTTATTTGTGAATTGTAATGTCATTATTTTACTGGGATTTGTATCTTCAACAAAAGTAGTTCTTCCCATCTTGCCAACATCATAAATATCATTTTGTAGAAAAGAGCACATTGTATTTACATTACAAAACTCTTTTTGGAAAATTATTTATGATGAGGTGCTGTACATTATCATAATATTTTTAGAAATAGTTTTGAACATAGCAAAAGCCATCGCAAAAATAAAAGCATTGATAAATGAATGAACTAGGATTGCTGATTAAACAACTCCTTATATTAAAGTTGTAGAAATTGAGAACAATAAAATGCATGGGATACCCAATATTCAATGTAATCAACTGATACGTGTTCACACTATAGTTAACAAAAATGATACTAAGTCTTATTATAACAAAAAATCATTGAGGTTAGTGATTATCTTAACACTAAGGTTCTACTGTAATTGATTTCAGGAAATAAATTGACCATCGTCTTCAATTCCGATGAGACAGAAGTGAGGCGAGGCTTCTGGCTGCGATTTAGCGAGATCGACTGTGACTTTTGTAATAACCAACCATATTCCGGACCATGTGGGGATCCCCAGTTCAGGGTGAAAGAGCGCACAGACACCAACAGGATAGTGGGCGGAAGTCCGGCCAATCCGCACTCCTTGCCATGGCAGGTCAGGCTGTTTAGGTGGGTTGTCAACAATTTTACAAAATATACCTTTTGTATTGCACTAGTACATAATTTTGCATATATTATCATGCATGTGTCACCTTAGACTCATCATACAAGTTCGTTTGTTGCTTGTATCATTATGAATTTTTGTGTAACTTTGCTAAACAAATATGTACTTGTTTCAGTCGCGGTATGTTTATCTGTGGAGGAACCATACTGTCACCTTTTTATATTCTCACAGCTGCCCATTGCACGTAAGTACAACAATACAGTTCTATCTTATTTACGTCTATGTCCAATCTTTATGGCTGTAGTGGACATAACATGTATTTGATAAATATTCATGCCTCTCTTCTATGCCAGAGATGGTGACGTGGCAAGTGCATTCTCCATTGTGGCTGGTGCACATAACATAAACAACCGCATGCCTGGAAGAGAGCAGAGTCGACACGTGGGCAGCGTCAGCCAGCACCCTCACTACGACGTGGGTAAGAACTTGTCTGTGCGCTGAGAGGCGTGGCTACAATATGGTGTGTTCTTCTGAAATACGAAGGTGGTCTTCGTTAGTACAGTGGTTAGCGCGTACGACCGACAAACAGGAGTTTCCTGCGTCGTAAGTTCGCGCCCCAGCCTCGGCAGACTTTGTGGTGCCAAAGGGTTACGTTGTGTGTCTGCCACTGTACTGCCGATTTCCACACAGCGTGTCGCTGCTGTCGAGTATATCATACAAGACGGTGGCGACACCAAGCCCAAGGTTCGGAAGCCTCACTAAAAGGCGTGTCCCGTGTAGAGGAAAGCCACCCCTCTGCACGTAAAAGAACTCACCTAGTTTGAAAACTATAGCTAGTGTGATCCCTCCACAACCCCGAGGCTCAGTTGGCTACCTAGCCTGCCTCTGGAGGTCCATGTACCAACACCACGTGGCCTCCCTCTGCTATAATCATCAAAACTGATGGCTGCGGAGTAATCACGCAAACTCAAATACGAAGCTTGCTTGATATTAAGATATTGTATTGTCATGTATTTCAAATGGATACAATTATTTGAAACTATTGAAATTATAACGTTTGTAGTAATCATCAACTAAATATTTTCTCATTATTACATATTATATATTCTGTATTGTATATTACATGGTTCTGTTATATTCGAATGCGAAAACGTATATGTATAGATGGGGAATGTTTGTCATGTGTATATAAATTGGGGTGATCATTATTTCAAATGTTCATGTAGTGCTGGCAGTCAATGTGCAATAACGGTGGCTATACCAAAAGAATATCACATCTGAATAAGCGTTACATAACATACTGGTGGTGACATGGCACTCTGCACTAAACCAAACCACAAAAAGAAAGTTTCTGGTATGTTTTATTGTATAAATCAATCATTTCTCAGATAAAGAAGGTGATAAGGACGTGTCCATCTTGAGGCTGCAGTCCCCACTGGTGATCTCGGACTATGTGAGGCCCGCATGTCTCCACAGTGAGGACGTCTTGGCCGGCACAAACTGCATTGTGTCTGGCTGGGGTGCATTGTGTAAGTTTTAGGCCTTTTTGGCATCAAATTAACATTCTTTTGTTACATGGTATTTTTACTTGCTAGATTGATTGTATGAGTTATAACTTTTATTTTAGTAGTGGCCCCTTACTGTAGCAATAAACCAATCCTCTATGACAAGTAATATTCTTAAATCCCTGGTGACTAGTATATATCTTTCCACAATTGCAGCTGAGGGCGAATTACCCACAGAGACCCTTCAGATGGTCTACCTCCCCATAGTGACCAATGAGCAGTGTATCCATAGCTACAGTGCGTCTGATATCACACCGGCCATGCTCTGTGCCGGTGACCTCAATGGCAGTTATGACGCATGCCAGGTAACTAAGACCACGTGTATGCTTATAATGGAATTGACAGCCAAATAAGACAGCTGCCTTCTTTCAAAATGTTATGGTATTGATAATCAAATTACTCGATGAAGAAATTTACGTTCTAGTTCTAGTTCTAGATTATTAACTCACAAATAATCCAGCCCCAGTTATGGAAACAAGGCCTCTGATGAGACAATGCATGAATGATGGAGGGTGTGGTGCGTTATGTTCTGTATTATTGCAATATAGTGACATGCTATTAGCACGCACATGGTACTAAATCACTATTACTGTCAATTCAGGGTGACTCTGGTGGTCCGTTGGTCTGTAAGGACGCTGACACTGACCAGTATAGCGTGTATGGAGTGACCAGCTGGGGGTATGGCTGTGCGATGCCGGGCTATTACGGGGTATATGCCCGTGTACATCAACTACTTGCTTTTATCATGGAGTCCATAAATGGAGAAGGTAGGCCTAATGGGTTGAGAAACATATCAGTGACATAATGATTAACGTTACGATCTGCTAATTGCATGAAAGAACCTTTAGGTGATAATGAGGTGATAATTAACACATTCTGTACATGTTTTTTTGCAGTTGATGTGCAATGATGGAGCTTATTACTATGACATGGGTGATATGATTTGTGGCAGTGACAAAGGTTCATGTCATTGTGTTAGTTGGAATCCGTTGAGTACGTTGTATTGTTTTCTAGATTCTATGCAATGTTAAGAACATTTACACAGTGGCTTTGTTAAATGTATATAAGTAATGATTACTCTGTGAATAAATATTAAAAAATATAAAGATATTGTGAAGCTTTATATAACACTGTTGGTTTCAAAATTGTTTACAACCATTTTATCCACTTTGTCATAATGGTGTATTCCATATGTTGAAATAACAAGCTTTTTTCCCTACAAAAACAATTGAGTGAAAAAAAAACTATGAAATAGTAATCAATCTGCGTGCAGTAAACAAACCCATAACATGGCTATAACATCAAGTTACCATAATTGCCCTGATATCATTGTGTCTTCTACATGGCGGCGACAGCGACCACAAACTAGCACTAGCCCCATAATGCACGGAAACTAATATATGCCTTTAGTTTGCTGTACTGGATCATAAAGATGTGTTCTGTCATACTTTATGATTGCATTGTTGAAGGATATCTGTAGATAATATGGAGTTGGAAAGTATATGAGCATATTTGAACATTTTGTGTTAATTAATTTATAGCGTATACTTTTCTTTTTCAGCTATATTCTTTATGAAATATCACTATACACTGTAGATAATAAGACCTAGTACTGTAGCCCAAATATATAGAATATTTGATATTTGTGTTAATTGATGCAAATGGTGTTCAAAGTCCCGCCTAAGATTCTTCAGGACAGTTGAAAAACATAACACACCTTGAGTTTTGGATATTATTCTTTGGAGGATAGACCTACAGGAGTATGTGTTTGGTGACCCCTCTTTTGCAGTGGCAATTTTAAGCATCATCCATGAAACGTTTTAAGTCTTTGAAAATAGAATACCACCTTCAACCATGTTTATTTTTATTGCTTACATTCAAGCTCCCCAATACACACAACATGGGCTTCTATTTTTATGTTTTTATTACTCTTATATGGCGTTCTTTTTCATTACGTAAGGTACAATTTATGAAAGTTATTTTAAGTGGCAGCTTTCAATGTACATATTACTCTACAGAAATCCATATATGTACACATGAGAACAATTCATAGGACCCCAATAAGACGTCTTAAGGGCTTAAGAATAATATTATTGAGAGATTGTCATTTTGAAAAACAAGATGGCTGCCCACTTCAGTTAATTTGCTTACACACGAGAAACTTTTACCTCTAAGATTCTATCATTTTGAATCAATACTTATGCTCTGGAGAGCTTATGTCAGGCATTTGCCATTCATTTGGTCACTTAATTAATAATTCGAATTTTGAAAAACCTCCATTATTGTCAAAAATTCCTTTGTAACCATTCATATCCGGTGAATTGAGCTCTATAGAGAGTGCAGATATAAAATCCATCAACAAACTATTTGCGGCTTCACGTTTTCACTAGATTACTTGTTGGCTAACCGACTTTAAAAAGCCTATTTACTGTGAAATCATGCGTAGATCTTCGCCAACTTTTTACACTTCAAACCATGAAAATTAAATAAATTTTCAATGTAGAAAATATTAAAATAATAATAACCACTATCAAGATACCACCATTATCTGTATTCCGATAGATTGGTGGCGGGGCATTCATTTTGTGAGATGGGACACTCCATTTAAAAGTTGTCCGGGTGCTCAATTTCATATCAATTCTCCACGGGCAGATCCAGGTAGTAGGGAAGACGCACATGAGGGATTTCACGGGTTTCTACGTGAGATCGATCTATGGCAGACATGCTAAAACAACATTGTAGAAAAAAGTGTGTCCGCGCCTTCCTTCCCCTACCAGGATCTGCATGTGATTCTCTGTTGAGTTTAGGACGCTAGATTTTCATTGTGAAATAGCAATGATTCACACACTTTTCTTGTAAATTCGCACATTCTTCATATCCAAATGATTTATGAGTCTTAATGATTGATTGAAAATTATAGAAAGTTCTCAGACGAAATTTAATACTAATATAATATTGCCTCGGAATACTGGAAATAAAAACTTTAAAGAAACTTAAAACCGCCTTACCCCGTGTCAGAGTGGACTTGCGATCTCAAGCGTAAAAATCAACAAAAAACGTAAACAATAACAAAAAAGTTGCAACTAGTTGCAAAAAGTGCCGGTCACTTTTCGAAAGCGCACTGCGCCGCAGGCAGCGCCGAAGATGAATCGCCGGGAGGCGCCTGGTTCCGAAAGTAGAACGCCAGTGGACGCGCAACCTCAGCGTGATGTCCATGACTAAAATTCTCCGGACTCGTGCAGCTACTCTGGAGAAGTGAAAATTGGAATCGCGTGAGCATGCCGCGCGCGTAGGGGATTATTGATCGAATTCCCTTTGATCTTTTTTTTACGTCGCCCATGTTCGTGAGAAGCCGTTTCTGAGCCGTATGCGGTCCTGTGGAGACGTGAATGGGTCGTTTCAAAACGTAGTGTACTACAACTACAAGAAGTTTTACTCAGTATTGCTGTTGGCAGTGGTTGATGCGGACTATAAGTTCATGTATGCGGATATTGGGGGCTGGGGCACCAATCCGATTGTCAACTCTACAACAATTCGTCACTGGCCTACGGAATCGAACACGGCCACCTCAACCTACCTCCTTCAGAGCCCCTGCCCAACCAAACCAAGCCGTTCCCTTTCTTTTTTCTTGGGAGACGATGCTTTTTTGCTCTCCGTGAACACATGCTCAAACCATACAGTGATAAGCAACTGAGCATGGAGCAACGCATCTACAACTACAGGATATCAAGGGGAAGAATGGTCGTGGAAAAATGCCTTTGGCATTTTGGCCCAGAGGGGTGGCCTAGCACCCAATGTCTTTTGGTCATGCTGACTTTAACACTAATCACACGCCATGACCAGCGCTTTTAAAACGTTTATACGCCCGATTTCGCGCATGCTCGTGGCGCAATTTGATGGAAAGTTCAACAGCGCGGAGTAAAAAGTCGCGCGGGGCCGTTTTTTTACCTGGGCGGCGGACATTGCCAAAACGCCCGAAACATTTGGCGGTCCCGGGCAGCGCCGAGGAAACGCCGCCCGAGGAAAACGCCGCAAGTAATTTTCCCATGCTATTCGCATCCTGGCGGACCCTACTTTGCAGACCGTGGCGGATCGTGGCAAAAGCGCGGGTTGAGTCCGCCCAAATCCTGAAACTCCGCATACATAAAGCCCCAAAACGTGGCAAAACGTCACAAAAACATATGATTTCGCCATAAAAGCGTCTTGGGACACGGTTTGGGCGGAATGGCTAGTCAAATCTCACGTTCTCTTGAATCCGCACCCGATCCCCTGGAGCCGCACAGACTCATATCTGAGTCCGGCGCGGTCCGCCTTTTAGATTTTTACATTCCGCTAAGCAATTTTTTCTATTCGCCACATTTCGCAGCAGTGGAGGGGCAGTGGGGGCGGGGGTGCTCGAGGGCTTTCGGAGCCGTTCATAGTCCGCCGAAAGTGGAAATCTGGAGTCCCGCCTTTTGGTTAATTTTCGAAAAGTGGAAAACGGCGTCGCCTTTGGTTAATTTTCGGCGTCGCCACTCTGACGTCGGGGGGCACATCTATCTTATGGGAATCCGTGCAACCATCTACACGTCAAGTTAACAACTTGGGCGTACCATGCATTTTAGTAAAATCAATGCAACGAGTTGCTAAGCCAAGCAGTGTTACTTATTTTATGCGTACGAATGTTCTATTATCGGGTTAGACGTATTATAACTATTTGCAACAAACTCTAAAACCCGCTTTACACATAGGCGATCATATGCGAATCAATGCAATGCATAGAGACGATTTTGGCCAGCTTCTCAATGTGGGCGAATTTGGGCGGAATTGAACGTAGTAACCATTCTTGTTGCAACGACTTAATGAAAAAGAATATTCGTCAACAAATGTTAAACATGTTCAAAAGTTCCTGGCGAATTTGTCAGTTCGCAATTGCACGTAGAGCTACGTAGGTGGAACTCGCTAATAAGTAAAACTCACTTTACACTATAGCGAATTCCACCTACTTAGCTCTACGTGCACTGGCGAACTGGCAAATTCGTCAGGAAATTTTGAACATGTTCAAAAATTTTGAACAAACATACAGTTTGGTTAAAGTTTGCTTCAAATAGTTATGCTACGTCTACGGATCGCAGAACATTCGCACATATAAGTAACACTTTATTTGCCTCAGCAACTTGTCGTACCAAGCACTTTTACTACGTTCAATGCCGCCACAATACGCCCAAGTTGACGACGTGACATAATACGTGCAATGCGTTCCACGGGTTCGCCCATGATCGCTCAAGTGTAAAGCGGGTTTAAAGCAGGTTTAACCAAGCTGTGTTTTCGTCAACATTTTTTAACATGTTCAAAATTTTCCGACGAATTTGCCAGTTTGCCAGTGCACTATGTGGAATTTGTTAATGCGTAAAGCAGGTTTAACACATCAGCGAATTATGTCTACGTGGAGCTGGCGCAGTGCCAAATTCCTCAGGAAATTTTGAACGTGTTCAAAATATTTTGACAAGTATAGGGTTTCGTTAAAGTTCGCTGCAAATAATCAAGCTGAATTTAGGGATCATAGAACATTCGCATACACAAGTAACAGTTCGTTTGGCTCAGCAAATCGCAGTACATTCATTTTTACTACGTTTAATGTCGCCTCATAACACCCAAGTTGAGAACTTTATATACTACGTGTGGCTGCGTTGGAAGGGTTCGCCTACGATCACTTATGTGTAAAGCGGGTTTTAGAGTGTGTGGGCGTTTAGATGTAAATTTTCATGTTAATTTGCGAAATATTGCATATACCTAGTAAAACGGTTGGGGGGGGGGGGTCTGTTTTTAAGTTTGTTTCTGTGACTGGTCCTTATCCCTAAGAATCTGTTAGATTTTAACATTAGGTCAAAACCAAATGGCCCTATATTATATGGGTTTTGGGATGAAATGGACAATAATAAAAACATCAATTCTAATGATCACGATTGCTAACCTTTAAAATAGTTACGAGAAGTATCTTCACGTACGTTCACGCAGTTTTTAGTTAAGCTTCAGTTATAATCTTGCTTAAAGGTCTTTATCCCCGTCATATCTCAGCTGTGCCCTGGAGTTGTTTTATTTCCTTTCCAACATGTTTGCACAGAATCATTTGTGCAAAATCAATTGAAGTATATTTTAGCTATATCTTTACGTATTTTTCAATGATACGTCATTTGTGTATCATACGAAAGATGTTCATATAAAATTAATACCTTTTACCGCACCAATTTTCATTTAGAAAAAATTGATAAGAAAGAGTTTAGTTTGTTTACCTAAATAAAGTCTCGTGCTATATTATGTACTCAAATAGTTCAAATCACATATGTAATATCATAAATACATTAAATGGACATTGCCCAGCAACTTTATTCAACACAACTTATCAGTAGGTGAGCGTAAATATAATTCCCCTCTTCACAAAGCCACAGCATATGTACACCTATGCAATGAAAACTGTTTCTACCAATAACGCTAATTACGCATTAATTGTCCAACCTTCAATGAGAGGGAGGGGCAAAAGTCTAAACATGGACATAACTTATTGATGGAGTGAGCAGTAGAACTACGGGCCCCGCTGTGGAGGCTGGGGCAAACAGGCGGTTGCGGCCTGCAGGGAGGATGCTGGCAGAAAGGATTATGGAATAGGGTGATTTAGGCATTGCAAATAGGGTATTACGCACTTGGATCAGCAATGCTGAGGATACAATGGTGCTAATGCGTTGAGATGTTTATATTTAGGAAGTTTTTTATCAATTTTCTTAAAGATGCTATATGTTGATTCAGCTATGGTGGAGTATATTTGATATGGCTACTACACGTTTAATTAAACAACTGTGTGTGCAACAAAGTGGAAATTGCCACAGGACCCAGAAATAATACAGGATAGTTTGTGTAAGTTTGGAGAATGCTACTTCCCCAACTGAAGGACAACTGAAGGATATCCAATTAAACTGCAGCATCACTATTTACCATTCTATACTAATACTATAGTTAAGGTAAGTGCTATCGTAATAGTATGTGTTCATATAAAACTTATTGTTTTGATGGATTAAGTACATTTGCTAACAAATCAACACGTGTAATTTTGTATACGAGGCTGTACATTCTGTGTAGTGAAGCTCATACACGATGCTCAACACCTGGTGATTAGTGTCTACTCTACTCCATACGGTGCTACCATGTTCCATAGTGTGGTAGCGTACGTTGACCTGGGTAAACCTGATAACTGCAGGAACATGGTAAGGTGTGTTGTTGCGAAACTTTTATTACACACCTCACTAGTATTCTAAGTCACAGGGCCGAACAGAAACGCTGTAAACCCTCAGGGCGACGCTTGCCATTGTAAGCATATCCTAGGAGCTCACACTGACATGTGCACTGTAATCTCCTCATTAGGCATTGCCACACCCACCCCACTCGCTACCTGATACAGTATTTAAAAATTGATATCACAGACTAAAGCCTTATGAACTCGAGACCGAATAATGCAGTCAATACCAACCATGGGCTCATTACATAGGGAAAGCAAAATCTCCACATGTTGATCGCAGGGAACGGTTGTGAAAATATACATGCAATTCGATTGCATCCCCAAAAGATAATTCGTGTATTCCTTATATCTAATGTATAAGTTCACACGCTTTCCCACTATTTGTATGCACAAGACCAATTTTAGCTGTGTACCCTTTTGATTGTTTGCTCAGTGGTGGGAGCATTTTTATCGTGATTACACTGCTTTGTGGAGAGAAACAAATTAAGCAGCGCACACATGGACGCTTGACCTTGCTCTGTGTGTTGAAAAGTAAGTCAATCCTGAGAAATGGCCATGGCGTTGTTGTGTGCGGTTTTAGAGATGTGGACATATGAAAACCAGGGGAAAAGAGTATGTTCCACGTGTATTGTGGCAGTGATGCCACTGTGTGTTAGGATTTTTTATTCCATTGAAATGAATCTGCGACACTGCTACTGATACACATTCTCGTATTTCAAACATGAAAGAGTTCATTAATCCACAATACTCTCAAATATATTCAATTATGAGGCGGTGATGCGATGGCGTAAGCCGGTGACGCTTGTGTTATTGATATTACACGTTTGATGATAGCTTGAAAGTGAATCTATTTGATTCCCATTCCATATTGCCATGGCAGGATAATGAGCTACTCAATTAGCTCTTTGGCTATGATGTTGAGTGTGTCTTTCCTTTCTTGTGGTAGGCGTATGGTTACGCCGACAATCTGAATAAGCTATTCATGACTATGATGTAACTCCCTATTTGTTGCGTGACCATTCATGGTGAGCCCATCCCATGCTCTTACCCTGATCGGGTCGCCTTCTTGGAGGACACTCCCATTGTGCCCGTATATTTAGGTTCATACTTTCCAACACACTGTATATTATTACTTACCTTCGATATACACAACAGCAATTTATTTGAACAAAAATATTGAAATGGGCCCTGTGACCTTTGGAACATTTTTATAGGACCACAATTTCTTGAAGTTAATTACACGAGGGGATTCGTCAGACAGTTGTAAACCATGAACGTTAAAAATGCAAATGGTTGATTTGATTTCATACGGGTTATTTTAGAATTCTTCGAGATGTTTTTTTACTATCATTAGTAGTTGCTTGCTCAGCGGTTTAACATCTTTTGATAATATTGCATTACTTATTTGGATAAATTTATATGTATTATTGTAGGCCTAGTTTATGGCGACCAACTGCATTGGATTATAGTACGGACAATGGTTTTATACACATTGTTCCATGGTTTTATACACATTGTTCCAAGCATTGAACAATTTTCGTATCCTCCATTTAAGAAAGACGATACCGATAGTAGACATAGTAAGATTTGTCCCCATTGCCATACGAGAACTCCACACGTAATAACATAAAGCTCAAATTCTTTGTATTTTTGCATGATTCGTTGTTTGCCGTATTTATAGATTCCTATTTCATCATGATCATATCGGTTAACTATAGCTGCTCCTAAAATATGAGTGACGTGGGACTCAAATAATGCAATGTGCGATAAACAAATTCAACACACAATATCATGCATTAATTTATAGGTGGGTATACACATAGAATTTTTGTATAGAAAGTAATGCCCAAATCAGCACCAAGGACACCATTACGTTGTTTTCAGTGACATCGGGTGGACAAGTCAAGCTCAAGGCCATTATTTGTTAGTTTCTTCCTTTGTTCCTTGTCCAATATAAATACATACGTGTTCGTAGTTATGATAGTCTGCTATTGGTCATGTCAGGAAAACCTTTCCAGTTAATGGTGTTCTTGTTTTTATTGTCCTTAATAGGACAAGTTTCGTATACAATAATAACTCTCAATTTAGCTTTAATTATATATAGTTCGTAGAATACAGTACCAGTATCAATGCAACAAAGACCTATGTCCCACATCATAAATGCTTCACGAACAGAAATTGATACAAGATAAAGCAAAAACTGACAATTGCAATTTGATTGCATATATATTATTGTGAAAAATATTATATAGCTCTAAGTTCTATATTTCTTTCAAGAGAAACTGGGTGCAATCTGTGATTTCATGAATAACATAGTGGACTTTGATGACCGCATTTCCTTCCCTTGCGGATGTGCTGTCTCTCATGAGGCGATGCTCCGTTTATTTTAGGGGCTGGTTGCAACTGATTCCCCATCTCATCCCCTGGCGGGTCCTAAAACGTCTATTAAACATTATGAGTGTTCACTGTTTCCAGTTTAGGCTATTTCCACAACCCGTGCGAATGTATAAACGAGCCAATTTGAGATGTTGCGTGGAAGTTCAAGAGACTTTCAGGTAGTTTTCTAAACTATGTTGCTTTCTTAACCATGGTGTTAAACTGTTCTAGCCCTGCTCACAATTCACCATACTGGAACTTTTAAAACAACTACCGTGTTTAATACATACAGGTCTAAGCCTTTTCCTATTATGAACAATTGCACAGGTACAGAAGTCAATGTTCATATATCTGTTTATTTGTGAATAGAAATGCGGTGGACGTGACAATGCATCAATCTCCTCCATGCTTGTGTACTTAACTATTTGCATGCCATTCTATATGCAATGTGGATCACATGATCATGCCATGTACTCAAGTGAACTCCATGTATGCCAGCTAATCGTGTCCTGACCATCTTGTCGTGCCGTGGTGATTGCAAACGTCTTAAGAGACCATTGTTGGCCATGTGAGCTTAATCTCCACATAGGTCCTGTAAATAGAAACGTTATGAGATATGAATTCTATTAATTATGTACGTAGCTAACGACAAGACAGTCATATAGCAAATTATGATAACACAATTCAGATGCACATAATGCATTTCTCTGAGGTTTCGCAATACATAATGCAAGGGTGACTAATCATTATTAGTATGTACTAACTCATGCTGCTTCATTACTAACTAATGAGCCGATATAATTTCAATAATAAAACTTAGTATCAAAATAAAGTATGTGCATTTGCTTTCGTTTACATGTAAAATTTCAAAGATAGTTCACACCAAACTCACATACAATGCGAGAAAACACAAGGGGAAAGATCAATAACTTGTCATATCTCTCAGCTGATATGACTTTCTTTTGTCCAAATCACAAAGGCAGCTTTTTTCTTGACGACGTAGGCCTACCCTTCTTCAAGAGACCTCACTGTGTTTTGATATTGTATGATGAGACCACATGAGATCGTCCGGAGATATTGGTTTCTCATATGTATACACAACTCCAATTCCATATATTGCATTTCCACCGGAGATGTATTTTATCAAGTAACGCATCAACTATATGGCGTGAGAAGGTATTTGCTCCTATAAATTGTGAATTCTCATCAACTTGAGTAACTGAAAGCTGCCACAGACAATGGTTGAAAATCTTTAATGGAAGTAATTAGAAATGATGTTGCTGATATGTGATATTTATATCTACTTTAATAGCATGCATGTGGCCTCATAATATAGAAAACATCAATCAATTCCAGCAATGATGAGCAATGTTTAATGGATACCGTTATGTGTTTCCTCTTATGTCTTGTTCGTCTGGTTGTTAGCGAAACCCTTCCAACCGCTTCCTACAAATCTATTCGTTGAAAGCTATTTCTGTACTGATTTCTTTATCGAATAATTATACATTTGACTTAAAAAATAATGTCATGCATGTAGATAATGAACTTGCTAGAGGGACTTGAAATTGAACAGTTTGCCAGTTGAGTCGACTTATAAATCATGTATAATATATCATTGTTAAAGTATATATTACTCTTATAGTCCACTGCAAACTAATCTGCCATCTCACGCTATCATTTAATCACGCCCATTGCGATTCTCCATAATGCCTCATTAGGTCATTTCTTATTTATAGATTCCGCCTGAAGCCCCACATGCGAATACATTACCACTAGGCCGATGTAGCTTGTACTGGGTGTCCGCCCTAAATATCGTTGGGATACTGCTAAGCATATTTTAACCTAGGTAACAACTGTTACTCATTACTTTGTTTTAAAAGACTAGCAGACGACTAGAATTCACAGTAGGTGCTAGATGCATTTGTATAAAAATAAATCATCACAGACATGGGTCATCTGCCATATTTGCGGATGATGAATAAAGCTCGTTTACGTTTTCACAATAAATGTCCACAAATATCTTCTTCGGAAAACAGATTATTTATAATACTGTCGACGGTAAATAAAATTCTAATTATGAACTAGATTATAATACATTTTACGGCAGTACACTTTGGATGTACAATGAAACAGTTTGGATTTCATTAACAGGAGGCAGACAGAGGTGTTGGCTTTACTAAATCTGAGAGGAATGTTCCAGCTCAAATTTCAAACTTAATAACAAACATATTAGAATAAAGTGCTTTTCGATGTGGCTCCTGCTCATTAGCTAGTCTCACAAAGCGTAAAAGTACAGCCACTTCATTGTACATGCATTAAAACTAGATACCACGTAAATTCAAGCAGCCAGCTCTGAATGGTACAGCGTTAATGAGCCGTATTGCTCAAGTAGTGTGTGCAAATGCTGCAAGCGCGTGTATGCCATCCAACAATAGCAAGGCTGTATCACTTTATTGCATGCCTAATTTGATGACAGACTAAACTTATTAATACTTATGCGCATTATAAGAATTTGTTCAACGAAAGCTATACGGGGCCGTACTCTACGCCAAAGTGACACTCTACGTAATCACAATATTATGCTCTATGATGGTTACATGTAGCTATAGCTGTAGTTGCTCCTTTTGCAACAGTCCAATTCAAAATATACGTGTCATTCAGCATAATCTTAGTGAAAATGTAGTTTTTTTTCCAATCCTAGATCAATGGTCAAACAGGATATGAGGTGCTTAATAATCAGTCCAAATAGATGTATGTTCATCAGGGGACCTGTGTGTTACATGTTACATATGGTGAATTGTTACGGACATACATGTATATTGCACAGAAATAACACAACAACAAGAATGTGGCAGTCGGTTATAAGTAAGAATGAGTGTAAGCTAAGCTCCCAATTGTCATAATGATGGCTGATTCCATTATCATTCTCCACATCGGTACATTCACCAATGGTAAGCGGCAACCATCCAGTTTCACACTCCACTGAGTTGATGTAATTTAACGCACAATAATATTATTATATATGGGTTAAGTCTAAGTTTGGAGTTCTAGTTTTCATGTGCATGCATTGAAATGATTGGGAAATATGTTGTTGTATTCAACTATATGGTGCATGTACAGTGTAGGAATTCCAACAGTACGTTGCTGTACGTGCATCCACGATCTGTCGCCCGTCAAATGTTTGATTTTATTAATGCTGATATTAAGAAAATCTGATATCATCGCCCACTGTTTTATTTGCATAATCAAGGTTATTGTTAGGATCCATTATAAAGCTTTAAACACAAAGAGACTGTGATTCTGGTGAAACCTATTCTCTGTAATTGGAAAGTTGCTGGGCATATCTGCAGATTATCATCATTTGTTGGCAGCAAATTAGGTTTAAGGAAATTTATAACCGCCGTGCTTTCGCTTTACTACCAGAACTTATCAGTGAGTGTGGTGGGTGTCGACTTATCCCGTCTGTGTGTGCCATATGGACTAGACGATACTAGATAGTGGTACAATTTTCCTTAATGCTACTTATTAGTGACCATGATGGGGCTCAATCGCTCATAGCACGGACACAATATTCTAAATGCATCGTACATAGTTTAATGCAGTTGAATATAATCGGGAAGGTCCCAACAGCTCATAACTTGTTTAAACATTGAGCATGACAATAAAGTGAGCACTAACAATAAAGTGAGACACAAATTTTTATCTTTCATTACAATTATCAGACCATCACCAGCCTTCACAAAATGCAATTACATTATGCAGTGAAACATATCAGCGTAGTTTGCAGCCTTTAAGACATGAAATGCCATTAGTGGGTCCTCCACATACCTCGTAACCTTGAGGCCAGATTATTGAATGAAACTTGCTCGTTGGCTATTGCAGTTGAGTGGGTGAGGAATTTCAATCAGAGCATTTATAACTAGAAGCAAGAATGTGACAATAATGGTATAAAATATAATTCTATACAGTAAATATTTACTAACAGTATTGTCGACGGTCTAAATTATCAACGTATGGGGATGTGTGTCCTTGTCTTCATTGCTTCATAGGGAACGTTTATAAAAAAAATAATGTACGTATTTTAATTAGTAATTTAGGCGTAAACATTTGAAATGGGAGTCTGTGGTTAATGGGGATGAAGTTTGTTAAATGTTCTCAAATTAAAATAACTAAGAGTAAGAGAAATGGGGTGTTGTTAGCGCTCACTCGAGCTGTGAACTCCACTATGTGAGATATTTCCATATTTCGTATTAAAACCATGCGATAGCCTTTAAATCTCCGTAGACAGATAAGGGGGCGCAGGCCCCCCCCCCCCTTTCCCACCAAAATCTTCATTTTCATATGTTTTTCATATGCCCCGCCCCCCTCATTCCATTTCTAAAAACCTGGATCTGCCATTGAATCTCTCTTTAACAACTCAACTATATATCCATTCAAAAAGGAGACTTTCTGGAGATAAAAGATTTCTCAAAATGTGCTTGTTTTTTTTTATTTTAGTATAAAAGTACATTCATTTCCCTTTATAAAAATGTATAACACTTTAGGGGTTTCGGGAATAGAATTTGGTTTATGGACCACACAAAAGATCGTGTATACAATTTCGGTACAGGAAAAATTAACATTGACTGAATTTTTTATTGTCTTTTGTATGATCTTTTGTATGGTCCATAAACCAAATTCTATTCCCAAAAACCCTAAAGTGTTATACATTTTTAAGAAGGGAAATGAATGTACTTTCATACAAAAATAAAAAACAAGAAAATTTTGAGAATTTGTTTTACCTTAAATTTTTTTTTCTCCAGAAAGTCTCCTGGAGACCCATGGTAATACTCGTCGGATTGGGGCGATACTTCTAATGACAGACTGTAATGACTGTCCATGAACTTTGGAGTACAGGCTATTACCTTTCATCGAACCATCCAACCGACCATCTGTCGGGCTTGTTACCCCTATAAACGTAGCATCACTTGACATAGAATGTTTGCCCTCCGGAGGTTTTTGCAAGGACCCAAACGGATCATATTTGGATCCATTCCGAATAATATCTCATTATGGGTGGGTAGTGTGCTTCTAATGGAGAGGGGAGTTGAGCAAACACATTCCAAAATAGTTACACACTGCTCTGTTGCACACACATTTATTACTTTTACTTAATACTAAAGCACAGGTCATTGGGTTGAAAGAGTGTGTGAGCAGTTGTGTGTAGATGATGATTGCATACGTGATAACAATTTATGCTGCCGACGCATGCATATGAGAAACGATCAATTGCTCAAAGATTTTGCCAATGGCCTGGTGTAAAAGTCAGTAAGTAAGACTTGGATCACGATTATAATATATATTATTGGTATGCAATCATGTACCACATGGCCCTATCAATCGTCTGAATTATAGCTTCATATTCATATTTTTAAAGTATTTATTCATTTCTTATTTATTTGAATTAGTCTATTGAACCGTCTACACTTTTAGTTGACACATTATTGTAATTGACAATCCATGGTTTATGTGTTTGCAGAATGATATTTTTCTGATGCCTATTCCCCTAGGTGAAGGATGGATGCACCAATGATGAATTATCTAAAAGTTGAGGTATGTCAATTTAAGATTTACCATCAAAAAAGCTTCAAATGTCATTACCATGTGTATGATGCTTTGGTCTGAGTACACCAGAAATGCTGCCACACTTTCTTTTAACAAGGCCTATATCCAATTGTGCCAGTCCGGAAAGAGTTATGAGGCTTCCGGTTAAATGGGAATCCACGTTACCTCGATCTGGCCACCTTTTCGCCTGCATTATATAGTGTGATACATGTATGAACTGTGTGTGCGCCATTGCATTTGTGATTTTCTGTTCATTTACTTTGTAATCAACTTGAACCAAACTAAACTAGTTTTACTTTATGCGTGCACCGTGCCATCGCTCCGTTTATGCGTCAAATATTTTAAAACAAAATTACACTATGTCTTGATTGATCACAATACAAATAGCAGAGTTTGCAGATACACCAATCTCTGAGTCCATATTTGTAACAGTAAATAATGTCCCTAACTCAGTTGCTGTAATTTGTTATGAACATTATAAAGAAAATGTTGACAGCTATGCACATGTCTGACTGATTATTTAAAAAAACATTAGGTTCAATATATATTGATAATACTAATTGGGTTGTCATGTACAAAATATACCGGCAACAACGTCCGAAAATCACAGACATCGATCAATCAGTAGTAAACTACACGTGCTTTTTTGAATTGGCGTTTGGAGGCTCAAAAACATTAAAGTGGAACATTTACACGTTGATTCTCCCATTCATGGCAATACCATCATTTAGCTAAGAGTAGTTGAACCATAATCACCTATATGGTTTGTCCAACTCCACCAACATCCACCTTATCTATACTGATGTCTTTTGAAGTTGTTTGTCAGACATGCAATTTGTTTGCCAGATCCCATGTCATAGAATCCTATGAGGGCGTCAATCACGAACTTTTAGGGCACGTGGATATAAATACGTCATCACGTGTCGATTTTCCATTTATCATTCTCTTTCTTGTCTACATTAATAGGGAGATGCATTTATTAGTGTGCTTCACGTGCAGATAGCTTATCTGTTATTCCCTCTTAGCTGCTTGATTCATTGGCCCGTGCTAAGTTTGCAATTTATGAATACTGCTTAGTCTCAAATGGTAAAGTTTGCAAGAACGTTACACTTTACTAGCATGCTTTCATTATTTAACAATAGGCATTTTATAATTGTACGTTGTATATGTAAATCCACATCGCAGGTCAAACCCTTTATTCAGATCATTGGCAGTGAATTATCATTAAATTGTTCTCACTTCACAAATGTTTCTCAATAAAACAGCATTAAAGACTGGCATCCATTTTTTTTTAAATAATCTATGTACCTGAACAGTGATCTTTATTACATATAAGATATCATCTATTGATTAAAATAAGAATCACAAAATGCCAATTTCAGACAAAACAGTCTATGTAGATTCGATCATATGCATTTCAGGAACCATACAACAGTGGTACCTCGCGAAGCACCAGCGATGACGACATTGGCTCCGATGAGGAGGAGCAGTACCTGCGCTCCCACAGGCGCCGCTCGCTCACCATGGAGAGCCACTCGAGGCCCGCAGCCGCATTGCAGTCTGTCGCTAAGGTACACGGGCCATGGCCCCCAGAATTATGGAAGAGGGAGGGGGTATACATGGTCTACTACTATGGTTTACAAACGCTATACCATAGAGATTACCACTAGTACATGACTGCATATGGTACCCTGTATATCTGTATGGTATAGTAGTTTGTAAAGTGTAGTAGTAGACCATGTATTCGCCCTACCATTTACCATGATGCTGTTGCCCATATGCGGGGCAAATGCGTTGAAGACTTTCTTACACTTGTATTGATCACAAATTATTTGTCTCTAAATTGGATACTCTTTTGTTGAAAACTGTTAACTATTATTGGTGTTTTCATATTTTCTTAACTATTTGGAAATATACATTGTTTAGGTATTAAAGAGGAAATGATAAAATCACAAAAATTATAAATCGGAAACCAAGATATTTTTAGGTTGAAGCATCGAGCAATCCTCTTTTGTATAAGTTTTTATTTACTATAAGTATACACTTTTAGAAAGCACAATGACCTGATACATCGCGTTATACCATCAGAATATACCACTTTAAAACGCGTTAACATATATGTAAGGTGAAATTATCATGTCTACACTCCCCACCATGCTCTCTAAATAGGGTTAGTTGTCTCTTTACAGCGACTTCCACTGTGAATTCTCTGCTAAATTAATCAATGCTTTTAAAATTCGCAGCACAACGCTCTCAGATTGACTGTAATCCCCAACACGTTTCAGCTTTCGTGTCCGATGTTGATGAATTTGAACAAAATGAAGTGGGCTTAAAATAGGCGTGTGTAGTATGTTTTCTCCATTTATGTGTGCCATCTTATCTTATTCTTCAAAGTAATGAGTGATTTTTCCTTTGTTCCTCGTATATTTGCATATTAGTTGATCACATACTTCCTATCACAATCAACACACGAATGACACCTATCCCATGTTAGTGCAAGAGTAAAATCGTGGGATTTGTCAACCTAGATGAACTTAAGACTAAATGGATTCTATTTGTTTCATTAGAGTAATTAATGGGCATGCACATTAACTTTCACTATATCCATTATTCTAAATATAAAAGAATGCATTTTCATTGACAGAAGACAAAAAGGAAGACAATTGTATTGGTATAGTTCTCATTTCAACAAAAAATGATTTGCAAAGGTTTCAACCGAGTTATATCATATACTACTGTCATATCCCTGTGTTGGGAACGTTGCTTTGACAATTTATCGGACTTTTCGCATATGATGTTCTTTTTTCAATCAGAAATTTCAAATTGGCATATTATACCAGAATACGATTATTGATTTAGTGTAATTCTATCACATAGTTTGCAGATTGGTGTGCTTGCCTAAAAAAAATATCCTAAATGATTTGGACTTTAGTTTCAGTTCTCATGATTATCTTCAGTTATAAAATACATATACATGACGGGCCAATAGTTCCAGTGTTTTATTCCAGTGTTTTATACACTGGCTTGTACCCAATTAATTGCGTTAGTCCGTCCGTCCTTCCGTCCGGCCAGTTCGTTACCCCTCTACAGGTCGCATCGCTTGAGCTAGGATGCTCAAATTTGGCATGTCGGTTGGAAATGGTGACCACAAGAACCCTATTTCACATGTCCATATTTGGGCCCATTTGGGCCCATTATAAGGTCCATTTTACTAGTATTCAATACGCTTTAGCCAGCATATGGAAAAATCAATATCATAAGGCAGCAACATTAGTCTAGCCTGGTGCTGTTAGCTGCTGAAATATAAATATTGACTTTTTGCCAATATATAGACAGTGGCATTCCAGTGTTTTTCTAGGTATAAAACACTGGTTTGCCCTCACTGGGGGCGCTTTTCATTCATTAAAAGCTCCCATGAATCAATATGGTTATATATGAGTGTATTGTGAACTTGCGTAGATGTTGACTAACAATTGTTGACTGACAATGAAATTAGTGTAAAAATGTTTGAATGAGTTGATTTTTGTAAACATAAGAACGAACATCCTTGTCAATAATGATAATATAACATCATCTGTTCAGTTTACTTCCTTACCTGCAAACAAATGAAGACATTAAACAGGGAGGACTGATTTGGATTGTCGGATCGATGGAGTATGGTTGGCGAACAGGATGTACATAGATTGGAGGGCAGAAATGATTGTCGGATCGATGGAGTCTGGTTGTCGAACAGGATGTACATAGGTTGGAGGGCAGAAATGGAGTGACAGGGATGGAAATCCAGATTGGTGGCATCAGAGAGTTTAACAGGAAAGACAGGACAGCGTGAAATGATTGGGTAAGATGTGCCCCTATCAAGGTAAATATTAACATCATGATAATATTTTGTTTTTTTTTTTACGTATTGAGTCATTTGTTTATTTCATTTTTTTGGGGGGGAGGGGAATAGTTAGGGTGGAATAACAGGAAAGAGTAGAAGTAGGGATGCAGGGCCACGCAGTGTAGGCAACAGGAGATAGATAACAGGATATAGGGCACAAAGTTTCAACATGTAGGTAGGAGGGGTGGAGAAACGGACCCATATAAAGTTAGTGTGAGTTAGGATATAGTCCCCCCCCCCAGGATGGTTTAACCATTTCGGGTTGCTGTGATCGTCACGTCACCTCCCCACCTAAAGGTGGGTAATGCCCAAGGGTTGGCGTCCAACTGGACGTGAGTACTGGTTAATAAACTAAGTTTCACCTTCAGCCCGGGTAGGGGTCAGAGATGGAATGAGGTTATGAGATCAGGCCGACCTGTGTTCCCAAACCAAGCCAAATGTAAGTTTAAAGTAAAACTCATTATATAAAGCACGTTCTTATACAAACGATCGCTTTATATTCTAGTTGAGCGGGAAAAGGTAATCTACTCAGCAGATCCTAATACCTTCCGTTCTCTAACTTCAGGAATCCTATCCATCTCCTACGACCAATAAATTTCATATTAGAAATATGGAAAATTTGGATTTCGTGTATCATACAGAGACGTGCCAATGTGCATATTTGGCCAATTCCATTTCAAGCAAACACCAGTCACCTTTTAAAAATCTGTGTATTTACAATACTAGTTGCCTATAGTTACGCATTTGTTATTACAAAATCCAGGACAGCGATATTTGTCGTCCTTCTTATAGTTGATAAGAATACAGACGGCAATTTCATCGAGTGTCACGTTTTCCATAATCCTGGCCACTTGACCACTCTATCCGTCTTTCTCCCAGTCTACTCCAAAACACTCGCTGTCAGGTACACTCCTAAATACGGCCAATATACTGTAACATTTTACAGAAAGTTAACGTTCAGGAACTCCGGTACATTCCTTAGTTCTTTTTACTATTAGTAAACGGCAAATAGATTCATTGTGTGAGACAAACAAGGAAAACACCACAAAACTATACTCTATTTTACCATTCTATTGTAACAGTTATGTAGAACTAATCAGATATTAGCATGCATGCATAATCCGCATATGCATAATTATGTTTTTATGATACACTCACATTTCATTATATATATATATTTCTAATTTCCAAAAGCTGTCCGTCCTTTCTCAGAATCATTTTACCTGGTTCTGCAGACGTTTCACTGTTGTCTCACATACCCAACAAGAGGTGAGGTCGTCACATGAGTGTGTTGTGTACTATACCTATATAGACAGTACATAATCAGCTTTTGATCTGGCGAATCCCCAGTTATGATAATTATATTTAAAGGATGGAATACATCAGTTTATTTTGAAGTATATGTATGCAAATGAGCTGCTCTGATTGACTACAGGCACCAGTAACTTTGTGGATTTGGACTGTGGCATTGATAAACATAAATGGCACAGTGGACTGGGCAATCACAATAGTGTTAACAGTGCTACTGGCAGCTGATCTTCCGCCAGGTAAAAATGGTACTGAGATAGGATAAATTTTGATAATCGCAAAACTGAAAATCACAAGTAACATCCATTAAAGGATGTGTGATATTGTGTAGTCGTAAACTAATTGTGGTGTGACAGCGCACGGCTTACCCAATCGCATGAATCAAGTGCAAAGTCGCATTAAATTATTGAGTTAATAGATCAGTGGTTAATTTCGTATTTAGTTGTACAATACAGTGTGTGCATGTAGGTTTGAAATCCATCAAATAAATTCCCGCTTACGTAGATGGTGAAATATCTACAATTGATAAAATCAGAAAACAATTGAACTTCATTTCTAAAATTGCAAAAGCATTGGGGGGGGGGGGGCGAATATTTATGCGTGTTTTATGTAAGATGTCTATAGTATAATACTGTGCAATTGTAATCTTATAATGTCTCAGATTATTGTCTATCTAGTTTCCTAATGAGCACGCCTATTACAGATACAACAGATTTTTTTCTTATTGATATCACCGGTCATTTACCCTGGTTTCTAAGAATAAAACTGGCGTAATGCGCTCACATGACTAAATATAAGGGCCGAGTCATTATTTAAGCCGTGGGGGGGTCGGAAAAAACTGGGGGGGGTCAGATGTTTGAATTTGAATGTTGTGGGGGGGTCAGAAGTTTGAATTTGAATGTTGTGGGGGGGGTCAGAAGTTTCAAAATGGAAGTTGTGGGGGGGTCAGAAGTTTAAAATGGAAGAATATGGGGGGGTCAAATATTCTGATTCTTGAAATATTACTGGGGGGGTCAAATGTCCAAATTTTGTAAATTTACTGAAAGGGGCCTTGGCAAGCATTTATATTTCTTAATAAATGTTGGTAGAATGTCCTGATCTTTTTCTTTGGTATGTGATCAATCATTTGGTTGTATAAAATATCTTGTAATTTTGTACCTAGTTTAATATGTCAACTCAACACATGCAATTGTATTGCTCATATTTGCTAAAATGCTTTTGACAGAGGATTTTAGTGATTGGATAGAAAACATTTCTTTAAGTATGCCTTCCCCAAGAATTTGTACTGCTTAAAATGTTAACTTGTCATGATATGAAAGGACTGGTGCTATTAATTGAATTTAGAGTTTTTGATAATACCTAATCGCCTCTTATATTAGAGCAATTATCTGAGCCACTGCAAGCAACTTATGAAATGGAATATGAAACCCTTTATCAAGATTGAATTATATTATGTTTAATTGTCTTTCGACTAACCACTAACTTTTATTTTCGGAAAATGCAATATAAATTCTTTACTTTTTTTCTCAAAATAACAGATTGAAGATTAAATTGCTTTCTCTAAAATCAATTAAATAGCATCAGTCTATTTATATCATGACAAGTTAATATATACAGTTTATATTACATTTTGTTTATTGCATTTAATAAACTGGGGAAAAACTAGTTTCATTCATTCATAGTTTCATTCATATAGCTAATTTTTTTGCAAATTTGTACAGCAGATATGACAGTACAATGCTATGCTAATACATACACAGGGCATGTGGAAATGGGGGTGTCATATGCTAGGTAAGATATACTAAAGTGGGGGGGTCGGAAGTTCATATTTCAGGCATATATTTCAATGTTGGGGGGGTCATATGTTTGATTTGCGAACCCGTGGGGGGTCATATGTTTGATTTACAAACGCGTGGGGGGGTCATATGTTTGATTTGCAAACCCGTGGGGGGGTCAGAAGTTAGAAACACAGATGTCTAGAAAAACTTCCGACCCCCCCAATTCTTAAATAATGACTCGGCCCTAAACCAGAAATATGAATACCCTTCGTTGCAAGTGAACTTTTTTGCTCTAGGTTTGATGAGATCAGCTTACATTAATTACTATGACACGTAATGCATCGACCGTTTTGTGTGACATTACAAAAGTCTTTGATAAACAGTAGTTCGACAATATGTAACAATGGCATGAACATTCCTCGCTTTCCATCCCTCTCTCTCTCTCTCTCTCTCTATCTCTCTCCTCCCGTATCTTTCTCTCCTAACGTCCTTCTCTTTTCTATGGCTCATTACGATACAATGGCGACGATGATGCAGCCAGTCTACACCAGTCACATACGCATTACGACGGGTGGACGATAAACTAGCAATGATTGTTTGTCATAAGTGTTGCTGTTTGGGAATAAGACAGCGGTGAGTCTTTAAAATATCCCACAGACCTGGTACAAATTACGCCCAAGAGCCATGCACAGTTGCTATGCTATATAGACCCTTGATAAAGAACATGACAACCGGGCAGATATAGAAACAATAACTGTTACATAGTTCAGGCCATCATGACTTTTGAGTCTTAGTAAATGTGACCAGTGTGGCGAAATTCATCCATCGAAAAGATCGCATTGCCACACATGATTGGATCATTTTTAATTGTACGGTTGCCACTGATATGAGACCGAGACTTAACATTCACGGAGTAGTTTGATGGCCATGTGGCTGTGATGTAAATGTAAATGATTCGTGTTTAATAGCCTGCTAGCCATATACTCAGTCAACTTTCCCTCATTTACACAATTTAAGGTCGTCGCTACGCTATATTGGCTTTCTCAACTACATGGGGGCTTGGGGAGCATATATCACCATTGACATTACTACCTAATCACTCACATCAACGTTCCCTCGCATTACCTGTACCTTAGTTAATGATGAGATTGTTTAACACCCACCACTAGCCCGACCTGTATTCGAACTCGTGACCATCTGATCATGAGTCCATTTCCTATCCACTCGGCCATAGAAGCACGGTTCCAAATGAGTTGTACAATTACACAAATTTGAGTGTTGCTAATTGCTGTTATAAGAACAAATGTTTTTTCTAGAAAATTGTATAAAAATGATTCATATGCTCCTCCAAAGATTCATAATACATAGTAAATATAAATGAGCGACATATATTGATTGAAGGATAAGCAATATACATGGAAAAACAATGGCATTAAATGCGCATCATCTATTGATTAAAAGATACATGTATGCTGGAGACATGGAGCAGTCCTTTTAAATCGTGTAAACATCTATGTACATGTATCGATATTCTGCTCCAATCAGCGAGACTGTAGAGGATTAAAGGCGTTATACTATTTTCAATTCGACGCCATACATGTAAGATCCTCTATACTTTCTGTAGCGCATGTATAATAGATGTATGTGAGGCTTCACCGCCTACAATACATCTCTATATGGGTAATGGACGCTTTGTATTCTAAAACAAGTCCGCACACTTGTTGTTATTCAATTTACTAGCCCTCGCTGAGTAATTATTTTCCTAGGGATTTCTTGTGATTTTTATATGTGCACATGTATGTGTGTGTTGTATATGTATGCATGTTTTTGTCGGTAACTCAAATTTGAAAAGAGGAATTCTGTATTCATTAGCAGCTCTGGCAAGTGACCAAGACACGGAAAAACTGTCATTGTGGCAAACGACGTGTTTTATCACAAACTTAGTGTCATGTCATCAAAGTAAAAAAAAATCCGTCCTCTTTTCGTGCAAACTTTGATTTTACTCATTTTGTATCTTACAGAATTTCATTTATATGCAAACACAGCCAGTCTCATAAGTTCTCTAGCTAGCTCTAAACTATTTGTCACCACTAGTATTGGTTTGTGGGACAAGATGGTCAATTTCATTGGCGTTTTGTCGCGAAGTGTTTCGTTTCATGATTGGAATTAGTCTCATTTGTGTATTGTTTGTATGCAAACATTTAACTTTGGGCACATATCTGCTAATTGTCGACTTGTGTTATCTCGTGGAAATATACAATACTACCTTAGGACTGGCTGTGTACATTCAATTACACTGGCATCGTATTTGGATGTTGGTTACCTTGGATTGTATGTGTTCGTAAATATTTTTCTATTCTTTTCACACATAAATCGATACACTATTGCCGATGTAGATTTTTGTTTATCATTGGACTCAAAGGGAAGGTAACTTCATAGGGAAACAATATTTCCCTAATCACATAGGGAACGTGTTTAACCTGCCAGGAGAGGCTGGCAAAAACAGAGCTTTGCTTGTCATATTCACATTCACGCAGAGGCTGTCTCCTTGTCATTAATCATCAAGCTCGGCATTTGGATAATCGGATAACTCACTACTTCGGGGTTAAATGTTTGAGTATGAAGAATGAACTTCTCAGTGTCCGGTCCATAGTAGTAAGCTTGAGTTTTAAACAGCAACATCTTTCGTTTTTCTAGTCTTTGTAAGGAGGAATGTGTCATTTTGGGGGGTATCAAAATGAATGTGTGTTTTTTCATAATATTTTCACTGTGCTTCACTGGATAGCTTTTTGTCCGGCAAGAGAAATGAACACGTGCGCAAATCAGCGGTGCCCTTTGTACGTGAATTCATGATTTACCAAAACAACAACCTTTCTCTAAAATACGGTGTTTATAAAAGATTTACACAGAAATATTTTTAAAATATAATTCACCTTGTACCAGTATTATTATTTTTTTTGCCAAATCCAATATGTGTGTACGCCATTTTACCCCAAAAAATCTGTTTGTCTCGCCATTATACATTTGCAGCTGATGAAATTGGATACGTCTCTACACAATATCCATGCATCAAGCTACAATGACACATTGACAAACTAAATATTACAATAATTCAAAATAGGCAATAACATTCAAACAATTGTATTCTGTGTGTTAGATAATGAAATTCAAGTGCATATAGGCATAACTGGCATTTCTTAGTTGAATGAATGAAGCCAAGTTTGGACAGATTATATGCACCATATATTTTATTTAAACATATATTCAATAAATGCTGGTGCTACTAAGATTTGGTCTTGTAAAAATGCATTCATCGGATATTACCAGTATTGAGTTTTAATGGCAATGGCGCTGGCTTCCCCAGCATCTGTTTGCACTAAGTGATGAAGTAGCTACAAACTACATGTACATTACTGGTGTGCAGGTGGTTTGTCTTGATTTATGCTGTAAGACACCATATTATTTCTGATGGTAGTGTTGAAAAGTGTAGATGTTACTCCTTTCACAGCTCAAAAGATAAGGTCAGAGAACCAATTTTATATGTTCCAGAATAAGCCAGATTCGTCATTTCGGACAGGATCGGCTGAAATGGATCAATACTTGTTACGTAACAACACTAAATACGAAGCAGCTCGAATCATGTCGATTTTGCTTCAAGCAGATAGTCCAGATTGGCAGATCTTTTTTGTCGCTTGCATGCCGTCCGATCAAAACAGTAGTAGCGGCACTTTTGGTTTGAAAAGAACGATCATACAATACCCACCCACCCACCCCCCAAACCTCCAGCAACACCACCCAAAGCCTCCAGAAAAGGCCAGTTTTTATAAGTAAGACCTTAGGATGGTCCAAACGAGCTCCAGAATACACAGATAAACATGCATGACCCACGGGCACGTGTAACATAATTTTTCAAATTGACAATACAAGAGTGTGACTGGTGGTATATGTTGTTCACACCCAAAATCTATCTCCATCAGGCATCCTCTTATCTCAGCAATGGCCGCATTTCTCAGACTCCCCCAACTCCTGTCTCATCAACCGGTATCCAAGTACACCCAAGCTCTAGGTGCATGGGGAACTTTCTTTCACTATAAAAAGGGAAATGCCATTGGTTGGTGTAATTATATGACGTGACAGTCCTAATTATGACAATACATCAATATCTTTGAGTCTTCCGTTTCTAAGCCTCATCCAATCATGCATCATCCAGCCAACACCCCAAATGCTTGATGCTCTGATGTCTTGCTTCAGGATCCTTATTCTGTCCTACATGTAGCACATTTGTGAGCGGCATGAATGCGGACATTCGTTTCAAATATTCTTTGTGTTCACCAAACCCAAACTTGCTGATATATTATTGACCATCCTAATCCATTCAAATTGTGGAGGGAGCAGGTGCCAGTTGCTGGCGTGCACTAAATTTTGACATATTGCAAACCAAGTAGCATTCCTGTTGGGTTTATCAATCAATGGAAGACAGGTTCTACTGGACAGAACTAAAAAAACTAGGACGGAAATTGTGAATAACTCGAGAATATAGTTATACTCGATTTATGAATTTATAAGACATTACATGGCACCGTGCATACTTTACATTTTAAACCACTGTTGTCCTTCACAACTGGTCGGGCTTTATTTCACTGGAAAGACTTTTCAAATATCAGAGAAACGTGTTTAAATACGTAGGATTTTGTTGAAATTTAGTAAAAGGGGCTGTTTGTTGTTGTTTTTTTTTTGGGGGTTTTTTTTTTTTAAATTTCATACAGTATACAGTCAACTAATATCAATTCGATAGCGTGTACAACCACCTCTGGTACCAACTCCTATTTGGTATCATGGAAAGGTGTACACATACCACCCTCTCTTCCTTTGAAGAGTGGTGATCTCGTGTATTACATGTATATCATATAATGATATTTTTCATTTTGACATATGCGCATTAAAATGTGTCTGTATACCACTGAGCAATACGACTATGTTGCGCAGACCGAAACATGTTCGATAAACTTTCTCAACAAAATCTAATAGCGCATTGCGTGAAAATGTCCATTGCCGTGAGTTTTCTCAATGTTAACATTGAATTTATGCTATGAACTATGGGAATTATGTCATTTGTTTTATATGGCAAGTTTGTCATTCAGCACATATGTATCAGGGATCGCTCAAATATTATCAGGGGATAGAGGTAAGTGAGATGAAAAGCGAACTCACAAAGCTTCTGTATCATCTTAACCATAAGCTTGCGAACAAAAAAATAATAATCAATAGATCTTACTCTTTTTCTTTATTCTTCATTGAAATCCATTTCTGATAACAATGACACCTCTTTTATCTGAACCAAATGGATAGTTATACATAAATGAATTTTCCTTTTTTTACTTTTTCAAGTCTGATGGATCATATAGAAAATGTCGTTTGAGGACACCCGTGTGTTAATTCTCGTTGTGTTTCGGGTGATCATAATTATTAATCGAATTTGACATTGGAAATAATTGCAATCAATAAATTGATATATAATGAAAGATGTGTTCATAAGATTGCACTTAAGATTGGAATGTACACGTATATCAAATATCATGTATGCAAACAATCTTGTTTACAGTTTTAATCATTTAAAGAAATTAGTATTCAAACCATTGAATACTAAATTGAACAATAAATTATACACAGTTTTTATTCAATTTGCACCTCGTAAAACAACATATAGTCTGAGTAGGTTGACCTGTGACACATCATTGGTTTAATGTTAAAACATACTTTATTTCTGATTCCCATCAATGTGAGTTTGAAATGAGACTGACAAATCCATCCATCATAGTATGTTGCCCATTGGTGCTGCAACAATATTTGCGTGCAAGCAATCCAGTTTGTAGAATGACAAATTACTCCTTGGTGGGAAAATACGAAGATTGATCTTGTGAAGAATGTGTTTAAGAAATTGGTTGCAATGTGATCAGTATTAAGAATAAGATTAGTAAAATAATTGGTCTTTTCTATTGATATATCAGTGAATAATTGGTATCGCCTCGCCAATGTTTTCCAGTCAGGTCAAAAATGAAAACTGGTAGCCATGATAGTAATAAAGCAATTGCTATTTTGTTAAATTTGATAGCGTACGCACACTAATACATTATTAAATGCCCATAATCACCGTCATAAAGCTTCATAAATAGGTTGGTGCAACAGTTCATATGATATAAAGTATGTACTATAGATATAGAGACAATAGTGTTACAGAGTGCTAAGCCAAGGGGGATGAGGTCTCATGTAACCAGGGTAACAAATGAGCACACTGACCTAAAGTTGCCTGGGAGACATGAAATGTGTGGTATGCACGGGGTTCACCCATCTGTTGTTGTGGAGGCGGTAATCGGGGGAAGCAATCTTTCCCTCTTGCGCCACGGACACAAGGTGCATCCAGAGTGATGAAGTGACTAATTGAATTAGGTGCATAGAAGACCTTGACCAAGACCCGCGGGCTGTCTGATTCTATCACCTCTGTGTAGTGATGTGGTTATAGTTGTGGTATTACTTATTTATAACGCTTCAGAATAAAAAAGAATAAAAATGCCGTTTGGTGAACACTGCAACTTTCAGGTGAAGCTCGAACACTCAAGTTTGTCATATCGACAGAGCGATGATTTCATCTATAGCTATTTTTATCTTTTTATATATAACTATGTATATTTCCTTCATCCTTCCTTCGGTTATAGGATGGTGTGACTCTACGCCTACGCTCGCAGATTTCATTACACATATGAAGCGTTGATAATGGCGTCATTAAGCATTTTGCGAGTATTTAGTGTCATACACGAGATCATCATTGATGTAAAATTCGTGTAGAAATGATCCCATCACAACAATGCATCAAAAGTACAATATGGTATGCACCTAAGGCTGGCTGATACATTTTATTTGAAGTCATCGAGTATAATTCTTCAACACTGATGTGTTATGGCTGGTCTGGGGGAATATTTTTTGTTCATTGCTAAACTTTTTATTCAAGATGCTGGATTCCATGTCCTTGTACAATGTACATATAAAGACTTCAAGCTACTACTGACACCAATATATAGAATCCAACATGTGTCATTCATGCATAGTATATATGACGTGTAATTTCATTATTTGAAAACTAGTATATTATAACAAACACGGTGGCTAAAAGAACGAACCAAAATAATCACATATTACTCCATAGTGCAGAAAACAAATTTACAATTTTGTGATCACACAAATTTGACAAATCAAATCAACGTCAAAGACGAGAATCCATTATGTTGGTTGGACATAGGCCTACGCATTATAGCATGGCTCACGCACATCAAACCTCAACGTTCTAGTGACTAATTTCAAAAGAATCGGTCTCGTTTGCAATTGATCTAGCAACTATAATCACCTTAGTGTTCGCTGAATGCACCCACTCTCATCCTAAAGCATTGTCTTTGGTTTGTAGATGTAGTCCTAATAAGGTTTGCGTTGTGACAAGCAACAACACAGGTTGCTCACATGATGTGTTGTTGCCATGGACAACACGACGCAATCGTGAACATCAGTATTCCACTTCAAGTGGTCGTGGACGTTTAGTATTAAGTTGTATGGAGGAAACAGAATTAGCTGTCAGAAGTCACTCAAATATCTAATTTATCCTACTTAAATGGAGGTGTCCGTGCCTATGTTTGGTTGAAAATATGCATGAACGCATTTGAAATAAATTTCAATGCCATTTCCCAACATTACTGTTGTTAAGTACAAGGATGCGGAATATGCCACACCCCCACCCACCCACCCTCCCTCAACCCCTAAAATATAAGAAGCTAACAACTTAATTGAATCGTGTAGGCTACCTTAAAAACGTGAACAAGGCATACATGCAAATGTCATACAATAAGCATAATTATAAAAATATTGTTTCAGTGTTATGAACAGAGGCGACGTGGTAGCATCAAGAGCAGTGAGACAGAGTCTCCAGAAACAGGTCGTGGGACTACACATTCCTCCCAGGCGGGCTGTCTTAGCTACTACAGGAAGACCAAGCGCACGTGTTTCGCAGAGGTGAACTTTATTAGTTTTAGAAATCATCACATTTGGAAACCAAGACAGTTTAGCGTCCGGTATCTTATTATACTCAACTAACAATCGCAAAATAATTCAAATAATTGAAGCAAGTAATTACAAGGTTTTTGGCTTTACTGTACCCCGTCTATGGATCTATCTGTTTTAACTAGCCATTCCTGGATATATTAAATGGCAATATTCGTTTATCGTCTCCTTTCCATAATGCCACCGCCATCACACCCTCAGCACAATACATCTCCACACGTGTGACCCACTGAGCAGGGAGTACAGCTCACGCTCAGCAAAACCAATAGCCCACCCCATACTATACCCTAGCATTTTACCGGCAGTGTACAATCCCAATCCTTGATCGCTCAATATATGCTGCCAAACATGACACCTTCCTGCCTCATAGCCACAGCAAAAGTTACTGCGTCGAGGCTGTAAATTATCAATGGGCAAGGTGCTTTTTGGATGAGACACGTACTGTATTATTGCAATATAAGGTGTACTAAGCTAACCCCTTTTTATGGTGCAAGGAGATGGAATCGGGCATAGAGGTACTGCATGTCAGTGTTGTGTATTAGATGTTAGTGGCTGTTGTACTCACGTGCGTACTTGATATACAGCGTGATGTTGAATTAGCTTGGCCGCCGACCCGATTTTGGGCCACAAATCCACGACGTCCCGTTATACACGCCATGCCAGTGAATTGCAACGTCAATCGGCTCTATATAGGAACAAATTGCTGAACGTGAGTCTAGAATTACAAAGTGGGATTTCCTCTGTTAATTAGTATTTGTACGAAAGAACATGAAGAAGGTTATGGCTTATAATGTTATGTCTTCATTGATGCACCCAGACTATGTATGGGTATAGTCTCTTATACCACAGCACATGACGCATTTGAGTCCCCAAGCTATGCCTGGATGTGGTCCAAACACCTCATTAAAGATCATGTATCGTGCCCTTCATTCGTTTTGTATTCACTTTTATTACTTCCCGTGTCATAAATGCAAGATAATTATATTCTCATACTGTCACTCACTTTTTAGTCACTTTTTACCTCACAAAAATATCCTATTATTACTTTTCAGCATCTCCGCAGCAATTCCAGATTGTTATATTACATGTGATTACTTGCACCCCCTAAAAACATCTGAATACCTGAATGGGGCGTTGTGGGCTATAAGAGGTCAAGCCTTAAATCCCAGTACCAATAGGTTCTTTGGCACACACACACACACACACACACACACACACACACACACACCCCACACACACACACATACCCACACACACACACACACACACACACACACAAAAACACACCACACACACACAACACACCCACCACCCCACACACACCACCACAACACCACCACCACACCACCACCCAAATTTCTTGGCGCCCCCTCCCACACACAAAATCCCCACCCCCGCGCTCGCGCATTCAACCTGTTCCTGTTATGCCCATTTTCAGCCTGTTGCCCCTTTACTCCTTTATGAGTCCGTCCGCTGAATCTGCCAATGCTCTGTACATGCTGTTTTCATTTGGGAAATGCCATGTTGTTGCGGTTTTTTAACATAATGTATCCATATTAATTCCCCAGAATTCGTAAATACCACAGTATAATTTGTCAGGTGTCTAAATCAAGCTTGTACGTCAGAAACTGCCATTAGTCAATGCTTTTCACTGACCAGATTATGTCTATGGGCTTTGTTTGCATTGTGTAACATGGATGCGTTGTGTACAACAATAGTTCCAATTGGTGTAAACATTCGCTATAAATCTGGGTCTCATTGCTATTATAAGACAAATTTACCATCATTGCAATGTAGTAAACAATATGACGATTACAACCATATAGCGCGTATCTACCAAATGATTGTAATCCAGACATGGGTTTTCTAACATATGAGTCTACCCTTGTCTGCTTTCGATGTGCTTCACCTGTGTTTGGAGCAAAATTGAAACATGCAGTCTTAGACTCATGACATGCTCACCACATATATAAGAGCACGAAATAACTAAACATAAAAATGGTGCATATAGTAGCAATATACAATTTCTACTTATTGAACAATTCACATATATCCGGATATCAGCTTAATTTTTTTAAAGCAGAAATTTAAAATTTTGGTATATTGCATGGATATTTCTACCATTTTGTTGCCTTAACTCTGCTCTGCTATAAGCGTAGAATATTAGTCTTATAACTGTTAAAGCATGGAATAATTCTATATAGTCTTTGGTCAATCCGATAATAAATTTTAAAAGAACAGATTAAATATTTCACCGCTACTAGGAAAAAAACACTTACGTGAATGAACTCGAGGAACGCATCATGAATCTTTTATTGGATTATTGAAAACGTTTTTAGTGATACAATGGTGAGTCAATTGACTACAAACTTTATAACTGATCCGGTGACAAGATATTACTTTGATTGCAATGCCGAAATAAAATGTATATAGCTTGTAATACATCCACACGCTCCCGTACTTCCAAATTAAGTTGCAAGTACATATAGATAGAAGCCACCGAAAGTCACCACATGACATGCACATTCGAATTATCTATACAACGTGTCTATGACTTCTGTTGTCATGATTTAATTTCAGCCGTAATTTGCGACACTGAGTTTTTTGCTGCCTTGTTAACCAAAGATGTATCAATTAAAGCAAGTAGTATTTGTAGTTTACATGGTCTTGTTGCAATTTTAAACAATGCTACCTTCCAAGAAAGTGATATCATTTCTTTAAAAATGAGCGAAGTAATGGCAACAAAACGATAGTTGCAAAACTCTTAATATTGTTACTGTAATTTTTAACCAATTGCAAATACCAATCAAGCTTTAACCATTTCTAACACGCCCATGTATACAGTAAATGACAAATTATGTTCTTCTTTTAGTTTTGTAATTTAAACTAATATAAGGATGGCGTGTCTTCATATAGTGCATTGCATTGTCTGATATAATCCAGAATCCTAGCGATCCACCCGACATCACATTGGTGATGAGTCATTGTACAAAGGGGACTTTCAACACTAATTATAACAGCTCCTGCCTTCGGAAACAATTACATGGACTATGCCTGATATCTACTCTAACTGTAGTTATTACTGTGATGCGAAATACCCTTATGCTTACTTGAAATGTGTTCAAAAAATTACGTGGACATTCGGGTGGTAATCATACGGTCATGGGTCTGAATAATAACTCTAAGATGTACGTCATTGTTATGATGGGAAAATAGTATCATAATTTTGCAAACCAGTTTAATACGGCAACTGTTTCGCCTTCAACATAGTAGAAATGTCGCTACTGGTCATACATGTATATAATTGATACCTACATGTAATAACATAGGTAGTGGCTAGGGAGCCGATGTCCTTTTCTACCATACGATTTTGTATGAAGTTGTGGGTGTTGAAACAAGGCTCACCAAGACGACGGTATTCTTAGTATAGCCATTCATCAGACCATTAAAAACACAAAAAGAACTGAACGAGAACTGAAAAATGAACGAGACGTGAGCTTTTTATAGCTAATCAATCGTATCAACTGCTATGCTATTTTACAGGCAAATCACACCTGTACATATTTGCCAACGTGGTTTCGATTTCTTTGCACCATTACGTACTCAAAGTTAACAATTAATCAACTGGTAACTCGATATGGTAAATTGAGCGATAGGGGGATTACATTTAACATTGCAATTGTTCCGTTGCGAGAGTGTGTAAAATAACCATGTTAGTTCAGTATGAATTTTACCAGTGAGTTATTTTCTAGTGGATACAATCTAATTTGTATTGAATGTCATTTCCGGTACTTTAAAACACTGCTGCTGCTAGAAGAAACTCACGTGAGCTATGGGTGGCGGCGTGTTTACCATACGAGTCCATAATTATCACACTCTAAGATAACTGTATACCACTAGGTGAGCTACAGATATAAAACATAATTTTTTGCATTGTTCTACCAGTTTCTGTTTTGGTATGATGAATTTTATGGAGCGGGCTACTGGCCCGGGTAGCTCAAAGTACTTCCTCTATCCCAAGCTCACTAATTGGAGGCTGAATATCTAACAATGAACTTTAATTGGCAGATCCAGGGCAGCAGTGGCGCACACACACCCAACCTCCATTTTTTTATTTCATAGAAAAACCTTTATTTTACAGGGGGTTTGGGCATGATCGTTACCATTTGCGAGTAGGTCTATGGACTAAGCCTATGAAATTCAGTGGTTGCACCCACCCCAACCCTTTTCCGAAAACCAGGATCTGCATGTAGAAGTTCACTTAAAATTGGCTTTTGCCTCTCTGTCTCTTTTGTTCGATGATTCTGTTTATGATGAACCAATACAAAGGTAGCAGTGCATTTGTAGCTTAGTTTTCATAACTATACTATTTTTGAAATATTAAAAAGAAATACTCACGTCTCAACACGCTTCTATCAACATACGAGTGCATTAGCGCGGGTGTGGCGTGTGCTGAACGCCCTCGTAAAGTGTGTTACGTATATTTTAATGATGAAATGTCACAACTAAAACACCTATACGGTGTTTGTGCAGGCATATTTTATGTAGTGATTGTTAACATGGTTATGTTCCACTCCTCATGTGACGCGTCTGCAACTGAATTATGGTGAAGCAACTTGCACATTAATTCAGCTCAGCAAATAACATGGCGGTAATAGATGAGCTGCTTAGAGAGTGA
>CM032664.1:12758928-12805443 GCA_019095985.1 Streblospio benedicti | reverse complement strand
GTGTACTACGAATATTTCAACACAGCATTTAGAATGAGAAGCTATTGTTAATTTTGAAAATATAATCAACATATCAAAATGCTTCATCCCAACAGATGTTCCCAAAGAGAAGATGGCGCTCTCATTCTTCACTACTATTCTGAAAGACAAGGTCTTGAATATATGGTCATCGGAATAGTCAAGTCGGTGTGTGAATATTTTGTGTGATATAAAAATATTTTTAAAATAACTAATAACGTGTCAGAACTTTTTCTTTCAATCTTACATTCATAATGATATACAAGCTGGGTACCCTACTATATTTACATGGGCTGTGGCAGAATTACCTATATATTAGCGTGTTCTTATGTTAGGTTGCCAGAAAACTGGAGAACAAAGAAGTGAATGTAGAAATCATAACCACCCAGGGGGAGTTTCTGCCAGATCATGTACAATTTCTAGTCACCACTAAGAACTTCGATGAAGCAAGTGGAGACGCGGCACTTCAATCTGATGAGGATGACTTTAGGTATGACCGCAAATAACTTGCTGCAACGTTTTATAACGGGCAGACCAGTGACATTTAGAACAGATATTGATAACAATATTTATTAAATTCTATATTTTTGTCATATAGAGTATGCTGTTATAATTGGGCTACTTTTCAAAGATATTCCTTAATACTTTCATTACAAATTTCTGTGGCTCAATAGGTCTTATGACTGGCTAGAGCTGAAATTAAATTTAACTTGCATTCTACTTCAGTTATTTTGATAATGAACCTCGTATTAGCCCTGCTAGTTTCTGCAAGGCTTTCCCATTCCATCTTATGATGAACAGAGATATGAAGGTAGTACTCTTGTTTTATACGATCAAATCAATATTCAAAACATATCTTCCACGCTTAGTCATCTTGATAACCAGTTGCTTGGATGTGCGGGAGCAATCACCATGTCACCATGTATCAGTAATGTTGCTACAAAGTCATTATTTTCCTCCATTCACAAGGTGGTTCAGGCTGGACATTCCATTACCAGAATTATCAAAGAACTTGAGGACATGAAGTACACATTCACAGATATTTTCCAGGTAAGAAATCATATAATTCAGATAATTATACGATAAATGGTAATCATAAATGTACACTTTTTCCAGAGAACTTACCTCTGTTCATCACCATCAATCTAAAATTATTGCTTGTATTTTAGGTTGTAAGGCCCAATATTGAGCTGTCCTTTGAAAACATAGTGTCACACACGGATACTGTTTTCATCATTAGAGTCAAGGATCGCATACACTTGTCTTCAAGTGTACTCAATACTCAGAATACTTCATACAATATGTTCAGGTAGGACTCATTAAGTCGTGAATGTGGGGTTGGGGTGGGGTATTACAGGGTTGACAAATTACAACTTACATTTTTTTAGAATTGTTATATTCAACTTACAACTTTTTTCAGGGGGTCACACACAACTTACAAATTCTTATAATTTAATGAGAAAACCTTCACATTCTTCAAATGCAATTTACGGTTTTTAAGACCTTTATTCATAACCTTACAGATTTTAGGGGTCCCATTATACACATGTTAGATTCCTTGCAATCCACTCCCCAATGAAAAAGAAACTAATTTACCAGTAGTTATTAAAATAACATGCAGTTTACATATAGAATTTATATACTTTTGCCTTTGCATGCGCATGTATATTTACATATATATGTGCAGTCGTCGTCTAAGTATACCCACCGAAAAGGAAGATACCGAGCTCTTGCAGAAGCAGAGGATGAGATTGAAAGGTCAGATGCTGTGGCTTCCAGAGAGTGATAGGGTTTTGTTCCTATGTTCTCCCAGTGTCTCCAATTTAGAGGATTTAGTGGACAGAGGTATTTAAGGTGTTTTAATACATTCATAATACTTTGTGTGTGTAATGGGTTAGACAAAATTGCTGGATAACTAACATTTTAAACGGCAATATGCTTTCACTTCCATGCTGATCATATTATTTTGATCATCTTTGTTTTTGGCTTTATCATCTTTATTCAAACATAGAAATATTGCAAATGATTGACTTGGGTAAAAGAATTAACAGTGGCTATCTAACGTTCTTTCTTCAAGTCTATAGGTATTCTCTTTATTCAGGTATTTTCCTCAGTGATATTCCCATTCATGATGCTACACGAGACCTTGTACTGCTCAGTGAACAGTTCCGTGCGGAGTATGAACTGACCCAAAAATTGGAGTCAATGACGGACAAATTGCAGCAGACATATCGGGAGCTGGAGGTGGAGAAACAGCTGACTGACAAACTCGTGTACTCCATATTGCCGCATTCTGTTGCAGATAAATTACGGTATATTAGCTAATTTCGTTCAAATCTACAAATTATGAATAACCTAGTATTTTGGAAAATGTGTATATCTGGTTGCTAATAATCTTCTATGAACACAAATGATTGAATGGTTAAATAATTTAGTAAGTGGGTTAGTACAATCTTCAGTCTCTTCTCAGTATACGTGCATGCTGTATTTTACGCTGGAAACTAAGATAGAAAGCACAACTGCATTAGAAGAAATCTTATTGCACTATAGTATATACATATCTATCACTGAAGGCATTGCATGTTTATAGAAATTTATGCTGAAATTATTTTTAGCGAAGGAGAACCAGTAGAAGCAGTGAAGTACAATTCTGTCACAATATTGTTCAGTGGCATTTGCGATTTCAACACTTTCTGTAGCAACAATACTCCCATGAAAGTTGTAAACTTGTTGAATGAACTATATACAAAGTTTGATGCATTGGCTGAACCACGAATCTATAATGTATATAAGGTGACTTAGTTTAATTACTTTTCAAATAAGTGTTGTATTTCCCTTAATAACATGCTTTTGTTAATGAGTTTATATCAACTGCTGGTCAGATAATTAGCTTCAGTATATTTAAAATTGGTAATATTTGAAACGGAACATAAGTAGTATTATTTTACATGTTTATGTGTAGTCAGTTCTCTTATTATCATTCATATATAACCATTGAAATGTATTTGAAGGTGGAGACAGTTGGAGACAAATACATGCTTGCCAGTGGTCTACCAGAGAAGTCTGCTGTGCATGCTAAAAGCATTGCCCTGGTGGCCTTAGATATGCTAGACATTGCCAGAGAAATTAGCATCAATGGAGAAGCATCAGTCAAGGTACTAAATAATTGTCAAACTGTTTCGTCTCTTTTTTGCATAATTTATGGATATTTACATAATTTATGTGTGTGTGTTTATATGGTAAAGGATGAACATTACTTTACACCATTTGAGTTTGGAACTATTTTGTTGGAGTGCATAACATTTTTGACTAGAGGTACATATTCATCACATCAAGCTCACATTGTTTCTTGTATACAACCCAATAGATCACTATTGGCATACACTCTGGGGAAGTGGTGGCAAGTGTAGTCGGCCAAAAGCTACCACATTACGCTGTGTTCGGGAACACTGTCTGTCTTGCCAGTCGCATGGAGAGCACAGGAGTAAGCAACTGCATCAACATCAGTGAGGCAACTTATAACTGCCTCAATACGCCAGAATGCTATGATTCACAGTTCTCTTTCAAAGGTATGTCAAGTGTTGCTGTGTGTTTTGTATTTGCCACATTGAGGGTTTAAAGTAGATCCAAATGCTTACAGTGAGTTTGCCATCATTATACTTTCCAGGCTCATTTTGTATGAGAAAAGTGTACATGTCCTCCAATTTGACCATGAACATGTATATATGTAGTTTACCATAAACGTATTTGGTATTAGCTAAGCTTTTAGATTATAGGAATCAGTTCATCCCACTGTAACCTTACCATTAGATTTTGGCTCCAGTAGTGTTCACTGATAACATAATATCTACCAAAACCGCGCTGTTCATAACATTTTTGCTACATTTCATCTATAGAACGAGGGGAAATTGCAATCAAAGGAAGAAAAGCACCTATGAAATGCTATTTCTTGTCAAGAAATCTCAAGAAGCTTCCTAAAATCCAGATGCTACTAGAAAATGGCTTAATGGTCACCTCTCCGTGCCCTAGTCCAGCATGTTCTCCGCAGGATGTTGATACAAGCAGTGAGTACATCGCTAACACAAAATGTGTGCACAAATCTTTCTGTAATGGCACTGGTTGTCAACTTGCAAATGTCCTAAATATAAGAAATTATCAATCATTTCATCAAATAATAGGAAGAAAGTACAAATTTTGCAGCAAATCATTTGTTAAATCAAACACAGCGTGGAGGTAGGGACATGGGGGTCAGGGTTAAGCCATGCAGATCGTTTGGTCAGGTGTGACGCCGTCAGTCTGACATTTGGTTGGCGGATACAGTCCAGAGGGACATGGTCTAAACGACGTCTACACTGTGTGCGTCACGCCTGCACGTCATAGTCGCTTTTATTGGCACAAAGTGGACATATAGCACAGGTCACTTTACATAACATCGCTGACCATAATAGTGATTTCATATTTTTGCCCATTTCCCTCCAGGATACTATAGATCATGTGGTCATAATTAGATCTTAAACGTGGTTGGTGTGTCAGCAACGTAAATATAGCTGGATTTGAGAATGCTTGATAACTCGACTGTTGTCTCTTGTAATTTCAGTGCATGCTTCTGCTGGTTTGTTATTTGATGAGATGCCGACACAACATCCAAAACCACTGAACATCCCCAAACCAGAAACAACTGCTACTAGGAAAAACAGCTTTGTTCTCCCAGACCCGACCACAGAGACATTACTGCGGGTGGCAGCAAATCTAAAAGATGTCGCAACAGATAAAGTTGGACAGCAAAATGTTGCAGGCATCACATGAAGCGTGAACGAAATACTATTAGAAATATTTGATTGTGATGGATTCATAAATGTGATAACTGGATTTTGCTCCTATATTGTCAGTGGTTTAAAAAATTATAGGTGAAGGTTTCACGTGTTTGAAGTAAAGCTATATAATAGACCACTGCACAGAGAGTTTGTGGGCAGTCAACTCGTGTGTTCCATTTTAAATGGATTAATACACTATTTATTCATAATAAAACTCCTTAAATCAAAGACATCTTATAAATGATCACACCAGGTGTCTAAAAATATGTTTCGGCAAGAGATTGTTTACACAACTTAGTTTCGTTTTATTTTTACGTAAAGTGACACGAAATGACGACTTGGAAATGACTACACGAACTCGCTGTGTAGTCATCTACAAAAGATTTGCCACCGTGTAAATGACAGCTTATTCAAATTATGTTCTATATTCAGCATACACATGGAGCAAAAACATATAGGCAGATCCAGGTTTTCGGAAAGGGAGGGGCGCACTCAAGGAAAAGAGGGGGCGCACTTAATGGATTTCATGAAAAACCCTACGAAAATGAAGTATTTTGGTGGGAAACGTGGGGGGGGGGCAGGCCCACTGCGGCCCCCTGGATCTGCCTATGAAACATACTTCTTGTACATTCCATATACACTGTATGATAGATAGAAATTATTGATATTGTATTTAACAAAACAAATATTTATATTTTGTATAAAAGTATGAAAAGAAATACTAAAATTATGACAAACTGAGTAATTTATGACAATATACGTTTTAAACATGTTTTGTTTTTCATTGACATTAACATTTTAAACGTTTTTAAATTTTTGATTCCTTAAAATAGCATATACCTACTCTACTATCTGTCAGAATCTAAAAAGTGTGCAGAAATAGTAAATGGTGAAACAAATGAGCTTAAATCAAGTGTAGCATAGTGCGAAATGAGAGTATAGTGGGAAAAAGAAAAATAAATAGATCATATAAGTTTGCAGTATACTATTAACACTCTTCACTTCCCAGAAGCGCGGGACGTGATGCGCAGTAGAATTAATCAATACTAATAATCTCATTACTATTTCCGGCGTCATGTAGACTAACACGACTTCAGATATTCTAAGGAAATTTTCGCGTATCACTTATCCTATGTCATTCATGGACAGTACTTTTCTATTAGAATTTTGAGTGAGGATTATGAATCTGTAATCGGATTTTAGTTAGCATTGAAATTGACGAAGATATGGGCAAAAGACCGGTCTTTACAGACGACCTGTGTAGGCTGCGATTAATACATACCTGCAAACCTCAATATTATGAAGAATGCACGCCTCAAATATGATTCATAATAGAATTTGGAATGGGGACTACGAATCTGTAATCGGATTTTAGTTAGCTCGAAAATCGACGATATTATGAGCAAAAACCAGCCCTTGGTCAAATTTGTAGACAGCCGTGATTGGAGCAAAGTTGAGAACTTCACTATTAGGAAGAATGCACGCCTCAAATATATGTATTTACTTAATTTTCTAACGTCTATCAGCGTGACAGCCATCAATTTTATGTAGAACACACATTTTGAATGGTATACCAATAAATGCTATTTTTAATGGGCTTATAACATACACCGGAAGTACCCATAGACTTTTGTGTCTCAAAATCAAATAGAAAAATATAAGTGCGCATCTTTTCGGCGCAACTGAGAAATGAAGAATTACACATGTCCTTAGTGCCGGGAAGATTACGTCGGTATAAGACAGGATGGTACCGTACGACTGTTTTTGACACTGTTGATCAGGATATAGACAAAACCGGGTGAGTTGTTAACATTGATTATTTTATTGGGCAAGTTCTTGGGGCGTATCACGGCGAGCCCGAAGGGCGAGCCGTGATACGCTCCAAGAACGAGCCCAATAAAATAATCAATGTTAAACAACGAACCCGTTTTTGTATTTATCAGTCTTTTCTAAACAATTACAATTCTGTTTCAAAATAAACTGGCATATTTTCAACACGTTTAACAAGACAATTTATTAATAAATTACAAAATGCAATAATGTAGGAATACGCTGTATAATTATAACAAAACACGGCGCAGTCACTCTCTCAGACATATAGACGCCTATGGTTGGACTTCTGCACTACAATAACGTCGGCCGTATGACAGCTAAGTCCGTGTTAATATGTGACACCATACATTTTTTAATCGTCTTGACCTACTGATTAAAATAAACGATGGTTGCATTTTTTCCGAACTAATTTAGTGTGAAAAATCCAAGATGGCGGACAAAATGGCCACCAATATATGAATATCATGAAAAAACTCGTTCATGTTATTAATGTATGCATAATAATTAATTGTTTGAGTATAATTTGTGCTTGATAGTGATTTTGTTTATTATTTTCAAAATGTTTAACATAATTTAATCCTATCACTATAGACTCTAAAATCAATTTTACAACCATAGTGAAGAAACACCATAAGATATACTATGGGTTTTAATGAGGTCATACACATACATGTCTAGTAATGATTTATGTTTAAACAAATCAACTTTATTGTTATTGTTATTGCAATTATACAGATATAAAATGAATTTATATAAGATAAACATACAAAAGATACTTTTCGTTGGAATTGAAACAAGTAGAGGTTTCCAATTATGTAATTCTACATCTGTGTAACTCTGTTAAGCGTTTAGACATCCCCGTGCATAACATTGCACTTTTGCGACAAGAGCACATCTGAGTATTACCAGTGATTACATTGGCTTGTAGTACAGCCACATTTTACTAGCTCAGTAATAACTTTGGGTGCAACCTCTTTGTCTGATACTATGGAGTAAAAGTGATGGTTTTCAATTTTCCAACCATAGTTTAATAGAGAAGGGAAGCAAGAATGGGTGACAGTATATTTTTTTCCACTCATCAATGGTGCATAATATATTGTAATCATCTAACAAGTCAATGACATAAACATGGAGGTTAATGTTCTCTGTGCCATTGGCTAGTTCATTTGAGAAGGCATGGATAGCTGGCGATATTTTGTCAAGCAAGGAAGGATGACTTTCAAAGAAATGTGACAAATTTAATTTTGACAGTGCTATCAATGTTGTTGTTTGAGCAGTGACACCTCTTTTCGTGTGCTTTTCTGCAGTAATTTGTGGAGTAGTTTGAGGTCCATACACATCAGCACATATCCATGCATCATCAATGCTGCTACTTTCAATGAGAGAGCCAATGGCTCTAAGAGCACAGACTACAGTATGAAGTTCTCCAATGCGAAAGATATATTTGTCTTTAAAATGTGGATGAAGATCTTCAAGTCTTATCCTCTGCAGAGAGAGATTGGGAATATTTTCTCTGCTTTGGATTCCCTTGTAGACTAGAAGGTACATTTGAAAATAACTCGAAATCTTTGAAGCAGGTGGAATCTGTATCATCAAGCTTTAATGGTATCTGTTTCTTGTTTCTGCTGAAATACAACCATCACAGTTCCGTGCATTGTATTCTTACCATCTTGGTGTCTTCTGAAAAGTCTATGTTGTCTATTCCAAAACAGATATATCTACCCTTCACTATGTGGGGTGGAATAAACATCCCTGTGTTAAATATTGCATTTGCTATCACTGCATTCGCAATTTGACTTTCCATTCTGAGCACTCTGATGTAATCAATGGAATGACCAAACTTATGCAAAAGATTTATTTCAGATTCACTTCTTGTATAGTGAACAGTTAGTCCCCATCAAACTACTTGTGGATTCTCATTTGTGCGAAGAAATAAAGTGGATTGACTTTTATCCTTATGTTTTACTTGCTTACAGGATTTTGTAGCATACATTATATTTTGGGCTATAGCATCAATAGTTTTATCAATTGTATTCATTTTATCTTCAACCATCTCAGTATTGTCAGATCTTCTTATTATCCATGACAACATAGTCTTAAGTATGATGGGAATTTCAAAATCGGTCATTGAACCTTGGAATTTCCAAGCATTGTTTTGGTTAGTACCGGTAGATAGTATACATTCTCTAATATTTTTTTGAATATTTAAAAAGCATGAGATATGTTCTATGTCATCTTGACTATCATTTAGAGAATCCTCTATACACGAACTTTTTGTTTGAGGCAAACAAATATGTTCAGGATCATTAGCTCTTGGAGATTTTATGATTTCAATATATTTGAAATCATGCTTTAAATATTCTTTTAACCATCTTCTTGTGATTAATTTATCAATGTGATGGTGTGTCATAATCGAACAATACTTATCGTGAAGTTCACTTACCGCCTTCTTCTAACTCACATTAAAAAAAACTAATAAACTCGATTCCAGCAGCAATTAGATTTTCCTTATTTCTATTGATATCTTCACACACAATTGTATGAACATTGGATTTCCTATCATTTGCAATCAAGCATTTTAAATGATACTTCACACCATAAGCATGTGCATCATTGGGATCTACGGCAGTGGATGATTGAACTTTCCACTGATGGTTGTTGCTGTCCTCAACAATTTATTTCAATTTTTGTCTTACATTATCTGTACTTATCTGATGGAGACTGTCTTTAGATACCATTTGACAGAAAAAAACACAAGCTGTTATAAAAAGATACAGATACTGATATAGTATATACTGCAGAGGAGTTTGTGCAAGCAACATCTACACATAAGGCTTTTTCTTTTGAAAGACTTTGATCATATGTCTTTTTTCAGTCTTGATATCCATGTAGAATAAAATATTAGTAACTCTTTTATAGCAATCTAAATACCATTTTGCTTTATGATCAATTAAAGTGGCCATAAAATCAACATCATTAAAAAATTGTAGGCTTCTTTATCACCCTATTTAGCACATTGTTGAACACTGTCATACAACCTATCATATGATGTCTCTTTGGGGTTTTGTACACAGGGTAATTCCTTCTGTTTACACACTGCACATTTCATTAAATATCAGCAAAACTATTTACATATAGCATAATAATTTCATTCAGTTAAATGTTGATGTACAGAATTCATGATAAATTGTGAGTACTGAAGAGTACTATAAATTTGCATTTGCAGCTACAAATATTTATTATTTTTACAGCCAGTCTCATTATCTATTTATAGATAGCAAAGATAGCAAGGATAATTGCAATCTTTTCCAGCAATTACGTCTAACACTAATGCAATATTTAAGTAACATTTACTAAATTGTAGCTGCAATGGAGCCACGGGCTTATGGATCATAAGCAGTTCAGGTCTTTTGAATCTTTTTATCAATAGTCAAAAAAGATATAATGTTGAATATTGTAAATATATTAAGTATTTGTACAACTTAGAATCCAACATTAAACAAATATAACATTATATAGTAAAAGATAAGAAGGATTCATGACTAATTGCAGTCTTGACCGCCATGTTGTCGGCCATCTTGGATTTTTCATCTTAAATTAGTTCGGAAAAAATGCAACCATCGTTTATATTAAAGGGTAGATCAAGACGATTAAAAAAATGTATGGTGACACATATTAACACGGACTTCACACGGGACCATGTTTTAGTGACATAAGCCGGGGACTAATATGACTGTTGTGTATCGGACGAATCTGCGGGCGTATCAGACGAGCCTTTAGGCGAGTCTGATGCGCCCGCAGATGAGTCCGATACACAACAGTCATATGGGGAGGGAACTGCGTTCTTTATTTATCAACCAATGTCACAAATACGCAATGTTTCTAATATATAATGCAGTTGATGAACAGATAATCATAAATAAGCCAAGTTTCAAAACGCACATGAATACACTAATAGTCTACAGGCAGACTGCCGATTCGAATCTTCTCGTCCTGATAACGTCAATTGGGTTGCATATCCAGGTGATTTGAATGATCCCATGGCATTTTTATAACCATCTATTTTGTTAGACGCATTATATGCATACTAACAGTACATGTATATACTAAAATGACCAGAATATTCAGACCGTCACACAGTAGATGATCTGATGAAAGCGTATGACAGCAGAGCCCAGACCGACCTCGCCATCCTAGATTTCTCCAGGGCCTTTGACACTGTTCCACATGAACGGTTGCTGAGCAAGCTAGAGTTCTATGGCATTAGAGGAGTGATCAATGAATGGGTGAGATCGTTCTTGACCGACCGCCGCATGTGGGTTGCCATAGACGGAGAGACCTCGCCGAAAGAACGTGTCGCCTCAGAGGTACCCCAGGGGACAGTGTTAGGTCCCCTGTTGTTCTTGATCTTTATCAATGATCTACCCCAACAAGTCTCGCCAGGCACCAGAGTGCGTCTATTCGCAGACGATTGCCTAGTGTATAGGAACGTCAGTACAGTAGAAGACCAGTTATGCCTGCAGCGAGACTTAACAGCACTAGACAACTGGGCAAAGAGGTGGGGCATGCGTTTCAATCCCGCGAAATGCAACATCATGAGGATTTCAAGGAGCAAGCAAGTCATTACCAAGCTGTACGAACTGTGTGGAATCATACTGGAGGAGGGGGTTGCTGCCAAATACTTAGGTGTGACCATTAGCAACAACCTCGAATGGAGCAAGCACATCGCCATTGTGACGAAGAAGGCTAGTAACACCCTCAGCTTTCTCCGGCGTAACCTCCGCTACTGTCCCAGAAAGGCCAAGGAGACCGCGTACCTGGCTTTAGTGCGTTCCACCATCGAATACAGCAGTGTGATATGGGACCCACATCTCCAGAAAGACAAAGACCAACTGGAGAAGGTTAACAGAAGAGCAGCTCGCTTCGTGTCTAACACATATGATCGCCAACGCAGTGCCTCTGATCTGCTTCAGAAGCTAGAATGGCCGACCCTGGAGCACCGACGATCTAACCAGAGGCTTACAATGATGTATAAGGTTGTGCAGGGACTTGTGGCAGTGCCGGCATCATCATTAGAACCAGCAGACACCAGGACCAGAGCGAACCACGCATTTAAGTTCCGGAATATAACAACAGCCACCACGCAATACAAACACTCCTTCTTTCCCCGAACAATTCCGGAATGGAATGGTCTGAAGAAGGAGGTGGCTGAGAGTGGATCCTTGAACATGTTCAGGGACCGGCTGCCCTAGCCATGTGGCACACTGTCATCGGCGGGATGTCCCACCAGGGAATTAGCCGATTATTGTATAGAATAGAATAGAATAGAACCTTCAATGAAATATCTGGCTGGTTCTGGCTTGTGTTTACAATAGGTTTCCTAGAATACAGAGCGACCAGCGTAAATCACAGTGCCCTTGACGTGTTCTTTCAAACGTCAACCCTTCAAACAATAACGCACACCGCATTTCTCTGAACGCCCTTGCACGCATTACGTGATCCTTTGTAGTTCGTGGTTTATTGTGTTATTACATTGTATACTTTCACATAGAAGTGTCATGGACGTAGTGTTTGTAATAAAAGCATAGATTCTTTTTTAACATTTGTATTCTTATATTTATTATTGCTGTTATAATTTTTTTGTATTGTGTTGGGGAAAACATAACAATGAGCAGTGACCAATTGGCCAATACCAAGTACCCCCTCCCAGAAGAAATGATTGTGAAATAGGAAAAAAGTAGTCCGGTCAAAAAGCTGTATCGGGTCTAGACCCGATACAGCTTTTCCATATCGGGTCCCTGTATCGGGTTCCTAGCCAATCCGATAACCCAATGAACATATAGTCATTGGTTGATAAATCCTATTTTCTCGTCTTCTGTACAGGAAAGTTGTCAGAGACACAACTCTTAAATGAATTCAATATCTGACCTTACACAATTTATCCCCCTCAATGGAAGTATATGCACCTTCAAGTCATTAAAATACATGTACCTACACAATACGGTTTGCATACATATACTTAGGGAAGGTGCAATATTTACCAGGCGGGGAACGGGTCATTTGGTAGGGGAACATGTACTTTTTTCAAGGTGCAAAGTATGGGTACCTGATGATTTTTCATTCTCTTTGGGCATGGGACATGTACTTTCTTTCAGCTGCTGAAATCCCACTTCGACGTAAGCGAATCAGTACAAATTATTCACGCGAATATTCATTGGAGGGGACACAATCTTTTTATGGTTAGAGGTCACGGGACATCAGTTTGTTTTGTTTTTTCATCACATTAGCATGGGACAAGACCTTTTTTCAGACAAGCTTTTCAATATGCCCCGGTTCCCACTGCCTGGCAAATATTGCACCGTCCCTTATTACACAGAGATCTATATTTACTTTGACCTCGCACTTCATGAAGCCAGGCTCACGCTGGAGGCTTGCAATCTGATATCTGAGCGTGGATGCGAGACAACAATTAAACATTAGCTGCATGAGGCAAAGACGTTCAGTGGCTATAACCACAAACAGACAAAAGAACGAAGTTGACATTGAGTCAGTTTGATTGTTTGACTGTAATATGGAACAAACATCCACTGCTGGTAAGTCGTGTGATACTTAGCTTGGTTGATATGAAAATGCAGTGAGTGACACGAGGTGAGTGATCACGCCGTGAATCAGACGGTAGGATTCTAGACGGGGATTCAAGCTCTTACCAGAAACCATGAAATATATCACCTCTGTCTTGAAAGTCTTCACTCAGGATGTTCACCTTAGCTGTTCACCAGCGGGCTCGTCGTCAAGCAAGGCAGCATATATACAAGATTGTAGCACTTACCTTCAAATACCAGTGATGCAGTGTTCACCACCTATATGATTACTGCAGCCCTCTCATTACCTATTGCTGAAGGAATTGAAAACTCCTTGAAAACATCCAATCTATGGATGCATATATACCGTATTTTCTCGAATAGGCGCCCCTGCGCTTATTAATTTAAAACATGCCATTCACCCGGCGCTTATTCAAGACAGGCGGTAGTTCAAAGGCCGGCGCTTATCAAAGAGAATGCCGCCGGCCGATTTCACTGTTCAAGGAGATCAATAATTTTACGGACTTTTAACTGCCATTGGGCGAGTGGCGGCGTTTCTTAATTGAAATTACTTGAGCACATTATATGGACACATTATCAAAGAGAACACCGCCGGCGCTAAGTTGATTAATATGTTTATTACCTATGATGCGGTTGTTCACTCGTAACTTGGTTATAATCAGTCCAGATTTGACAGTTAACATATCATTTTAAAGCTGAGACCATCTACACCATTATATGAATATCTATATAATTACCAAAAGGAAATCATGTTTATTACATTAAGAGTGGGATCACACACTAATCCCTGTATTTATACACTTGAAAGCAAGTGGTGGCGTTTTTATCTGAAGTTACTTGAGTAAGTTTCTGTGGCTTCCTCAGGTGTGTCTTACTTAATTGAAATTACTTGGGGATATTGACTGAAATTACTTTAAGACATGCAGGTTGGCCCAAATAAAAATATCAAAAGGCTTTAATTGCAGGTGTGCTAAGGTGAGTAGTTTGTTACCCAATTTAAAATGTGTTGGAGCCATCGACCCGAACAATTACCCATTCAATAAATGTAATGAAAGATAATATGACAATGCTAAACTTTACTAGACCTCTATGTAAAGAAATCAATGCTATTACGTCAGCATTCATTATGTAGATCTACTAGACCTCTACGTACAAAAATCAATGCTATTACGTCAATTGATATTGTTTAGCCGCCGGGGGACCCGGCGGCTAAATAAGACCGGCGCCTAAGTGAGTGATATAGCCTCTACACCCGGCGCTTAATCAAAAACCGGCGGTTGATCGAGGCTAGGCGGTTGATCGAGAAAATACGGTACTACTATTTGGATTCTTGTAGCTAGAATAATTTCTATGTAACAATCAACATATAACCATTAATATTAGGGGAATATGTGTGCTAGATAATTCTACAAATATTGCTAGCATGATTTTCTTTTGTAAACTCCATGCTTAGATAGGTTTATCATTTTGAATGAGTGAATAAATAATTGACTATCTATATCTAGTTCTATATTGAATCATATAACACAGCTTAAAGATCATGATAAAATTTGGACAAATAAAACTCAATATAGAAAATCAGCCTACTTTCACATGTAAGCAATTTTACTAGCAATGTAGTTTGCTGATTTTTAGATTGTATATGTTTGCACTGGAATGTTCACATGCTAGCAACATGACTCATCACTTTTTCACTCATTAAGCAGAAATATCACCTGCTGCTTGAGTTAATAATTTTCAAAGAAAATTGCATCAAAATTGTCTTCAATGGGAAGACAACCATCGCCTTGTTGCTTATCATCGCTCAGTTAAGTAATTAATGTTGCTTACAAGTGAATGCGGGCTTAGCAATGTGTACATATTTGTAAAACCAAATAATCAATGATATCAAAATGTTTGATATTACTAGTAATTTAAAGAAACACATGCATTTTTAAAACCATGATATACTCAACAATGACATATTCTAAAAATCCATATTAATCTAAAATATACATATATAATTATTGAATATGCCAAGTTTGAAAACAAAATTTATTCATCACCCATAAATATATCGCTTATTCAAAAGTCAATCTATAATTGCCTTACATATCAATGCGAATTATTATCACGCAATCACATTCTTGTAATAATTATTGATTCAATATCATCCTAACAAATAAAAGCAAATAAAATTTATTTCCAAAGCTTTTTCAATCTTAATAGTCATCAGTGTATTGCAGAATTTGTGCATGGCAGCAAGAAGACTTCAAATGACTTCCTAGATCTGAAAGGAAATACCTCTGTTACAGCAACTAGAATTTTGAGAAGATTTTGACATTCTCAAGAACGAAATTTTTAGTAAGTACCATTAACAATACTGTGTGTACATTAATAATGAAATACATGTAAATTATCATTAATCAAAACTAACTGTTAAAGAGAGAATATAACTAGATACAAATTTATCTGTGAATTTCTAAGTACCTGTAACTCTACCTTCGTATCATCCTAATCAAGCTGTTCCTACATACTCTATGGTCTTTCCTGTTTTCTCCAAGGCAGTTGTCAAGTCCTCTACTGATTTGTCTGTTGTGACAAAAAGTTTCTTCTTTTCAAGATCACACTCAACTGCATTAGCATCGACTACAAGAAAAAAAATCCAAACAATGCAAGTTTATCCATGAGCAAGTTATGAAAAACAATCATAGCATATTCATAAGTCAGAATCATTACACAAATGCTATTATTTTTCCAAAACTTTTATTGGCAATTACTATCTTTTGTTAACTATTAATTTCCTTTAGTCAGGTATAAACGCAATGTTCAGTGCACATTGATTTTAGGGCATAGCATTTTCACAAAGTGTGTTTCAAGTTTAGTGACTATTAAGTTTTTAAAGGCCTAGATAATATATATTGACATATGATGTGGGACATTCTGCCTAATGATAAAAAAGAGTTAAACTATTACATTCATGAAGTTTACTGTTATTGCATTTTACAAATTTTGTAATATTTTAAATAATCATCTGAAATTATATAGGCCAACATCTTAGTCTGTGTAGATAACATGGCTCAAACTTTATTTACCACCAATCTTTCCAAGAACTCGCTTAGCTGCATTGGAACATCCATCGCATGTCATCCCGAAATTGAACTCATGTTTCTGAAACCATAGATATTACAATTAGATCTATAGCATGATGAATATACAATGCAATTTATCACTTACACAACTTTCTATCTTAACTTATAGGTATCGAATACCACGTTTGTGCAAATACGCTGTACTTGTATATGGTGAACCCATCCTGAAAATATGTGCATATCAGTTTGAAAATACATATTGAAATGATGATATGTTCATCTGCAAAACTGCCGTATTCAAAATCTATTTTCTGTTTTACTATAGGATTATGGTTGTATAGGAAAATATTTGTTAAGTCTTTATAAAACTTTCACGGCTATTAATGCGAGTTAGGGAATGTATGAACAACATTTGATTAAAACACAATTCATTCAATGCTTTTGTAGATAGTCCGCTAATAATTCCAATTCTTTCAAGAATCTGTAAACAAATAGCTGTTAGACGGGAGCATCGTCATTCGGACACACATACATTTTAGAGCCATGTCAGTTTCTAAACATGTGTCAGAAATACGGCGCTTGAATCTAGACTTTCGTAATCCCAGCATCTGGCATTTCAACAAGCTACTATGTGGACCATAATAACAGTAAGGAATGGAAAAAATATCAAAATTTAATAATAGTAGGGAGCGGAATTAAAGTAGGGAAAGGATAAACACTGATGACATACCATTTAACTTGCCTCATAGTAGGATGGTTTGCCGACTCTATACTAGTTTTTATGTTTACTATAATACTTACATTGTTAATCATATCGCACTTAAGTTATGTTGACATATGGCCCCAGAAAATGTCTAACACAACATATTGAATCGTACATGTGTACAATTTGATCATTATTACAATTTCACACTTTGGAATTTTGATTTGTATTTTAGTTCATTTTTTTTCATATAAAAGAAAACATACTGGGCAAATTTTTATAAAAATGTACATCCTGATTAGAGGGCTAAACCCATAGCGACGTACGGCAGCTGCCGTACGGCGTGTAATAAATTTGTGCCAATTGTTCCAACGCATTTTACATGGGGTTAAACGCACAGTGAAATTCTGCCGTACAGTGCCATATTGTCAGCTGACGGTTGCCGTACGGCAAATTTCTCAATCGCCTGGAGGGGGGCAATTGACACGATCGAGCCGTACAGCATTATATGCTGTCTTGTTGATCACTTTAATTAATTATAATGACTTTTTACTGGGCAAAACCCATACTAACATATAGGTATTAAACAGGTATCAAATAGGTATCAAGCAGAGGCTTAAAAAAGGACGTATGGCAACTTATACTGTGGGATTATAACCGTAGATTTGCCATACGGCGGCCATCCATTGCTATGGGTTTTCCGCCTTAAAGGATGAAATGAAAGATAACCATATTGTAAGAAGAGATATATTGAACAAGAAAAAAAATGCATTACAAAAAAATGTGTGTTACACCCCAGCTAAATTAAGGGAATGGAACCAAGTTCTCCATATATCACAAGTATTATTTTTGTCTTAAAAAAATATTTAACTTGGACACTTTGTCCCTATACTTATCCTTCCATACAGGCACATCGCACACAGCTCCAACACTCCGACATTTGTCGGACCATGTTCATTCTAAGAATTTATTACATTATAACGTAATACAAAGCTGGCCTATTACGAAATATCGCTAACAAATGTCAGTGGAATATAATAATTTATTTATGGAACTTATATTTAACAATTTACGATATCACACATCTGATATGTACCACATACACACGACCTCACTGTTTTCACATTGTTTTTACGCCTATGGCGCTAATTTTGTCGGACCACTCTGAATGTAAATGTAAATGTGCTTATTCAGTTGCAATTCACAGCTTGTCATGCTCTAGTGCCTTTACAATTACACCAGGTCACTGTCATCCTTGTCACACTGTATTGTTCTCAACTCCCCCTCACCCCCCTCCCCCGGGGTGCATACAGCACATTGATACCATGGCGCAGATGTACTAATCATTCATATCAACATTCGGTTGGCTGACCTGTACCACAGAGTAGAGTGCAACCTGTTAGAGGTAGTTTTGCTCAGCACTCACCAACAGACTCAGCCGGGAATCAGCCCCACAAACTTCTGATTATGAGTCCTACTGCCTATCTGAATGGCCACGGAAACACAAGGTGCAAGCGACATCACTGCCATGCCATAATCTCGTGTTATTGGTTTATTATATGTTGATTCTTCATGTATTTTCTTTTTCATAGCTGCATGTATTAAAAAAATCCAAAGGAAATTTAAAATAATTTTATTTCATATTTTTTTACCTCTTTCTTAGTGACTAAGAGTCTCTTACCATATCATGGTCCTTATCAAAAGACATTTGATAAGGACAATTGCAAGAGGTCGAAACAATCATGAAATAAAATTTTAAATTTAGTTTGATTTTTAATACATAGATAGAATGTTAATACACGCAGCTATGACAAAGAAAATACATAAATTATTAACAAGAGTCACTGTCACTGCCATACCATAATCTTGTGTTATTGGTTTATTATGTTAATTCTTCATGTATTTTCTTTGTCATCGCTGCATCATGTATTAAAAAATCCAAAGGAAATTTTAAATAATTTTATTTCATGATATTTTTTTACCTCTTTCTTAGTGACTAAGAGTCTCTTACCATATCATGGTCCTTATCAAAAGACATTTGATAAGGACAATTGCAAGAGGTCGAAACAATCATGAAATAGAATTTTAAATTTAATTTGAGTTTTAATACACGCAGCTATGACAAAGAAAATAGATAAATTATTAACAAGAGAAACGAAGCTGTAAACCAAATAACAAGTACATGTATACTGGTCTTACTATGGAGGTGGTCTCATTAAAGAGGTGGTCGTTAATTGGGTATTCTACTGTAACCTAAAAGCAAGTGCTTATCTAAACATATTATCTAATAATATAATTTAATAATAATAATAATAATGTCATAATAATAGATTGTTTAACTACTTACAGTTGCCATGATTTATCGATATACAAATTATTTTAGAAATAATCAAACTCGGAAGTGAGTTGGAAATTTTTGTTGTGATAAAACGAGTTTGCTTGTTTGTTCTCTTTTTTCGATTTATGAAATGCTGGATAACTGGCGTATAGCTTCAGACGCGCCTATCTTTTTCAACCAACCGCATATTCTCCTAACCAAATAACTCGATAAATAACAATCATATGACAGATTAAAATATTGTTTTATCTAATACTGTATATTTGGTACATACCAATCGCAATAAAAAATGAAATATATAGCGTTAACTTTTGTGTGTGTGTTCACAGTCATCATAGCTCAGGAACCTCCACCGGTAATTCAAATAGCTATGAAGTTCATTCAATATTCTAGACTCTGGATATGGAATTCACAAGTAAGCCAGTCTCAGATGAGAGACTGGCCTCCTCTTATGAGGCAACGCGTGAATGGGAGGTCACGTGGTGTTTGTACATGTACCTCTCTAGAGGCAGGCTAGGTAGCCAACTGAGCCTAAGGGGTGGGGGGATCACACTAGCTATAGTTTTCAAACTAGGCAAGTTCTACGTGCAGAGGTGTGGCTCTCCTCTACACGGGACACGCCTTTTAACGAGGCTTCCGAACCTCCGCTTGGCGTAGCTACCGTCTAGTAGTAACACTGTACGGTGGTGACGTGCTTCGGTGGAAATCAGCAACTCAGTGGCAGACGTACGACGTATCGGTTTTGGCGACACTGTGACTGCCATGATCGGGCCGCAAACTTTGACGCAAGCAACTCCTGTTTTCAAGTCGTACGCTCTAACCACTGAGCTACTGAGAACCACATAGGTTGTAGGGGAAAAGGCAAAAAAAGTAGGAAAATGGGATTTCGTGGAAGTGGGCTGTTGGAAAAACATCCAAAAATTTGTGGAATAAGGGAAAAAAAGGCCAAAAAACATTAAGGATTTGGAAAATAAGCCCCTTAAATTAGGGATATGGAATGTCTTGACCCCTTAACACCCCCACCCACCCCCACAAAAAAAAATATTGCTTCCTTTATTTTGTTTGTTATAATATAATTTTTGTTATAAGATGAAATAATGTAATAATTGTTTTATATTTGCTTTTAGTATGAAGGAAAATGTGTAAGTCATACCTATCCACCAAAGAACAGGTACGTTTCTGTACATATTGTATGCACTGTTTGTTTTTAAAAACAAATTTATAAAAAAGATACAACATAGTTTTTTTTTCTGAATCACAATTTAACCAGAAATACAACGTTGTACAGTGCTTTGATTTATTTAGCTATGGTGCTATTCAATGTATTGTCTGCTTCGTCTTATTGTGTCTTGTTTGTTTTTACATTATTACATTTGAATACTATGCTTGACACATCCTGTATGTTATCGAATTAAAAACTATTAGTATTAATATTATTTCTTTTAGACCAAAAGTTCCAAGTTATGTGATCAACCTGGACAGTCCTCCTGCACAAAGATGGGCACAGTTGGGGAAAGAGAAGTCTCCTGGTGTAAGTTCTCTCACAGTTGTATTCAGTCTGTACATGTGATGTATGACAATCATTATGTTATTGCATGTTCATGTATTAAAAAAGATGTCTAAAACTTTACTTCTAGATAAGCAACTTGCTTGGAAAGTTTAAGTCGTTCATCCGCGAGTGGGGTTCTGCAACAAAGTTCTTGATAGAATTTATTGACAGCGATGTAGTAAGATAGTTTTTTATCATTCACTTTCTATGAACAATAATCCATATTAAAATCCAGACGATTGAAATTTCAATGTTAATACACATTGATGCAAAGCCCATGCCATAAACTCAGCTTGTTGTTGAGCTTGAATATTCAAATAAAATACAATGAATATGTGCAGAGATAATAATTATATAGTCCTTTTTTGATATCATATATGTAGGGGTATATATCTAGATACGGTACTGACTATATCAGAAGTACACCGAAACGTAAATAAATTGGAGGAATCAACGTAATACAAGTATTACAGTGTAATAAATCGTAAGATTTCAAAAAAAGTTCTGCTCATGATGATTTTCTTGAAATTACTCAATCACCAATACTACGAAACTTTAATACAACTTACAAAATGAACACAAAAAATGTAAAAAAAAAGGTTAATTTCTACGACTCCATCTCAAGTGGCATCCATCTTATACTTTTGTTTGCATAAATTTTTTTATTTATTTGAGTGTTTTCGTGGTATTTCCTGCACACCAATGAGAGAGAGGCTGAAAAGTATGGACAATTTTATACACCATTATAAATAGAAAATAGCAGGCGTGTGCATCAAGATACAAACATTATTTTTCTTACTGGGAACATCCATAAAATGCATAGTTAAGCAGAAAAAGGGGAAAACATGTAAATTCAGGTGAAACAATAAGAAAATCCGGAACTTGGGGAAGCAACAGAAAGCATTTATGTTCTTTATAGGGGAAAAGTCGGAAGAAATTGCTATGAAGTGTAAACATTCGTATTATAATACTTTTAATTTTTGCTTTGGGTCCTTCTGATGAGTCAGTTCTGTATATACAAATATAGTATATGCATGTAAGAATCATAAGATGGTCCTCTTTCCTATTGTCTATATTTAGATTTTTGATATGTAATGTCTGAGGAAGGATCATTTCTTTTTATCTTGTTATACATTTTCTATACATTTTATCCATTGATCCAGTTGCCAGACATCTAATGAGCTACATTATGATCTTAAATTCCTTTAATCAATAGGGCTACCTAGCTGACACATTGCCATCACCATTTGACCAGGAATTGAAAGGAATGGCTACTGCAACAGGACTGCCCTTAGGTAAACTTTTTCAAAATGTATGACATGGGTTCAAACATATCGCTAATATTGCTATGAAATTTGAGAACTTGTGTATGTTTTTCTACTAGTGCAGAAATGTATGATTGAATCGTTATCAATGTATCAGGGAAATCGAGGAAAACAGAAAATTGGCAGAAAAAATTTCCTGTAGCAAAAAATCAGGGAATTTGATTTTTGGGGTGAAAATTAGGTCAGGGGAAGATCAAGGAATTAATGAGAAAATAGAAAATCAGTCTATGGTATCAGTATAGTGTGAGACACACTAAGAGTGATCGTCACACTACATACTCAAACATTTAGTTTGGCTAACTACAGAAAGGTCATTAACTGAATTTGGTGGAGTATGTTATAAGGGATGGTTGGCGTCCATCCCAAAAAATAGCGTATCTGTTTTCATGGCTTTTGTGCTGTTTCTTGGTGTAGAGAAATCAGGGGAAATTAGACTTGAATCAGGAAAATGGAAATGAAAATCCTATGATTGAATTCGAGTAAGAAACATGATTTAAATATAATTAGTAATAGTACACTTAAAGCATTACTTTGAAAGATATCCAACAATGTAATATCTACACTATACAATCTCACTGAAAAGTCTTGAATTTTATCAGGTCTGGAAAATGGGCTACGTACATTAAGAACAGCTGTACAATCATGAGGATACTATGATTATTTGTAAACAGAAAAGCTTAATCTTATACAGAATTTTTATTAATTTTATACAGAATTTTCATCTCATCTTCAGGGGAAGTGGTGCTGTATAACATTTTCTATGAGGTGTTCACATTGTGTACCTCAGTTGTAGCTCAAGATGAAAATGGTACGTACAAACTTTTATTACAGACAACTTTATTTGTTTTAAATCTAGTCTCCTCCAATCATCAAATAGTAATTTTGAATTATGCTAACAAAAATTCTTTAATTATTAATAAATCATATGCTAATATGCTTTTATGGTTTTAGGAAAGATGTACCATGCCCGAAATCTTGATTTTGGTCTGTTTCTTGGGTACGTTTTAAATATTTATGGAATCATAGATACACTGGCTATACTTGGTATTCCATCCTCATATATTTTGGATTTATTACTCAGTTCACAAATTATTAAAAATAACACCTCATCCAAACACTCCATTTTGAGTGAAACATTTCTGAAGGGCTAATTCCAATTAAAAGTTCAGGAAAATTTAGGTTCAGGCACATTAATCATACATCCTTAGATGATCAAGTAAATAATAACAAGCTTATTGATTGTGCTTGTGACAAAAGTCTTACTTGGTACACAAAGTTTTGTCCCACTTGAAAGAGACAATTCAATTGGGAGATATAATAACACTGAAAATGTGTACAGAGTAAAAGATAAAAACTATTATAATATTGTTGATAGTTTTTAATCGTTGCTAATACCTGTGTATTATTTCAATGTTCATATCCATTAATTTATTACTATAATACTGCAATGTACTTACACTGAATGACTCTGAATATTATGTATTTAAGGTGGAATGCCAACAACAACACGTGGGAGATTACGGAAGCACTTAGGCCCATTGTTGTCAACCTTGATTTCCAGAGAGGTGGCAAAAGTGTGTTTAAGTCTGTCAACTTTGCTGGCTATGTTGGCATATTTACAGGCATCAAGCAGGTATGTGTGGGGGTGTTAAATATGATGACTAATTGAGAAGTTTGTTTCAAAAACATTGCGATGATAGATTAGCAATTATTTACTACACTTTTCTTTTATGTAGAATGAATAGTTATGAAATATTTGTGAATGTTTTGTTTTTTCTATCCTTTTACAGGGGACATTCACTTTGTCAATGAATGAAAGATTTAACATTGATGGTGGTTTTGTTGGTAAGATAAAATGTTAAACGCAATTCAAAGAAATTAATGCATGTATAATTCGTTTATTTCGTATGATTGATGTAGTCTAGTGGGCCAAGTAATGCTACAAGTCCACAACATAATTTTCATGTTACAAAAAATAGCTTAAAACCTTGTAGGCATATTAAAATGGGTACTTGGCGACCGCTCTAGTCAATGGATGGGCTTTCTTACAAGAGCAGTTCTGGAGAATTCAACCACTTATGAAGACGCTAAGGATAAGTTGACAAATACACAGATGCTAGCTCCAGCATATTATATCTTGGGGGGAGTCAAGCCAGGCCAGGTGTATATTATATTTCTTATAAGAACTGCTTTATTTGAACAGACTAAAAATTTAAATAACATGTTCAATTGATGCTGTTTATCTATCACAATCAATAGCATAGTTCTCATCACTAACAAATCACACAAGAAATATGTGAATCAAAGTATTGTATCTTGACTGGTTAATATCCAGCTATTCTCTATTTCAGGCATGCATCATCACCCGAGCAAGGGATAAGGCCCTGGATGTGTGGGAGATGGGCACACGCAACTCCACCTGGTACATTCTGGAAACCAACTATGACAACTGGGAGGCGCCATTATTTCTTGATGACAGACGTACTCCAGCGCACAAGTGCATGAAAAAACTCACACAGAAGGTTAGCTGCTATTTATCACATTTTCCTGTTGTTAGTTTGGATTAATTGTCATAACATACAATTACAATTTAGTGATATGGTGGTGATGTGAAAGTTACAGTGTGAAACTTTTTACATCTTTTGTGTGAATACTAAATGGCACAATCATTTACTCGTTCAGGATTTAGAATGATACTATAGCACAACTGAAATGTTTATTTGGTGGCCTGTATCTTTACTATTCAAACTGCCAATAATTGTGTTCACAACTCCGTGATTATTATTACTTGATGGTGAATTTGAAATTTTCATGATTGCAGAATGTAGGCATCGCAGGTATATTTGATGTGTTGTCTTCAATACCAGTTCTGAATAAGGTACAAATTTATTTCCTATAGAGCACATTATGATAATAATATAGTCACAATTTATACAGTATGTAAAGATATTTTAGTAATCCTCATTCAAACAATTGAAGAGTTAACAAAATCATTAAATCTTATACATATATAACAACACAATTTGAATTGTAAATAACTTTTATAAGATAAAAACATTTGAATTCTTAATCACATTTCAGCTGACAGCTTACACAGCCATTATGCAAGTGGACGAGGGTCACCTTGAGACCTGGCTGCAGTTCTGTCCTGACCCTTGCATGCCGTGGTAGAGCCAGTCATTGACACATTCCACAAACTTTGATTGTGCTCTTTTTATTTTGAAATTATGAGACCCTTTGATTTCTAAACGTTTCAAAGTTAAAAATTCCATACATGGAGAAACTAATGTATATTCACTCTTAACTTTGTTTGGAAACTTACCTTGAGTTAAATGGTTACCATACTATTCAGTTCACAATTATGAGATGTACCATAAATGTTTTTATCATTTGTGCAATGTGCATATTTGTGACTGCATGCCTCCTATGTAATGTTAACTCGTATTTATTACTCGTATTTATTGTGAAGATGCTATTCCTGCATTGATGCCTTCGCTTATGCTGTTCAAAATATTTTTGCTTTATTTCATGTATTTCTTCATGATGACAAAGGGTATACTTACATTTTCTGGGACCAGTATTACGAGAACATATTTTTCTGGTAAATGATAGTAACACGCTATGAATAGGTGGCAATTGTGTCCTCATCTGATGTGTCTGTGTGTATACATGTGCAAATTATCAGGCTCAATCTACGTGAACTAAATAAAATTGTTTAATTTGTCTACAATAATCTATTGAATCTCTTGCATTCATTTTTGTTTTTCTAATTTGCACGGGCCATAATAGTGTAGGCCTGATGTAATGTGGTTTCATAAGCAAATTACTTTTCAATAAAACGTTTTGTTACTTGATGTAAAGAATTTATATTCAATGAAAATGTGTACCTTTCATCCTGTCTGTTTTGAATCTTTGATGCATTTAATATACTTAACTGATATGTGTGATATGTGAATTGTATGCATATTTTGTATATAAAAAGCTTGTTGCTGTGATATGGATTTGAACCACACAAATATTTCTATTTTTGATAAATAAAACATGTATTGACATTTTGTATTTTCCTGTTTAAAACTGTGTACTATAGTTTTTTAGATGAAACTCGCGTTTATCTCCTGAAGACTATCAGGATTGTGAGGAACCCGATATAGCTCTCTATCGGTAAACCAATACTACCGTATTTTCTCGAATAGGTGCCCCGGTGCTTATTAATCTAAAACTTGCCATTCACCCGGCGCTTATTCAAGACAGGCGGTAGCTCAAAGGCCGGCGCTTATCAAAGAGAATGCCGCCAGCCGATTTCACTGTTCAAAGAGATCAATAATTTTACGGACTTTTAACTGCCATTGGGCAAGTGGCGGCGTTTCTTTATTTGAAATTACTTGAGAACATTGACTGAAATTACTTGAGGACGTGCAGGTTGGCCCAAATAAAAATATCAAAAGGCTTTAATTGCCGGTGTGCTTAGGTGAGTAGTTTGTTACCCCTTTTAAAATGCGTTGGAGCCATCGACCCGGGCAATTACCCATTCAATAGATGTAATGAAAGATAATAGGACAATGATAAACTGCCAAATGAATTTTAAGGCCAGCGCTTATCAAAGAGAATGCCGCCGGCGCCAAGTTGATATAATATGTTTATTACCTACGATGTGGTTGTTTGCTTGTAACTTCGTAATTATCAGTCAGATTTTGACCGTTAACATATATATCACTTTAAAGCTGAGACCATCGTGGATATGACTATCAACACCATTTATGAATATCTGTATAATTACCAATAGGTAATGATGTTTATTACGTTAAGAGTGGGATCACCCCTCTGAGGATCACACACTAATCCCTGTAATTATACATGTAGGAAGCAAGTGGCGGCGTTTTTATTTGAAGTTACTTGAGTAAGTTACTGTGGCTTCCTCAGGTGTGTCTTTGCGCCAATTGATCTGTTTAGCCGCCAGGGACCCGGGCGGCTAAACAAGACAGTTGCCTAAGTGTTATAGCTCTACACCCGGCGCTTAATCACATACCGGCGTTTGATCGAGGCTAGGCGGTTGATCGAGAAAATGATGGTACTCCATGATGTCATAGACAAATAGACCAGACTTTTTTTACTAGAATTAATTTGGCTGTTATAAAGATAAACATATTATAATGATATAGAAATTTATGTTAGCAATATTCAGAATATTAGACAGTGAGCCTCTATGTTTTTCTTAAAAAAAATTTTTACATACATATGATCTACTTTATACATGGTTCACACAGTCTGGAAATGTATTGAAAATGAGTCCTTGAAAAAATGAAAAATGATATCTTCCAAAGGTCTTAAATCTTTTCGCGAGACCCAAACCACATTATTTTGTAAGAACTTTTGTATGCGTAGATGTGTGCCTAAGAATAGAAATATTGCATATTATTGGCCTTTTAATTTTTTACATAGATAGCATTGAATGAAGTACAAAGTATGTATTAAATATTCTTGGAAAATTAATCTTTTTTTAAAAAGTCATGAAAAACATCAAGTTTTGATGTGCAATATCTGTTTAAACCCTCATCTTGGTATTTTGTAAGTCTTGTGTGCTATTAATATTTCCAAAATCCTTTATTTAATTCTTTATTATCTTATGAATTTGTGAATTTATTAAGCGCCAGTTATTACAATAGTGTGCTTAAGATGAACACCTTCAGGAAAAACATATGTACAGAGAACTTTTATTTAATCACGTCCTTTCACGAGCGTAGTCCACTTACTAATGCAATCCTCCATAACCTGCTCCTTAAGAGGGAAGCCTAATACATTTTCATCAATTAGGAAAAAATTCTCATAGTCATGATTTTTACATCACTCATTTACAAAAATAGCCCCACCACATAAACAATTTTTTTTTTTTCAAAAAAAATTTTTTAAATATTTTTTAAACACAAAATGTTCAGAAATATAGGCATATCTTTTAGGTACATAAATAGAAACCGACCACATGTGTCACTTCTGTAAATTCTGTGGTTCTATCTTAAATTATTTATCAACGTCGCCCCAGCCTTCTTTTTTTTCATTTTGACCTTGCATTCAAGCATTGATGAAAATTTTCTAACATCCCATATTTGGGATTGTGTTTTCTTCTGTCATGAACGATATTACAAATAGGTACAAGATTTTACCAAGTTTATGCCATAATCCAATGTCAATCTATTTTTAAAGTGTTGACACAACAAAAGATGTTTATTCCATTGATTGGATGATAACTGTATCTACCACTCTCTCTATAAAATGTTAATTCAACAGAAAACTATTTATGCAATTTCTTGAAATCTTCTCATATTATGAAATTAATACGCAGTAGTACTTACGGAAATGCTGAAATAAGGTCCTATCAGTACAGTGAAAACCTTTATATTTAGGAGACCCGACATTGTATGGACACATTTCTCTTCTCCAATTGCTCAATGCCATATTAAAAACCTCTCTGTTCAGGACATCTGCCTTACATGGACTATTTTCATTTTTTTTACAAAGGTCTCCCACATGGGATAGGTTCTACTGTATTTCATTGAAATTACTTAATGGCTTTCATAATCCCCCAGACCATTTCACTTGAATAATACAGAAAAACCACAACAAGAGTCCAGTGAGGCATTAATAAAGTCTCATGTGAGGCTACCAACATTTCAATGAATCACATATTAGCTTGTTTGGTGATCTCTTGGGTTTGATAATTATCATCCTCCAATTTTTTACTGCAAAGTAAAAGATTAAGGGGTATTGCATGTGTGTTGGAGTGGGAGATAAGAAATATCGAGTGGAGTTGTCACAGCTTGAGTGAGCGCAGCTGTGACAACCTTACCTGTGAGAATTTCTTATCTCCCACTCCAACAAAAATGCAATCTATTTCTCCCACGTATTACGCATATTGATATTAACAAAGCGTAAAACCATCGTCAACCTACTTGTAAACAGACTATAGCTAAATCACCACCACAGAAAGCTCTTACGCAACATAGTTCTAGCGGGGAGTAAAACGGTTTTATAGCAGGCCGTGCTGCTGGTGTTTATTTAGCTTTGTTTTACCTGACAGTGTAATGCCCTTGCCAAAACTTTATGCATGCTAAGACACATACACATTAACTCATTTACTAAAGGACATATTTTAACTTCGCATTTTTTTATAGAAAAAATAATGTACAAAAAAGATAAGTTAATAAAACCAAAAACATACTTCCAAAAATTAATTGTTCTATTGTTTAAGCTACCGGTAATCTGAAGTCAGCATTCGCTGCAAACATTGCATTCAAGAATTGGGGGGGAGACAAAACTAAAGCCTTTACATTCCTTTATAGATTTTACTTGTTGTTGTGGATCAAGGAGATCCACACCTCGTAAATCGAGTTGTGCTGCATAGAAACATTACATTAGAAATGAGTTGTGCTGAGGGGTGGATGATAGACAGAAGAACAAATCATGTCTTTTTGAATTATGTAATGTAAACTCTATAATGTTTTCATATCGTCAAAACTTGCACAAGTAAACCAGTAAAAAATATAGGGCAACTTCAGTACAAGCATGTGGATTAGTAGCACGTGAAGTAAATAAACAGATAGCATTGCTGCACATGGCTGTAGTGCAGTTTCATAGTAAATTTATGCAAATTATACTCCTGCAGCATTAATTTTGTCCCGATCTCAGCCGTGGAGATAGCCGTGGAGATAAGAAAATCTCCCACTGCTATTTCATTCATGAATTTGCATGAAAGTGGGAGAAATGTATTTATTCCTTGAATCAACTTATCATGATGTATATAATTTTGCTATATTTTTTAACAGTATGATGTGATGTTTTCTGGAGCCTACCAAAAGTAGTCCTTAATCTCCTTCATGAATATTCACACACATAATGAACTACTAATGAGCTGGGAAAGGCCATTTTAATATCTGTCATAAAAGCTAGAGTCATATTTGAAATTACTTTTTTGCATTAAAAAGGATATATTTCAAAATTCTAAGGCTGGGATGATTTAAAAAAATCATTCCTCTGTACAAGAGATGTGCTTCTATCTAATGACACACTATCAGTGGTTCAGTGTATACCTAAACATGTGGTCATTATTTCACAAAAAATGCCTTTCGCTTTTTTTTACACTTTTGAAAAAAATTGAGAAAAAATTCTTAAATCATATTATACCAATGATTATGAAATCATCTATATTAACCAAAAATTAGAAAAGTAAAAAAAATGTTCTAGGGCTTCCCTTAATACTACCCCTATACTACAAGGCATTTTTATACTCTGCAATATAATATGAAGAATATTTTTGATTCATTAGAATCTTCAGTTACATTCCAAAAAGCAAAATGAATAATTACACAGTAGTATAGTACAACAATGACAAAAAAACAATACCTCTGATGTGGTTGTTTGCTTGTAGCTTCGTAATTATCAGTCAATTTTGGTTGACAGTTAACATATCACTTTAAAGCTGAGACCATTGTGGATATGACTATCAACACCATTTATGAATAACTGTATAATTACCAAAAGGTAATGATGTTTTATGCGATTAAGGTGGGATCACCTCACTGAGGGATCACACACTAATCCCTGTAATTATACATGTAGGAAGCAAGTGGCGGCGTTTTTATTTGAGTTGCCAGAGTAAGTTACTGTGGCTTCCTCAGGGTGTCTTTGCGTCAATTTGATATTGTTTTAGCCGCCAGGGACCCGGCTAAACAAACGTTTCCCTAAGTAAGTAATATAGCTCTACACCCGGCGCTTAATCACATACCGACAGTTGATCGAGGCTAGGCGGTTGATCGAGAAAATCTGAGTACTGCTCACATGCGTAGATGTGTGCCTAAGAACAAATATTGCATATTATTGGCGTTTTTAATTTTTTACATAGATAGCATTGAATGAATCTAAGTATGTAGAAAATATTCTTGGAAAAATTAATCTTTTTTAAAAGTCATGAAAACATTATCAAATTTTGATGTGCAATATCTGTTTAAACCCTCATCTTGGTATTTTGTATAGTCTTGTGCTATTTATATTTCAAAATCCTTTATTTAATTCTTTATTATCTTATGAATTTGTGAATTCATTAAGCGCCAGTTATTACAATAGTGTGCTTAAGATGAACACCTTCAGGAAACACATATGTACAGAGAACTTTATTTAATCACACATCCCTTCACGAGCGTAGTCCACTTAATACTAATGCAGTCCTCCATAACCTGCTCTTAATACTACCTCTCTATACTACAAGGCAGTTTTATACTATGCAATATAATGGCGAAGAATATATTTTTTGATTCATTAATCCCTTCAGTTACATTCAAAAGCAAAATGAATAATTACACAGTAGTATAGTACAACAATGACAATAACAATACGTGAAATTTTCTAGGAACGCCACAATACCAATGTGTCTGGCAGGCGCTCTAAGTTTCTTATCACTGAGAAGCGTTCATATTTTTGTTACTGTGCGAAGCGATCTGCAGTACTTTGATAGTCCGTGTTATTTTTCTGTTCTTAATGCTGCATAATTTTGTTGAACAGTACTTTGAACGTGTTATCTGCATGCATAATAGTATAAAAAGTGGACTTTAAAAATTTGTGTGGTGACTACCATAGCTCTCAGGCCTGACTACCATAACTCCTGCATAGAAAAATCATTGATTACTGCAGCTTCTATTCTGTTGAATTACAGGTCTGATCGGATTTTTATTGCAGATTTAACCATGGAAGGAAATTATATGTGCTACTTATGTAAAAATTAATGAAATTACAATAACAGAAGAGACATCCACATAACAAAAGGATATAATTTGCACACATTGTCACCTAAAAGTCACGGCTCTAGTGGACTTTAGCATAAAAATCAAAACACACAGATATAAGTCACACTGTAATGTTGATTTGAAGCATATAAATAAGCATTAATTACATTTTGAATGATATATATGTGTTTCCCAGTGCTACCCGGATATATTTTTTATACTTCTCTCTCTCTCTCACACACGTCTTTTTAGCAAGCATATTTCTACCAACGATAGATATAGCTGAAGACAGGTTTTTCAACCCCTAAGCTTCCATTTAACTATAGCAAAGTGGCCCTGGTGGTTTTCGAACTCACGACCCCAAGGTTGTGAGACCAGAATGATACCATCATCCCAAAAAGCAGCTCGCTGTGTGAGAGAGAAGTATAAAAATTACATTTTGGATGTCTATGTATCTTCAGGGTTACGGTAGTCATGTGAGTGAGTTACGGTAATCATTTGTGTGAGTTACGGTAGTCACTTAGGTGGCTGGTTTCAACCAAAATATGTTTTAATACATTTGTTATACATTAAAACTACATGCCCTCTAGAATCAATACGCTAAAATCTAAACCTGGAACATGTGATATCATGATATAAGTGCACAGAATAAGCACAATAGTGGAGTTTCTGACGTGAAGCGGGCGCTGTTGGCGTCGCCATTTTTGCTGAGTTACGGTAGTCGATTTGGGAGTTACGTTGGTCGCTTTCGCACTGTGCCCTTGGATTAATCACTTGCCAAGTATGACACTATTTCTGCATTTCTCTATCACCAACCTTGATCCTCGAATCTTTCCTTATAGGCAGTTGTGGCACATGCATGATACTACCGTATCTTATGATGACTGAACATGGGCCGTGATCGAGCCACTACTTTCACAAATGTACTATAACAATACAGCAATTCACATACATGTATGGGTAATAAATAATATAAGAGATTAAGATTAAGATTATTAGTTGGGTTAGGAACATGGAAAATTTGAAAGTTATTGTAGATGATTCATTATTGTTGTAGATGATTCATTATTGTTATTTTGCCTATTGTGCTTGTTGGAAATGGTCTAGTTTGGAGATTAATTTGTATATCGCTTTTCATATTTATTATTTCTACTCCCTCTGTTATTTGTCTTTCTAATCGGGTCCTACAAGAGTTCATTGTTAATGTGATTGTTGTACTATACTACTGTGTAATTATTCATTTTGCTTTTGGAATGTAACTGAAGAGGATTCTTATGAATCGAAAATATGTTCTTAATAAATTCACAAATTCATATAATGGTAAAAAAATTAAATTAAATATTTTGAAAACATAAATTGCACACAAGACTATACAAAATACCAAGATGGTCTTGTCAGTCTTATCATTGTCTTGCCTGTTCTTGTCTTCTTTGTCTTGCCTCTTCTTATCTTCGTCTTGCCTTTTCTTGTCTTTGGTGTCTTGCCTGTTATTATCTTTGCCTTGCCCTATTCTTCTTTGTGTCTTGCCTGTTGTTACTATGCATCACGAATGGCGTCGTTATTGCCATTGTCACAATGCATTCCGTATTTTGAGCAAAGACATACATTATCAACATTTTTCAAATTCTGTCTTTTTTCCACTTTCAAGTTTTGCTCAACCATTGAATCCATACACCCATAGTGCCTCATGCAGACGGTCTCCGAGCATAGGCACCTCTCCCCATTCTTCCACACTGTCCTCTCGTTCTTATGATCCTGCTCCTCCACATCACATTGTGCCACTTTCTTCTTCCTCTCCATTGCTATCTTTTCTGCCAAACCTTCTTTTTTGCTTCATATAACCCTCTCCTTCTTTCTCTGTTTTTAATACTTCCTTCTCTATCGCCATTTTTCTGTGCTCAAACATCTTTTTTTGCTTCCCGCTACCCTTTCAGTCCCTTTTCTCACTTTTTTGCTTGCCTCTATTGCCATTTTTCTCTGCTCAAACGTCTTCAATGCTTCATCTTAATTCATGTACATGGTATGTCACAAATGCATAAAATTTCCTGTACGGCCATCGGCCCTTTCGGAAATAAAGATTGAAGATTGAAGATCTAACTTCTCAATAGTTTTTCTAGCTCCATCTAACCTCTCAGCCCTTTTTTCTCGCTTTTTCTTCTTCCTTCCACTCTATTGCTATTTTCTCTGCTCAATCTTCTTTCAAGCTTCATTTAACGTTTCCGCCTTCTTTATCACTGCTTATAGTTCCTTCTTTTCCATCGTTATTTTTCCACGCTCAAACATCTTTTGCAACTTTTTGAAACCATGGTAAATTTCATATTTTGACAACAAAGAATGCAAAGCCAATCACATTTTCTGGGTTCACTACAGAGCAGGTAGGGGTGACAAGAGAACTATTAATCAATTGCCCCTGTGCGCGAAACACGGGCAATGTATAGATAAATATATGTTTGTATTATGATCATGCGCAAAGTTGGGAAATGTCCTTAATACAAATTAAATATATGTAATTTCATCATGAACTGTCCCTATTGTAGTCCATGAGTGAACAGGAAAGTTGGAATCAAATGAAGGAAATTTGCCCAAAACGGTACGGTACCTCCCGGTGTAACCAAGGCCTCTCCCGAAGCAACCAAAGGCCTCATCATAGTGGACCACACCTCATGCAAGCACGCTCCAGTATCCTGCATATGCCTTCGATTTGTCACAATACTTATAATACATATATAAGCATATGCTTAAGACCCAAACCCCTCATGTTATGTCTGGTTGATGTGCAGAACATTTACCGTTAAGACATATCCTACAAGACAATTTTACACACACAAAAAACAAAACAAAAAAAACAAACAAAAATCTGTCGAATGGGTAGTGGGCAACTGATAGAACAGTGGTAGATGATCTCAGGACAAGGTGTGGGAGTGTCGAGACAGTGTGTATGCAGTAGACCTGAGCTATGCCACACGGGAGCTGTGCATGTAAGAAGGCTTTCCGGAAATTTGTGACAAGCACCTGTTTTTGGTAAGATCTGCCATGGATGTGACAAAAGTTTAAATATTTGAAGGAGAAATGTCATATCATTCGTCCTCCATGCCTCATCTTATTAATTGTATCTTGCTTACTGAATCACAACTAAGGCATTTGGCAAACTAGGCAATAAATGTGGGCGTCGGATATCTAGTATTTCTGTCAAAACGAATGGTGTTTTTTTGCCGAGTGATCAAGTGCCTGTCAAACTCCACGACGATGAAGAAATCAAAGTTTGAACACGTTTTGGGTCCGTAATATTGCAAATAAATATGCTAGTATCGTATGATTAAAAATATATTTTCAGTGACAGGAGTTTGCTTGCCAGAACAGTGAGAGTAGAAGAAAAAATATATTAGTATGACGTATAGATGGTTCATGTTGTGTTTCTTGTGCATCTTCGATACGTAGCTGCAATTAGAATTTACTACGGATACTACGACATTAAATCGCTAGCGGAAACTGTCAAATGAATCACCAATTTTCGAAATTGTCAAAATTAAACTTGGTGCTGTATGTATATTTTTATTCGTAATTGGTGAAAATAAAACTAGACAGTCTCCTGAATGTGTACTGTAAAATGTGAATTTGTTCTGATGAAAAACGTAAGAACTACGAAGGATTACATTTCACTCTCAACAGAGGAAACCTGCAATGGTTGCAAAATGCGCCTCCGGCACTCAAGAGTACTACACTGAGTTTTTTCCGGCTGCCCCAAAGGGTTAATGAACCCACAACAGTCGTTGATGTGTCAAAATAAAAGCTACTTACTTATATTGTTGCATGATAAACAAAAAAATATATATAATGATGTGATAGAGACTATCGTTTTGAAAGTTATCCATGATTGAGTACAGTGTAGGTGCAGCGACCACGTTTATCAACATACGTGTGACGTGGTTATCTGAATTGATGTACCTCATTCGTTCAAAACCTTACGAAATTTGACTGAAATAACTGGCTGAATTTCTGGCTGAATTTCTGGCTGAATTTTTGGCTGAATTCTGAGTTGAGTTCATAGCCTACAGACCTTGTGTGTATAGTCTGAACCAACCCAATCGGGGCATGGGTATAATGCATATTTGCATATACATGTACAATATGTGTGTGTGCGTGTGTGCGTGCGTGCGTGCGTGCGTGCATGTGTGTGATGTATATTAGTACAAAAATAATGGTTAGTTAATAATGTTAGTACAAATTTAGTTCTTAGTTTATGAATACCCTCTAATTGCATGTTATACTAGCGTAGACATAGCTAGCCTAGCGCCCCCCCCACACACACACATTTTCTCACCAAAATACCGCCATCGATTATGTGTATGAAACCCATGAAATCTATTATCAAATGCGCCCGCCGCATAGCCCCTTCCAAAACCTGGTTATCCCCATATTAGAGCAACGTGCCGTCGTCCTGTCGTCCTCGTGGGCGGCTTGTCATTGTCGTTGCTCATTTCAAATCCGTCACCTGTCGCCATTTTGAATCGGTAGCGCTCTTATGGCTAGAGAAGCACATTGTATGTGTGCAAGTAGTTGAATACCACTTTCCCCCAAACGAAGAGCACTGAATCTAGAAAAAAGGTAAATTAAAATTTTAAATTTAAAGGTGATTGTTTTGCACCAGTGCACCGGCAGCACATTTAGCGCACAATGCTAATCTCTCACACAATCACTCACTCTTTCAATCCAAGTACCTATACCTAATTGACGCGTAGGTTCCCCAGATCTGTTTGCAACTATTTAGGTAGGATTTTGCTCCACACCCACAACCAGACCCGACCCAGAATCGAATTCACGACCTTCAGCCACTAGTCCAACTACCTATCTACTCGGCGACATCAGCATAATGCACTGTCACTTAAACCTTTTTATATCATATTAATTATAGTTATCATATTGGTAAGACTTTGAATTCACAAATTAATATGTCGTGTGCTGATGCATATTTTACACAAGTCATATTGGAATTGAGTTGATCTAGTCTGGATCCTGTGAAAGACGGAAAGAAAGAATGTCAATGCAGCACATGAAATACATTCAAATGCATTATAATGCAGTCTAAGATAAACCTGTCCACACTCGTTTGTAACTAACACGTGGGCCGGAAGAACCATATGCACCAACGTTTGAATTACCGCCAAGCTCCATGATCCACGGCCATGATAGCAACAGCAAACAACATTACGGTGGAACCTGTCTACGGTGACCCCCATGCACAGAATACACCTGTTAAATACGAACGTTAATTGTTTCTCTCTTTTTTACAGTTTTAGCATACGTAGTAAACCTGTGTAGCGTGGCCTCTTGTCTTGTATAGACACTTTGCAGTTCTGTTAAATGTGTCTACATAAGCCAGGTACCGCTGTATATGGATCAGGAGCTATTTCCTTGCGCGGAGAAACACTTAGCAACCGGCTGGTCGTTACGCGCCCACTGAATAAATATTCCCGTTCACGGGTTTATGTCGGCAGTGTATCAGGAGAATCCGTCACCTCAACGCTCATTTATTTTAAAGAATAAATACCACTACCCTTCAAGATGAGAGAAATCGTCCACATCCAAGCCGGCCAGTGCGGAAACCAGATCGGTGCCAAGGTGCGTATCTTTTCTACCTTGTTCTGCTGTCTGTTAGCCTACTAGTACTTTCAAAAAATAAATATACAGCCGAAACTTAAAGCTACAGACAACAGGATGAGATTTAGTGCTGTGAACCAAATATACAGATTTTTAAAGATTAATTTTGTGTTGCGTGAAGGAAACATTGCAGCAATATCTTGGAAAATTTACAGGATATAACGTTTGTACTTTCATGCTGCTCCGTTTTATAAACATACAAAGTTTTCTATTCAAGCGTTGGATTTCGTAAAACTGGGATTGAGGCTGTGTTGGGGCAAAGTGATGCAGTTTCACCATGAACAATTTTGAAAATTATTGTCATATATTTATTCAGTTTTGTTTCATAATTATACATTGGTGGTTGTTTTGTGAACTACGTGATTCATGTTCACATGACGGATAATACAATAGCACCGCCAAGTAAGATCACCTCAATAAAGAGGCCAACTGTAAAATAAGACCAATACCTTCTGGCCCCAACTCTTCAAAAACAGACAACGAACCTCTATAAATAAAGAGCCTCAATAGAGGGACCTTCCTATTGGTGACACTGAAAGAGGTGTCCCTTGAGTGGTCTTGATAGAGGTGTTCTATTGTAGAAACAAAAGTGTCAGTTCAAATTTGTACTATTGCATTGGAATATGACAGTCGTACAATCATTTAGATGCATTGTTGAACATATATCGACTCAACGTTAATGTTCTTTCAATTAATATCACAACGCGGGTACATTGTGTGCGCGGTAGCTAACCAACAAAACATACTGTAGTCAAGGTAGCAATTGATTGTTGGATATGTCAAACATTACTCATGATCCGGCATTGATCAGGCTCTATCTATATCTTGAATTAATGAATGAAAGAAGTAAATAATCGAGTAAACACGTGTAGAAAATACAATTCAATTAGTCACACTTATTTGTTGCCGTGAGTGTCAAAACTATTGATAAATTATATTCAATTAAACTAAACATAATATTGATAAAATATATTCAATTAAACTAAACATAATTCGACGCAACATAATTCACAATTGAATAAGATCTCTTTGGTTTCTTTTACATATTTGTTATATTTGTTAAACTGGTTGTTATACTAGTATATGTTTGGACCAGCTCTCCTATCTATACAGCTGAGAAATGTAACTATACACTATAGTAAATGCTAGTTTTCTTCTATACTTGAATAGCCATTGTTCCACATACATGTATTAAATGTTAATTCGTATATGATTGATAATGATTGCTTGTGTCCACAGTTCTGGGAGGTGATCTCTGACGAGCACGGCATTGACCCAACCGGAACCTACCATGGTGACTCTGACCTTCAGCTCGAGAGAATCAACGTCTACTACAATGAGGCCACAGGTAATCATTATGTTCAATGAATTTTAGGATTTGCCCTAGAATAATCCTTGGATATGGTATGGATAAAAGCCTTTTATAAGCACAATAGACAATACATAAAAGAAATCTATGTAGAAGCAATAGACGAAAAAAATAAGGAAATTAACTTTGCATTAATCCATTAATGCCAAGTGCGTATACTGCAGTTTAATTTATTAATAAATAATGTTTGTGCAAGTATATTTTTAAAGGATTTCATCATATTTTCAGGTGGCAAATATGTCCCCCGTGCCGTCCTTGTGGACTTGGAGCCCGGTACCATGGACTCCGTCAGATCTGGACCTTTTGGTCAAGTCTTCAGGCCAGATAACTTTGTCTTCGGACAGAGCGGTGCTGGAAACAACTGGGCCAAGGGTCACTACACAGAAGGTGCTGAGCTCGTAGACTCTGTATTGGATGTTGTGAGGAAAGAATCTGAGAGCTGTGATTGTCTCCAGGGATTCCAGCTGACACACTCCCTTGGTGGTGGTACCGGATCCGGTATGGGAACCCTCCTCATCTCCAAGATCCGTGAGGAGTACCCCGACAGAATCATGAACACGTTCTCCGTCGTCCCATCCCCCAAGGTATCAGACACTGTTGTTGAACCCTACAACGCCACCCTCTCAGTCCACCAGCTTGTGGAAAACACAGATGAGACCTACTGCATCGACAATGAGGCTCTCTATGACATCTGCTTCCGTACCCTCAAGTTGACCACCCCAACCTACGGAGACTTGAACCATCTCGTCTCTGCCACCATGTCTGGTGTCACAACCTGCCTGCGTTTCCCCGGCCAGCTTAACGCTGATCTGAGGAAGTTGGCGGTCAACATGGTGCCCTTCCCCCGTCTCCACTTCTTCATGCCTGGCTTTGCTCCTCTTACATCCCGTGGCAGCCAGCAGTACCGTGCCCTCACCGTGCCCGAGCTCACACAGCAGATGTTTGATGCCAAGAACATGATGGCCGCCTGCGATCCTCGTCATGGACGTTACCTGACCGTCGCTGCCATGTTCCGTGGCCGCATGTCCATGAAGGAGGTTGATGAACAGATGCTCAATGTCCAGAACAAGAACAGCAGCTACTTTGTTGAATGGATCCCCAACAACGTCAAGACTGCCGTGTGCGACATTCCACCCCGAGGTCTGAAGATGTCTGGTACCTTCATTGGTAACAGCACCGCCATCCAGGAGCTGTTCAAGCGTATATCTGAGCAGTTCACTGCTATGTTCAGGCGTAAGGCTTTCTTGCATTGGTACACTGGCGAGGGTATGGATGAGATGGAGTTCACTGAGGCTGAGTCCAACATGAACGACTTGGTGTCTGAGTACCAGCAGTACCAGGACGCCACTGCCGAGGAGGAGGGAGAGTTTGATGAAGAGGAGGGAGAAGAAGACGCTTAAATTTCTACCCGTTTGACATGGTCATGATCGCCTGATACATTTATAAAATGAGAAAGTGGGCATTTGTGCTGAAGAGAAAACAAAGACTGATAGCAGTATTGTTATTGTTACACTCACGCGCTTCTGTTTGCCTTTATTTTTCTACTTGTAACATCTAAATGTATCGTTTATAACATCTATAAGTTTTTAACATCAATAAAGTTGCGAAAACATGGTTTTGTGTATTTCTTATGCCTATACAAAAATATATTGGGTGACAGTTCCTTGGTTACATTGGCTAACTTTGAGATAAATCCATTTTAAACTTACTGTCTTAATATTTTCGGTCATTTTCCATGTCCATTGCCTGAAACTTCCTTCTGTCACTACGTGGCAACGGATGAAATTTAAGGACAGTTGCTTGATTCTGGACACAGTAACTTGCATCCTTTTATTTTATCTCGTCATCTTGCTAGTATGCAGATTTTAGAAGAAAAAACATGTGCCTCTTTAGAAAAGTAATATCGTTCCAATATTTTGTTACTCCATTATGGCAGCATTCTAAATAGGGAAAATTATGCAGTGTAAAGTTTACAAACTCTTTTACACAAATTCAGCTTATAATGATGGGTATTTATGTTTAAACTGATAACAGTAGACTTTGTCTACAACATGCACGAGCAATACTTTTCAGTAAAATACGCAAGTTTATAAAATGTACATAAAACATACACTACGATGAATATTTATATTTCCTTACTTGCCAAAGGCTCTAATCCTGAAATCATACCGATTATGTGAAACTATAAATTTTCACATGTGTAGAGTCTATATATGCTCACAGAGCGAGTCAGGTGGATAGTAATATCATGGTGTTCCATCATGCAACACGCGTTTTGTCGTCTGTTTCCGTGCTGATCCTCAATACAGAAGAAGGGCTAAAATTAACAATGATCTTGGTGTTTCATGGTCATCACATTGTTTTACAGAATGCTTCCACCACAACTGTTCATATGGGCTCATGTATTTCCATTGCAAGCATAGCTCACGTTGCACTCCATTTTCAAAGTTATGTGATTGCATATCTGACTGTCCCGATGGTTCAGATGAAGATCTTGGTAATATTTGCTCGTATACATTTTGCAACGGGGTATCTTTATCCACACATGATTCTAATGGTTCATTAGATAAAATAGGTTGTTCTCAATCTTTCAATACCATGCAGGAAATATGTGATGGTGAAATTCATTGTATCAAATGGAAGATGAACTTCGTGAATGCTCTAATATTCTATTTCCAAATCAATGGTATTGTCCACATGAACAAATACATGTCAGTAACCGTTACATGTTCGATGGTACTACGCAATGTTTTGTTCGATGGTACTGCCCTATGTTTTGTATCGTGTGACGATGAGATGGCGACATTTATTACCAACTCCTCTTTGATTAACACAGTGTGTAGTGTTTTAGGGTTTGCATTAGTGTGCAGAAACATAAGCTCTTCTGTACCTATTACTAAATGGACCAAAGTAGCTACATTTACCAAGCTTTCATGTGTCCTATTAAATGAGCTATACATCCCTAAGACATTATATTTGATCATATTGAGAATCACAGCTTCTGAAGAAAATGTGTTTCTGGAAGTATGTTAAATTCTAATTTGAATCATTTAACAAAGCTAAAAACGTTGCTACTCCAAAACAATAAAATTGCTGTAGTCCAGACTTTTTTTTAGTCTTTCCATCAATTGGCTTTACTTATCTCACAATCTACTGACAAAACGTGACACACTGATCAATGTTTGATAATGTGATATCTTTGAAATGGCTGAAAACTTATCATTACTGGACGTGATGCTTGATTTCCAATAAACCTGGGATCAAATGTATTGCGAACATTGCAGACGTGGACCTCATAGGCTCATGCACAAATATCATACCTAGCAAATATCTGAGAATGTGGATACTAGCTGCAATCTTCTTCATAGGTGTTGCAAATATTTCCGCGGCCATCGGTTGGATGCTTGATATTAAGATTAAACGCAAATCTCAAAATCTTCTAGGACTGAACCTTTCAATTGAAGATGGAATCTCCTCTATGCATCTACTTATACTATATCTTGAAGACATCTAATCGTCCACAACCTTTGGATATGTAACCCTGTAATGCCTTGTTGCGTCGCTTCAGCGGCTGAAGCGAAAGCCTTGTGTTTCGTGCGTTTGTAACTATGTATGTATATATCTATGTATGTATGTTTGTCTCCGGACAAGCTAGAGCTTTTACGCTTTGCCCTATTTCGTTCAAACTTTACACAACTATTTGGTATGATGCGACACCGAAGTGATTTGATTTTGGGAACTCTGCCAAATAAAGTGTGCTTTCCATAGTGCCATTTTAGGTCCATTTTCAACATTTTTAGCAATAGTTTTGTTGATGCTTTGGAGAAAACATTCAAACTTGTACAATAACACAATACCTACGGAATATTAACTGTATTCAATTTTTTGGCACTTTGCCAATTAGAAGTTTACACAGACTAAGATTCCGACACATTGTTAATACTTAGTTTTTGCTGTGCTGCCCAAAGACATTACTTAAGTTTTGATCCATATCTAGCATTTCAATTACACAGATCTATTCTGAACTAAATGTGTTTCTGGATTTAAGTAATTTTGAGCTGAATTCTATGTAAATATTTTGAACAATCGTTTGGATAAACAGAATTAATTTTGATAATATTCTGAGAGAAAAAAAACGTTGCTACAAAAACAACAGAAAAACAATAAAATTTTTTGCTTTAGTTTTCCAAAGATGAATAGACTTTTTGTTTAATTTTTCCATCAATGAGTAGAGGTTGATTAAAAATAAATTTAATAGGATATCTCACAATCTACATTGAAACAAAAGCATCAAAGCTCTTGACACATATATTAGTTGTTTTATGCTTGAATGTTTTTGATAATTGTAAATATCACATTTTTGTATATATATGGCAAGCCAATTGTGTGTAAAATGTTGAAATCATTTATTGGACGTGATGGGTTATAAATTCTAGAAGAAGAGAGAATCTAAAAAACCCTGGCCTGGGAAACGTGGAGCAATCAGAGAATGAACAAGAATAATTTCTGTGTGGAAAACATTTTGAAGAGTCAGTTTATGAATGTGAATACAAGAAATAGTTTTTTATTGTCTGCTGTTCCCACAATCTTCTATACAACCAACAATCCAAACCCATCACCAAAAAATTATCATCTACTTCTATTTCATGTTCACCAATACCATTTTTGATTGTAGTGCATTCAAACTTTAATTTCACTGACTAAAGTGCTATATGAATGTTAAGTAACTATTAATGATAATAATGAAATTGTGTCAATCTTGTAAAATCAAAGAGAGATGGCACTTTAAGAATCAAATGTACAGTATCTCTAAATGATGATGTTAAGAAGTTCCTTGAATAAATGTTTTTACACTTCTATGTTTTCTCTCTTTCTTTGTTTTGATATCATCCATGATATCATTAATCAAAATGACTAACATTAATTTCTGCTAGATTTATATCATAACTCAATATTAATGATAATATAGCAGCTAGTACTCCTTTCAATACATACTAGCAGAGAGGATTAGCATGCGTTTTACATCATCACCACAGGGCGGCGCTACTGTGCTGCAGCACAAAAAATCTATATATAAATCAATAGGCTGTTAGCTGGAGTGAAGAATCTGTTTAACTAATCTGTGGTTTACCTTTCAAAGGGCCATTTCAATTATTTTTCTTTCTATTTGTCCACTTAAGTTTCAATACTGTTCGAAACATGACCATCGAATTGGCATAATGGTTATATTGGAATAAAAGTGCTCAGAGAGCACAAAATTACCATATTAATGTCGACGCATGGGCAATAGATATTTACTTTAGCCATGTTTAGAAATCACTTGCAGTCCAATGCCAAGAACATAGATGTAGGATGAGTCATGCATCAAATACATGCAATACTTTTTTCTGCTTTTATTGCAAAGCAAACATGTTTATTGTCCATGGGTCAATGTTGCTCTAGCGACGCTGTGCTCTCTGATCACTTTTGATCTAGTTGTGTATTGTTGTCAATCGTGTACTGGTTTGCATGTTTGCAATGTGTATACTAGCTGCTATATTCCTGCGATACTAAAGTTGTCCACTACAGCATGTCTTTTACTTGGCAGCTCAATCATGATACAATTTGCATTGACGTATATTATATTCATTTCTTTTCTTTTGCTCATGATCATTGTTTATATTCAAATTGTCCATGTCAATATGAACATAAACTCCGCAGCCAGAAACACATCTTGCTTGCATTGTCAAAGTGTATCAGCTGGTTTATCATTTGCATACTGAACGTCTTGTTGTTAGCTAATTTGCATATCCCTGCGTCAATTGAGGCGCTAGTTGGTATAATGATATTTCCCCTCAATGCCATGACGAGCCCATTCTTTAACGGTGGTTGGATTGATAGGTTGAGCTTGCTTAGAGTGGCAGTAAAATCAACAAAACGGGCATTGGGTCGTTGCAGAAGTGAAATAAAATTGTCAAAAGATGAAGATGTGGATTATTCATTCTCCAAATTTATGGCGCTATATCTCATAGCCGCTGCTGGGACCCGAACCCTGGACCATCACCACCGTGGCACCTATTCACCATGCACATTAGACCACATGACGATCATAACAGACCTAACAGATCCGTCATTCCAACCGTACATATGTTTGACATATATGTCAACATTATGTGTGTGACACACATTCAGTGAATACTGCTATTATGTAATATAAGACCCTCAGTTAGAATGACAGATCGTTTAGGATGTTCAGGATGGTCATGTAATCCAATGCACCAGCCTTACGTGCTTGGAAAATAGGTGTCACATACTCTGACATACTGTTACAGAGTGCGAGTCCCAGCAGAGGCTATGTGATATAGCCCAAATTGGAGAAACCATCTTCTAATGCCAATACAGTACTGAAGCCAGTCAATTTCTATGTATATATTTAAGTTTATCATATTTAATAAGGCAGCCGATTTAGACGATAACTTTGTAAATTTAGATGAAGGAATAAATTTTTATTCATTATTGTTGCATGGGATGTCCGCCAAAATGTTTTATATAGAAGAATTTAAAATGTTGTTTACACATATGCCATATATTTCATATTCATAATGTATATAAATTTAACTTGTATGCTTTATTTAATGTGACGTATAAGCCCCTAGATGGGCTGGGTATAATTTGTATTTAAAAAATTCCTCTGCAAATGTAATGTATATACAATGTCACTATAATCAATAAATCAATCTATACACTGGTAAATGTTCATTTCGACTCTTTACAGTGACTGATGTGACGATAGAAGGCAGTGTAATTTTAAAGGTACATGCAAATACGCTTGTAATTGTTAACAAATATAATTTCGTAATGTAATGCTAGCAGACATATAGCTAGTAAATATTTGTGAGCATACCTATTCTATTTGTTCTATCATATACTATGTATTCAACTTAATTTGGTTCAAGTATTTGGTTCTTGTATTTTGGTTGTCAGACATTACTTTCTAATGAGGGTTGTGGGAAAGCTAGGAGTCCAGTGGGGCCGTGACAAAGGATGCCAGTGCACGATGTCGTAATTTTATCTCGTGCCAAGCCAAGAGTCATAAAATGAGAGTCTAGTGCCGTGCAATGTCTCAACTCTCCGACCAACTAACACGCAGTGACGGCTAGTGGCGCAAAGCTTGGATTTGTCGCCAACAGAATTTTAAAATGTTTAGAAATTCCATGTGGCGCTAATTTCGACGCTGTTTGTCTGTTGATATGACGTTAGTAGCCTATACCAACAAACAGGGCAAACTGCCCATCTATTGTGACCCACTGGAATGTCATGTCACACGATAAATTGACAAGTGGAATACCTCTGTTTACTAGTAGCACATGTTCAAATATGGAAGAAAACCGTGGGAAAATTTATCAAACAGAAGAATCACAGAGGCCTCTGATTGGTCGATAATATGGTGTCAAACTTACATCAGCTACAGTAGCCATAACTGTGT
>CM032664.1:12724842-12758828 GCA_019095985.1 Streblospio benedicti | reverse complement strand
TTTTTAAATTTTGTTTTTTTTGTTGGGGGTTAAATTTTATTTTTTTTTTTTAAAATTTTTAAAATTAATTAAAACCCAATTTTCTTTTTTTAATAAAAACCCCCAAAAGGGGAAAAATTTTTTTTTTTTAAAAAAAAAATTTTTTTGCACTTTTTTTTTAATTTAAAAATGTTCATTTCGACTCTTTACAGTGACTGATAATGCGATAGAAGGCAGTGTAATTTTAAAGGTACATGTACATGCAAATACGCTTGTAATTGTTAACAAATATAATTCTCGTAATGTAATGCTAGCACATATAGCTAGTAAATATTTGTGAGCATACCTATTCTATTTGTTCTATCATATACTATGTATTCAACTTAATTTGGTTCAAGTATTTGGTTCTTGTATTTTTTTGGTTGTCAGACATTACTTTCTAATGAGGGTTGTGGGAAAGCTAGAGTCCAGTGGGGGCCGTGACAAAGGATGCCAGTGCACGATGTCGTAATTTTATCTCGTGCCAAGCCAAGAGTCATAAAAGAGAGTCTAATGCCGTCCAATGTCTCAAATCTCCGACCAACTAACACGCAGTGACGGCTAGTGGCGCAAAGCTTGGATTTGTCGCCAACAGAATTTTTTAAAATGTTTAGAATTTCCATGTGGCGCTAATTTCGACGCTGCTTGTCTGTTGATATGACGTTAGGGCGGTCCAGACGAACATCAGGGGGGCTAGGTCTTTTTTGTAAATAGTTTGTTTCTGCATATGTCCCCAACAAACAGGGCAAACTGCCCATCTATTGTGACCCACTGGAATGTCATGTCACACGATAAATTGACAAGTGGAATACCTCTGTTTACTAGTAGCACATGTTCAAATATGGAAGAAAACCGTGGGAAAATTTATCAAACAGAAGAATCACAGAGGCCTCTGATTGGTCGATAATATGGTGTCAAACTTACATCAGCTACAGTAGCCATAACTGTGTGCTATAATTTTTCAAGGGGTGTAATGCAAATGAGCTTTACTCTTAGCTAATTGGCTGTAGACAGAAGTAATTTTAGGGATTTAGACTGTGGCATTATACATTATATTGCCACAGAACTGGGGTGCAAAAGACCTTATATCCATTAGAGATAGAGTCTGTGACAATTCTGCTTGCTCTTCATCATTGCACTTGATGTATGGTTTACATGAGCGGTTTTTGTAATAATAGAAGTAAAAACTATTAGATATAAGGTCTTTTGAAAGACTAACCATATGACGACAATTTTGACACTTACTAGTAATTTGCTATGTCACACGCCAAACAGTTTTTGTTCATCGTCATATTTCACGGCTATATACGCAGTATATCATACATTGATATGAAAATGGACTTGTAAAGGCTGTGTGAAATATCAAGCAGTGAAAACTGACGATGCAGTTCGTTTGGCGTACACCTAAATGACACCAAATTTATGTCACTTGGTGATAGAATGCTAGGAGTCCACTAGGGCCGCGACTGGGCGAAAATGCGTGCGAATCATTTCATTTATCACACACTGGAATCATTTGTCACTGCCTTAGTATAGTGGACTGCTAGCAGAAGCCGACCAGACATTAATTCTATCAGCGACATTGCATTGCGTCAAACTCCATTCTAACCGTCAAAATCGCATTCCCAGTGGACTCCTTAGTCACTCCTAGCATAAGGTAATCTAGAGCTAATGAATAAGGCGTCACGCTTCAAATCCTTATACTTTCTTAACCAATATCAAATTAAATTACAAAAAGTGCATACACATATTATTGTTATTAAAACATAAATTAGTTATTACTTTACACAAGTACAATTTCTAAAATATACACAGTATAAAGTCCACGTTACTAGATCTATTGGAGTGTTACATAAGAAATATAATGAGTCCAGAATTTCGTAATGCATGTATGATTAAAATACTAAAAGTCCTCTCTTTAAGATGGCGTGCTGCCGTCAGTTTTTAATAACTAAGCATTACAATCCATACATGTACTTTCAGACGCCAGCTTTTATATTTCGCTGGGTTAGTCATACTACGTATTTGTCTATGTAAGAATATACTAATTATGTAATATAAATAGAAGACTACTATTCTATAAATTAGTTGTTTTTTACTATGATTCACTAATAGTGCAAGAAAATAAGGGGTTGAACCGTATTGTTTGAGAATTCAAGTGATTTAAGTCTGTGGTGTGCGTGACACTTATTTTCTTTCTCCACACTATTACTACTTCACATTGTCTGGATTTGAAAGACCTTCAATCTTTCCAATCTTCACAAGCCTGCGTGTGTATATTTCCCTATTTTGATTATCACAAAACTTCATCCTTCAACGACTAACATCTCATCTTTAAAACAAGATATGCACGTTACGGTAAAAATCTTTACTATACGCATTTCTTCATACTTGCAGCATGAAAACAACCTCAAAACCTATCCTCCAGTAGGAATGTTACTTCATCGATATGTTTGATAGACTACACTGTACAGATAATTTCATTTCCGCTTGAATGAACAATCTTCTCAACCCAGCAGCGTTCATCACAGCAATAAAATTCTACCAAATCTTGGACAATCTTCAAATGCTGGCATCCATCTAAAACTATGTATGCATGTCGTTGTTCCTTTCAAGAGCAGTGTACTGCGAACCCGTTACAGCTTCAGCTCCACTTGCCCACTTGGTCCAGCTTTCCATCTTTAATCACAACCTACAATTGGAGATTCAGTTCAACTAAAATCCTAAAATAGGGATGTCAAATTAGAGCCATTTCATAAAATAGCTGCCAGCCAACAATTACCATTTTTCATCCTTCTACTGTTCAGTCTTTTCCCCACGTCGGACTTTTTGGCATTAGCACCCCAATCTCTGTTAACTTGGTTCAGTGATCCCATTTCCAGAGAGGTAGCTATTGCATAAATTGTGGTGTACCTGAATATGATCCTCCTCACTGTCTATGTCGCTGGCATTCTCCACGTGGAAGACAGTCTCCTCTCTCTTCTGCTGTTTCGCCTTTAGGCGTGCTGCTTTCTCTTGGCTTTTCTTCACCTGTAACACAAGTGATTTCCACTTATCTCAACACTTCACATAGATTTATACACAGTTATATAAGAACTAGATGACAAAATCATAGTTGGCAACATTTGTGTCCTCATATTGTACCATCGAATCCGTCCATAGCTTAAACAAAATAATGCACTTCCGTTACTTCAACACATATACGTGTTTTATCCTATTTTTTCCCATTATCAAGGAGTCAGATATTCTTGACTATTACCCTTTATACAATTTCATAATTACACAGGAAGATATATGATACAAAATATGAATACTCACATGCAATTCATACTTAATTCGTTCCTTCTCCCTCCTTTTTTCTTCTTTCAGCTTTTTTTGTTCAAGCTTTTTCTGCCTCTTTGCCTCCTCAGCTTTTTCTCTCTCTAAGTCTTTTTTCTTCTTCTCTACCTGTTGCTCCGTCAGTGCCTTGCCCTCTGTCTGGTCACCTGATTATACATTGAATGTTAAATACATAAAACCATGCATTGCTTGCGAATTGAGGGTATTGTAAATTAACAGTGATTGGCATTGAAAATTGTTGAGCTCAAGTACCATCTGCTTCGGCTGACATGAGTTCCCTCCGGCGGCACCACTTGCAGAAGAACACACAGGCCAGCACACCCACGCAGATGAACAGCGCGGGCCAGAACACTGCATGGAACACCTCCAGCCCAGGCCACTGAAACACACATGGGCGATATGCCCTCTTACTTTGATCAGAATATATAAAGTGAAATTCATGCTATTTCTCCGCACATTCCTTTCACAAGGCATTCTTTTGGTTCTTATTTTCGGAAAGATCGCCTGTAGTTCAGTGTAAGCCATTTTTTGCGAACTTCTCCCAAACGCGACCTGACTGACGTCATCTGGATGATTATGGGAGATTGTTCATGGTAGATCCTCTACTGAGCAGTATTGCAACTTTATATTTTGGATGCTCAAAATGATGCTGTTGGCACTTTTGTCCAATTTTGAGGGTGAGTACCACCACCCCCTCTTGTATCTTATCTTCGGATATTTTTGTTGTATTTACTCACCTTGACATTGAGTACTGCGCCCTCTGTGAGCCTGAATGGGTTATAGAAGCACGTGATGAAGCCCCCGATGTCGTCTTTGTATCGAGCAGCGAACTGGTCCACTTTCATACGGTTGAACGAGCTCTCCGAGTGGCAGACGTAATATGAGCACTGCAAGCAGGCGCAATATGCATAAATTCAGTACTTGGGTTCTGATGAAATATGTTTAACAGTGTGTAACAATAGTAATTTACCCTGTTAGTTATATATAAATGGAAGACATTTTCTAGTGTCCATCCTATAAGTATTGCATGTGCTATTTATATGCACATCAATTCTAACACCCACAAATTACATCTTAGAGTGTACGCATTGTAACATTTATATACACAACGCACAAGACAGTCATTTACAATCATAGCGAAATGCAGGCTTGGCATGTGATACTATAGTATGATCCTGATTCCTAAGTGTAGCTATTCGGATCGCCAATAATGTGAATGCAGCGGAGTGCACTACAGCAGTGTACCACCGCCCTCACGACCCTCAGCACTGACCCACCACCCTCAAACTGACCATCTCCTGCTCGTCGGTGTCGGCCTGGTTCACCCAGCGCTGCTGCACGTCGTCTTCGTACAGACTGAGCACCCACATCTCGTCTGTGCTCACGTTCACGCTCACGTGCACCACCTGCGGGCGGTAAACACGTGATAAACACTAATCTCGAACGTCTTGGACATGTAGGTTTTTACGGGTTCATCACCAAACATATTTATGGTATCTATTGAAAGGGGAATTCAATAAATGTGTTCTCATATTGCAAGTAAACATTTGGACACAAAGTTGCATTGCACGCAATATACTTACCCGCGGCCAAGGGAAGTAAAACAGAGATAGGTTAACGAGATACGATGGCTCTTTGGTAAAAACAAGATATAGCAATTGCACACAACGTTACATGTACGCTTTGGTCGATTTCTAGAACACTGGAGAGGAGGTGTCCCTGCATAAGATGTTCTGATGTGATAGTTTGTCTCGGTTTTGCTGTGATAGTATGCGTTAGAATCGTCATCAAACTTCTATTTTACAAAACATTTTAGGGATCCCTTTTTATGTTTAACATCAACTACATCTTTATGTCACATCTGACAGTTTATGTGATGAAAACATAACAGTGGAAAGCGAGAAAAATATAATTTCTTAAGTCCTGGTTCTGACTAGCAAATCCTTTAGCCCGGTTCTATTTTGATCCTACATATATATTTTCGTTTGAAACTATCACACCAGAACATCTTATGCAGGGACACCTCCTCCCCAGTGTAGAAGAGGATAAGGTGCGAATATTGAATATTGACCAAGGAATAAGGATGCACACTGACCACACAGGGGTAAGTGGAGTGGCACCACTGACCGCACGAGCAGACGAACTGCGTGGTGTAGAAGTAGGCCTCTATACGGCACGTGGCCTGCTCGTACATGGCGATGCGGATGTAGGGCACCAGGTAGTTGACGCACGTGATGATCAGGATGAGCACGTTGATGATGATCCATAACGTGATCACCGCACAGCTGAAGCACGAGGACTGTCCCGTGTTAGTTGTTATACTATTTAAGTTTGCATTGTGATTGAATCAGATTTTTGTGGAGAACAGTCACAGAGCAGTCTTACTGTATTTCAAAAGAAAAGATTGTTCACAAAGCTTCTATTGTACCAATACCATACTTTAGAACCCGCATGGCATGAATTGTATGCTAGTACCCACAAAACGGTTGATGCATTGCTTCGATACAACATTTAAAACAGGAAAGAGCAGCTTGATTGTAAAGTATTTTAATGATATATTACAGCAGTACAGTATTATTACTTTGAGATGGTGACACAGAAGGCACTTTTCAGTGCGCAAGGTTTATGGTTTGTTTCCCCAGTAAAAATGTCTGTTTGATTCAAAAACGCTATTGCCAAACGCCAAAGACTGTCGATCGGTTTAGTTATTCCACAGATTAAAGTTTTGTCACAGGTTTCATCACATTCGTTTAAACACATCTTCCCAGTATTGTCTCATTGTAAATAGGTTTTAAACATTATTATATGTATTTTAATGCAAAGGTCCGACATGTTAAAGGTCAGGAAATATCAGAAAATGCATTTGTTCAAGATAGTAATTGTGATTTTATGTCAAATACTTAACCCTACCCCTAATCTACAAAAGGTTTAAACATTTTTTGCATAAGAAACAATCCATATGCCTTACGCACTAAAAAAAGTACCTTCTGTCTCACCATCTCAGGGACTACAATACTCACCCACAAGCCTTTGATGGACATTTGGGCATGACGACTTCATCACATAGCAATTTTCCGACTTGTACTTCTTTGGAACTGATTCACTTGCCCTGACATATGACGACTGTAATAAAGGGAAAAACAGTTCACGTTACATTATTTTGGTTAGGCCTACCAAAAAATGTGCCGAAAACTCAATGATCTAGATTATCCTTGAACTAATAAGCATTACATGTCAGCTGTTGCGGTGGAATGTGTGGGAGTGATACTCTCAGACGTGTGTCTGAAACAATCATTTCTAACCCAAGACCATACCCTCAGCATCCCTGACTAGCACCTCGCAAAATGTACGTTCGTAGCATTATAGTTTTAGTAGGCGTAAATTGAAAAGTAAGCAATTGATAACATTTAGTGACGATGAAAGGCATTGCATGTCGACGATTTCACATCGGACAAAATAAAATTGTAAGCCTACTGATACATCTAGTAGGTTTTTCGACCACAATAGCACGTTGAAAACGAAGCACTGATGCTGCGCTTCCGTTGGCAAATGTACGCTATACAGGCTAGTGGTGTCATTACTGTTCTCCAGTAGAATGGATGAGATGACACATGGCATTAGGCTGCCTTGTCACGCGCGTGTTAATTGCAGGCTGCTACAAACACACACACACACCGCCACATGCTACTCATGCCTCACGGTGCTTCAACTGTGTAGCGGTGTTGGACCACTCTCTTTATGTTAGCCATGTTTAGAAAGCACCTGTCATTCAATCTGATCCGATGCCAAGAACAAAGGTGACAGGTGAATCACACATCAAGCAAGACTTTTTCTGCTTTCATCCTTTGATTGCAAAGTAAATATCTTTTTTGCACATTGGTCAACGTTGTTCTAGCGACGCTGTGCTCTATGAGTTTTTTAATCTCATTAAGAAAAAAATCATAATTTTCACTTCCGTGTGGGGAAGTTCCATTTCAATTGCGTGCACATTGACCGCTTGTCACAAGCAAGCCTTCAATGCGTTCATTCAATCACACTGGCATTATATTTAAAACTGAGTATGTATAAGATATACTGAGATTCATGTATTGAACAATATTCAAGTTTATATTGGGTATAATAAAATACAGTATGTGTGCTAAATACAGTATGTATGCTTTCCTTAAAAACTCAAACGCGCCCCTCCTGACCACCATATATGGCGTGGTTATACGCATTTACGTTGCTGTTTGCTACAGGTCCAGTTCAAAGTCATTAAAATGTTTTCGAGTACACATTGGCCCAGTAGTTTACAAGGACGTAGTTTAAAGTGGGTCTTTGTTCGCCTCACTTATTATGCATTTGTCTTCAATAAAATAATAGCATATGAATTATCATAACAAAACGAATCTTCCGAAAATCACCTTTTTATGGTGTATCTTTGTTTATTATGCACCTTACAAGTGACTCATGGGAATCATTCAGTCATCTGCCTCATTTGCATCTACCAAGAGCAGACGAGAACGCACAGGAAGTGATGTTCTTCACATTTACATGATTCTCCCATCAAGATTCCCCATATGCTTTTTTCTCCTGGGAAGAATAGCGCTAATTTTATTGCAATGCCAAACGCATTGGCAAGTGATGAAGTGTGTGTTTTTATTACAAGAATGGTATTTTTTCTGTCGTCAAAACCAAACTGTTCGTTCCTTTTATTTTGTTCTAGTTTGATCATACTCGTTCAACAGATTAAATGCATTGAACATGTAATGTCACCAAATTTGTTTTAAGTGTTACCACGGGGTTTTTTTGTGAATCGTCGAATCGAAAGAAGTGCTAGTATGAAATATACACATATATGATTACCCCTCAGTAAGGGCAGTTTATTGACATACCATGTAGATATATAAATGGAGGTGGTACCTCCACATATAATCCATGCAAACATTATGCAAACGAGTGTTCGTGCTAGTAACATATAAATTTGGAAGGTAGTATGTGTCTTCTTACAACCCCACGTATTGTATCAATCGACAAGTTAAATTAATCACACTATCTCCCCTACACTGAACTAGTGGGCTTCATGCGAAATGTGAAACAAAATTAGATGAATATCTTTCATTCCATCATTCCGTGCAAAAATCACCGCCAATAACCCACGCTGATTGGTCAATCATCATGCTCAATTATACGATTGACTGCACGCTCCAGTGATTGACTGCACGCTACGACACCACCACACCAAAGTCTAATCTCTAACCTATAGTTGTTGTATTTATTATTTCTTGGTGTCAAAAATCAATCGCATATTGGTCTTTTTATCATTCACAAATGTTTTTACAGTGGATAATTTCTAAACTACGCTAAATTCAAAGGTTTCAACCGAATACCAGTCTCATTCTATCATGACTAAAATCCACAATAAATGAGTGTCTGATTCGTTTTTATTTTGAAATAAATCATATCATAACGGTCTCATTGCCATTTTGACCATGCGACGTCACGGACCACACTCTACACTAGACTAGTCCCGTCACATTTTCTATACAACTGCTGACGTCGCACGGTCAAATGACAATGAGACCGTTATGATACGATTTATTTCAAAATGAAAACGAATCATACACTCATTTAGTGTGGATTTTAGTAATGATAGAATGATCCGTGTCAATCTTGAAATTGAGCATGCTCAATTTCAAGATTGACACTCCAATCTCGTGGTCAATTCCTACATTCTATCATTCCGTGCAAAAATCACCGCCAATAACCCACGCTGATTGGTCAATCTCCGTGCTCAATTTTGCGATGGAAAACACGCTCCCAAAAACCACGGCGCTAGTCTAATCTCCTCACAATATCAATACAGCCGCTGACGTAGCAAGACGTGTTTCGTTGTTGCGGAGAGCAACAGTTTAGACTAACGCCTCCGCGCGCTCAAAACTGTAGGAATTGACGTCTCCGCGCGCTCAAAACAAACGAAATTGACTTGAATGTTGAATGTTATAATATGATTTATTTTAAAATAAAATGGATTTTAGTCATGATAGAACGTTATTGACCACTGATTTATTTTAAAAATCGCAAAACGAATTGATGATTTACCCTAACTTCGTTCGGGTAAATCAGACGTCAGCATGCTCAATTTTGCGATTGACACTCCAATCTCGTGGTCAATTCCTACAGTTCAAGTCTACACCTATTGATTTGCACTTCTATCTATATGCTTATTTTACCACACATCTAACAACGTCTCAGACATCATCTGGATATCTATCATCTATGTAACTGCACTTTTTAATTAAGTAAGCGGAAAATTAATTCAAAAGTAATTAACACTAGAAGAATACAACTATGGCCGGTTAGGTGGTGTTGCACACGATCAGTACTTAATCATTACAATATGATAATCACCATCATGCAACTACATCATCATGTACTACGTGGCCCTGCAGTGCGTTCACATTGACACCATATAGTTGGGGCGTGGCTGTTGACAATATGGATCTCTCTATGCTTGCAAACAAATTATTGTATAATAAGACTAATTACATTGTACATAAGCACTTTGATGATTGGGTTTCAAGTAGGTAGCACATTATATGTGTATATGAGAAGCTTTGTGATTGAGTTTCTGGTCTAGAAACTAAATCATAGTTGACGTAACACCACCCGCTAATGCTTTGTGTCATTACTCACAACACCTCTGACTGACCATTGTATCAACATCGTCTCTGAAGGCCCAGGCACACAGCCCCACGGTATTGATTGAGGTGTGGTAGATATATTGGGATTCAGACTCAACGCTCGTTATCAAAGCAAAGGCTTTGTTCGACAGGGATTTCGTTTGTTGTGTTGGTCTTGCAAACGTTTTGAAACACTTTTACTTGTTCACTAAAAGGGGATGACAAATACGCGTTAAAAGGGGGTGAAAAACACCTCGGTAGTTGCACAAAACAATATCTCTGAGCACGTGCACCATGGTATATCACGGTGTATCATATTTCTTACTGCACAGCAGTATTTACATTGCTGTATTAAATTAGGAACAACCCTGTTATCGTGCGTATGTACCACTGTAAGGCCGTGCACTAATGAAAGTTTCCCCCAAACAGGGGTGAGTGTCCGTAATTTCTCGGTGCGTGACATGGATGCAGACTGTAGTCGACCCTGGTATTGCTACGAACAGAAAAATGTCAGTAGCTTCGCTTTGGCTCTACTACTGACGAATGCATAGGAGATTATACATTCCTAATCCCATTCCATGGTTGCCACAAAAAACAACAACTGCATTATAGGCCTACTGTTACTGTTACTGGCAATACCTACCCATCGGAAAGGCATTGGTGGAATTTATGTTTCAGAGGAAGGTAACATTCAAGTGAAGATAGGTGCTATTTCTTTGATAAACTAACAATTACGTGTCCGCATTTCTTATAATGCACAGATCAGCTTTCACTATGCTGTCAGTTGACTGAAGTTTATGCCAATGATAATCCACACTGACCATGAAGCTGTGTCATTTCCCTCAGTACAATGCTCTCATTCAGGGGTGATGTAATAAAGGGAATTGGGGGCTGCTGTTGTCACAGTACTGAGACAAAGACTGGCACCTCTGCCTGCTGAGATAATTGGTGCCTGTGTGGCCTGTGGGCAGCCCAACATTGTGGAAAACAAGTTTGGTGGCAGTTTCAGTTCATAAACGTCACTTTAGAAATTAATGGTGAACTGAAAATAGTCAATCTATTAAATAACCCTTAAAACATTATTTGGTCTAGTCAATATTTCTTATCACAATCCACTTATCATAATGTTACGGTGACACATCGGGTACAGTAGATTAAAGGCTAAAATATTTTTACGGTGAAGTACAAGAAATACGGTACCAGCAAAGTCTCGGAACAATGATACAAAGTTGATAAATATACTTCACGTCCCTTGTTATCCAATACTTATTTTGGGTATTATGGATACTACAAGCAACTTTCCTTGAAAGACGTATAATTTGTAATCTAAAAGCATATAAAGTCTTAATCTTTTGGCCTCTTTACAGCTGGCCGTTTGGTGTCATCATAAATCAGGATGTATGGGGATTTCAGTGCATGGTTTGCATTTAGACGTTTGTTTGATGATACATTTATTTCAACTTATGCCAACGTTTTTTGATTGGGTAGTGAATGGAAATTCCTACTTGATGTAAGTAAGATTTCATATCACCAATCGATGATCTTAAATAACCTGAAGATGTCGGAGTAAAGGTAGACATACCCTCCTCTAGTTTGAGTGTTTTTATTTGTTGTTGTCGTCATCATCGCCATCGTCGTCATTGTCATTCCTGTTGTTTGTGTGTTATGTTTTAGATTCTTGTCGGTTTGTTGTATATATAGTGTGTTTGTTGGTTTGTTTTTCTTTTGTTGTTTTTCTTTTGTCATCTTTGAGAGGAAAAGGGATTAGGTAGAGATTTAGTGATAGCTTTCGATCACCTTTCTCTATGATGAATCCAGCTGCTAAGAAATCTTTACTAAATGATAGCTTTCAACCCCTATGTAAGTAGCACCATTATTCAGCACGCTATATTGCCACCCCGCTGGTGGGTGTCACCCGGTAATCAAATTAACCCGCGGGCTCGTGTCTGCATATATGATAATGTACAGAGCCCCGTGAAACGTGTTCGGGGGTTTACTTCTCCATACTTGTTACATTTCTGGTGGATGTCGTCATTGTTGTAAGAGTGCTCTCCAACTCAAAATATTTATAGTTATATTTAACCGTCAATATTTATGTCCATTCAAACGTTAATGCTCCTGTTGGGGGAAAACATGATTAACATGATTTGCATTGAATAATTTTCAGTTTGGGAACAGGCAGGACACATTACAAAGGATTCCATAAATAGCACCTGTGTATCATTACTCCATTGTTTACAATGACCATTATTGTACACTGGTTACAGGAAGGGAGTCTGAATTCTGCCCACTGTCATATTATGCACCAACTCGTTGCCGCCATGTTGAACTGAATGCCAATGTCATTTGATTTGTAGTGCACTGAGTTCGTTTATCTTCGATTCAGCTTCACACTTTAATCTATTTCACTCATTGTGGTTGAATGGTATTTTATAGTGTTTTATTGTTTATGTGATCGTTGTTCAACGCATTTGATTGCACGCATAATTCATTTTAAAGCATCTACCAGATGTCTCTGAAATAAATGTAAATTGCCTTTCAATTTCATCCCAAGCTCTTTTCCTCTCGTAAAAGTTGCTAAATTTCACAGTGAAATCATACATATTTTTATGTACAGTAATATTTTTCTTCCATTTTACTGCACGTCTTTTTATTGTTGATGGTCTGTCAGATGTCTCCAAAATAGTGTATATTATTTTTTTTTATTTCAATATCAATGCTTGTCCTCTTCAACAATTGCAAACCGATATGGTATAATCATACTTTTTTCGCAATCGCCATATTTTTATTTTTATTGCATTGATTTCATTGGCTGTTCCTTTTTTAAACTAAATCATTGAGGGTGTATGATGAAGTAGGCGGTATAATTTAGCAAAAGCATCAGAATATACACTTAAACTGTCACAGAGATGGAAGTTTAATACTCACCGTTCTCATGGGTTTGCCGTGGGTGGTGCAACTCTCTTTGCTCATTATGCAAGTGTTAAATAATTTTAACAGTTGGAGTCACATATTGAAACTCTCAGATATACATATATAGTACAATCCCGTATGTATTAGTTCACATTAACATTTGTACTGCTTTTACATGGCGATTTACATATTGAATCAAATATAAGATGCAACATTGCTACTCCCCCAAAACCAGGAATTCCACACGATCACGTATGTATTAGTGTGGCGTGTAGCCGCTGTCACACGCATCTGTGATAGATCTGTGTAGACCCTGACCCACGCTACAAACTACCGTGCTAGACAAAAGCTGTCAATGAGGTGTTGGTTATGACTGATGGCAGCAGAAGCCTGGAATTAATGGGTGCTTTAAAGTGACAGATAATGTATGGACTTTCCTCGAATACAGGAAATGTGCAGCAGCATAATAATACTATTTTGTGTACAGATAAGCAAGTGTTTAAGTGTCAGGCCCATGTGTCATTTTTGAGAACGACATTTAAGGTCGCGAATTTAAATGGTTTTACAGTATTCGTACGGATCTTAATGTTAGTGGGTGCTCGCATGTTCTGTACATGTTTCGGTTTAGCATGTAGACAGTTTTGACATTCCAGACCGTGCACCAATAAACTGTATGTATTAGGCTATACAAAAGCCTGTCTATTTTATATTAACATGGAACAAAATTGATAATGTTTCCAACATGTCATACCATATGTAAATTGCTGACGTTGTCCTAATTTATCAACATATTCATGCATGGTTTGCTTCAATTATTTTGAACCCTTCAAAGTAAAAATTCAGCTTGCCAACCACCAAAAATGGATTGATTCAGCACATAATTTTACTTCAGAAAAACTTAGTTGGCAACATTTAGTCTGAAATGCCTCAAGATTTTTTTCTAGAGGCTTTTTGGGAAATTCGTCTAGTCTAAATCCAATTTTCCATTGAATTCAATGTGAATTGCGTGAAAAGAGCAACATGTAACAAGCGATTTATAAACCATGAGTTTATTGTGATTTATTCAAAACTTTACTCGATGCTTTCAAGAAACATTAATGACGTTTCTAGTTCGCAATCGCACGAGATCGTGTACCTACTAACAAGACCAGGCACCGAAATATCTATCGAGGCACCAGATTCCGCCACCCACATGCCCAAACAGGCTCATACTTTCATTTTCAAAAGTCAAAGTTAGCCATAACATATGCCACTTATAATCAAATTACATTACACTTACAGCGACATATTCTCCAGTGTTGATTTTACTTACAAGTCAGTAATGAGTACTACAAACACGTACTATTTCAGAACAATATGTGGGTTAGTTATGTTAACACGCAGACCACATTCTAGTAGAACATATTCACTGATGATTGACTCTTGATGCGGTACGCATCTTGTGGTTTCAATGAGTAGAGAAAAATCTGCTTTTCCTTCCATATAAGTGTATGACACGTTTCTAGACTCGCCAAACCATTTGTCATCAATGTCAGTGTGATTGCCACGCTGGGGTAGCCAAATGGCTTAATTCAAATGCTGCTCCATCCAAATCACATTAGTGAAAATTGCTTCATACCCAAACTCAATAAGTACATGTAATGATACCTATGCCAATCATTGTTTCATGTTTTGAGTCAGAAGTGGATGGCTTTTATAATGGCTTTATAGATTGATTTCTCATTACTGCCTTTCAAACTTTGATCACGCTGTACAAAAATAACAAATTTTGCAAAATTAATACTCACATTGCAACTCAGCATAAAAAGGAGTAATCTAATTAATTGTTCTTATATTAGTGGGAGTGATACGATAAATCAGCTCAAAATATCACCTTCAAAGTGGGTGTTTTTTCCAGCTTTAGTATGGTTAGGGATGCCTGGTGTTGTTGGGGTTTCTTGTTTTTGTTTTTGTTTTTGTTTTGTTTTTTGTATATTGAAATGTATTATCCTGATTTCAATTATTGGCCTGCTCATGAGAAATGACTGCAAAACTTTATTTGGTAAACTAATACTAAGATAAATATTTGCACAAAAATTCATACTTGAGAGTGAGGGAAGTGATTAAATGATTATTGGAGAAATAAAGGCCCCAAATTCCTCATTTTACATTTCCTACATACCTAAATTCCATAATTTTCTACCCCGTTTCCAAATCTCACCGTTTTGTTTATGCATCGATTTATTCCATATCGTGTATGTGTGTAGAAAACACTAATCCCTTTTTGGATATTTCCCATTTTAATATTTACTTCTTTTCATTCACTCTTTGTTCAAAATACATCTTTTCAGCAGAATGTTTTTGAAAGCACGTATTTTAAGTGAAGATTCCCATACCTTGCACCTGAAGTTGAAGCCGTTGTCTATACATCAAGCAGCATCTGGAATATATCAATAGTTGATATTATGTATGATTTGTGAGAAAATTACAAAGGTCATGTCAACGAGCATAAATAAAGGAAAGGACAGTTCAACCGCTGGTAGATCCAGCTTTAGGTACAGGTATGGGCTGCCATCAACGGATTTCACGGGTTTCTTAGTAACAAAACCTCGCCAAGATGCATTTTGTTTCAGCATGAAATAACATTTCGATATTTGGAATGGGAATGGTTACGGGAGGCGCATCAAATTAAAGAAAAATATCTACCATTTCAATCATAGTTGTATAGATGCTCATTATTATATTGAAATAAACGCGCCATTGGATTGGATATCTTTGAAGTATATTCAATTAACGTGTTCATCACATTCACATTCGTCATTTTCAGTCTCCATTTCGCACTATGCATTACGCTGAGGCACTTAACTTTATCATTCTAAATGTGATTGGTGCTTTTTATGGATTTGATAAAAAAAATCGTGCATGTCTTCATTTGTCATTACAACAATGCTTACAATACTATAGACATTGTTTGCCGTTCACCCACGTTAGAATTGCATTGAATTAAATGAGAAAATCTACTTTAGATATTAAAGTTTACGGGGTGCGAATGGCTCAGAATTAATTCTTTTTCCCCAGCATCAGTAACGAATTGCAGTAAAGATTTAGAACAGATTAGTAATATGAAAAAATATAACACATTACAACATTAGTATATAGCATATCATAGTCCACAAAAGAAGCGTTTGCAATATAAATCGCAGATTTAATGAAAACGCTCAGCATATCATACTTGGCGAAGTCTAATGCAATTTAGCAAACTGCATTTTGCAATTTCATCCTATATGCAAATTATGAGGAGAAAGGGCTGATTCTCACTGAGCAATCGGGCTGATGCAGAATTATCACAAATTTGTGTTTGCAATTCTACTTTACTAATGTAATTGCAAATTATATTGTTAAGCAGAAAGAACAGGTTTAACGGTTAGTTGATTGGTTACCCTCATATTATGTTGAATTTTTTTTAAACTTCGATGAAAGAGCATGATGACCTAGAGAGAGAGCCCGCATGCGCGCAATAAAATGTCAGATTACATTATTATTTATTAAATTGTATCATTAAAGAAAAAGGAAAAAAGACTAATATATTGTGTACAATAATAAACATTACAGTCACATTTAAGTGTCTATAATTGAAATACGAGTGGCAAATAATTGCCCTGTAAGCATCAATTTGACATTCTCAATATTATTCTGGGGAAAATACGATTTTCCATCAAAGTCCTAAATCAGTCCCCACTCGGAATTACATAAGATTTGTATGATTGGAAATTTCAAGCCTGTCGGATCATTTGATTTAGAGGAAATGAATGTGACAAGACGATGAAGTAAATTGGCATAATCTCAGCATGAATTTAAACTATTTCATATACATCGTATTTTCATCTGGATCTTCACGCTTACATTAATCGACATATTTCTGTCTACATTAGCGTAGTTTGTCGAAGACATAGCCTGCAAAACACACACTCAATACTGACTAGAAGGGGGCGGGTTGATAGGGAAGTAGGGTGTGGAGAAAAGAGTCAAAACATAAGGGGTGTAGGAGAAAAGACAAAAACAAATGTGATATGTAAGGGGGAAAACGCCACAACGAATCTAGGAATGTGGAAAATAAGGCCCAACAACGAGAGATGTAGGATTTCTTGACCCTTTATACCTCACCTCCCCTTGTAGAACGTACATTCTCGTACAAACTTTATAACACTAATTAAAACCTAAAAGAAAGACAACACTATGGAAACGTGATTTTGTCAGAGGCGTCTTCAGTGGCCACGCCAGGGATTTGGCCGATGCTGCGAACAGATCGCGATAATGAGAAGCTCAGCTTAATATCACTGTCAGAATAAAGTATCTTGCAAGGGAAACCAGACAATCTTCAGTATAATGAGTCGTTTAAAAACTTTCGATATGATATTTCAGCTTCTTATATACATATATATGTAGGTCTATTCCTTTTTTATATTATAACACAAATGTAAAAAAATGTAGTAAATACTAATTGCAATTATATTCACCCTGTTGTCATGCTTGATCCGTTTAAGTGTATTCAGTCATTTAACGGTACTGAAAAGTCAACATTTTTCAAGTTAAGCATGGTATGTAGTGGTAGTTTGTCACCTAAAATGGAGTGGTGAGAACTCAGCAAATATCTTGTGATTAGCTCATTATTTTGATCATTTTGAGATTAGCCATTTCATGACACTACATTCCTCTCATAAAATCAATGTCATTTAAAATTTAGATCACATTTAGAACATGTCCACATATGGCTCTCATATTGATATCGTTGTAGTTCACAATCCCCACTAAGCATATTTCCAGAACCTGTAAAATAGAAGATTGTGTCATCAGTGTCCGCTTTCTTATAAAATATTCAAACTAACGTCCATTTGACTCTCGCATTAGCTTTGAACAAGGATGAAAATCATTATGAAGCCACAATAATATTGCACTATCCAAAAGTAATAGACGTTTTCCCCCCAATAAATCTTGAATTTAAATGTAACATAGATTATTAAGCCTTCTACATCAATACTTAATAGATATTTCGAAATGGTGTAATGATAAATGAAACCTGGTCAAATCATAAAACATCAATGTAAGTCTCAGTAAAAAAAAAACATCTTGGTGCTGTTATCCATTATGTTGTGCTCCATTTTTGCTGGTGCCAGTAAATGATGGTTTCCCTCCTGGACAATAAGACGTGGGCGGCAGGCGTGGTTGATCATCATGTGATGTCTGGAAGTAACATCAATCACTTTCCCAGACAATCTCTCAGACATATTAAGAACGAGATGTCCTGAGTAAGCACAAGCAATTTTTGATTAGATAGAAATAAAACTATAATGTTGTTTAAACTTTCAGATGAAATTGCGTAGTTATAAGCATACTCGTCTACCGATATGTCTTCTGAGGACGTGGTGTTGTAGACTCATTCTCTGTAACCATGGAAAGCCTGTTGGAGGTGGCCCTATTTATCGCAAATCGGTGTCCTTTAATGATCGATCGTTAGACAATGGCATTTTGTTGTGCAACGAGCAGTTCTGCATTGCTCATTATTCAACCAAATTGGTGATGTAGTATATTCAATAGCAGCAGCACCTGGAGCAGCAGCAGCAGCAGCAGCAGCAGCAGCAGCAGCAGCAGCAGAAACAACAAAACAACAGCAGCAGTAGAAACAACGCAGCAGAAGCAGCAACAGCAGCAGCAGCAGCAGCAGCAGCAGCAGCAGCAGCAGTCTATTAACACTTTGTCATACAAAGACGTGTAGGTGTCTTTTGTGCTTTCAAAAGAAAGGTTGGAATTGGAGGTTTCCGGGCATTACAATGAGATGATTGAATTATGTCGCCAGCTGTCACTTCGTTTATCTCTTTCTTTTTGATAAATCAAATTTCGTTTACATGCGCAAATATTTGGTCCCGATGTGATGCATATGATGGCAGAAATTTGAATAATTTTATCTGGATATTGTTAATATAATGTATACCTCATGTAATGTTGACTATTAGCTACATCTACTTACAGGACAATAATTTTCATATTTTAAGATTAACGGTAGTTTGAATATGTCAAATGATTCGTAGTTGATAATTCAGTAGCTAGCATTTCTTTATTTCAGCATAAACCCCATCTTGTCACATACTCCAGATTTTTTAGCTCTGATGGATTTCCTAACTTCATTAATTGTGTAATATATTGGTCACATGTTCCAATTTCTTCTTCTCTAAGGAATTTGTAACGGAGCCATTTACTCGTTATTTTTGATGAAACAGATCGTTATCATTCTTGTGTGCTACATGTACATCAATATGCGTAAATGTTACACTTTCACCAGTTACATCCTGAACAGCTAAAACACGTGTTTGTGTGTAAATGACCCGCTTTTTTTCTTTGCATGTACTTTTAAGGGCAGAAACTTTGGTCTATTGGACAAATCCATCACCATTTCCACTATCACGCAGATAACCAGAATCGACAATTTTTGCCCTTTCTCGCGTGTTCTCTCTTGTTTTGTAATTCATCAACCCAGCAAAAACTATAGGTTGGAAGATTGGAATTTTGATTGTGTCTTCTGATTTATAAGCTGCGATGACTTTCAAATGGAATCATGTTGACGTCTTGAATGCTTTAAAATTTCATCTATATTTCCTCCCTCAATGTTTACTAGTACTCCGTCGTATTTTTTCTTTGATTTTTTTAGTTCGACACATTCTCAAAAAGTGCAAAATTTCAAATAATGACAATCTATTGCAATTCTCAACTAGCATTCTGCTCAGCTGTCAATGCGAAAATCTGCAAAAATCTGTAGACAAAGGAAATCTCCTGCTAGTGACAGAGTAAAAGACATACGACGCAGCCGATTGCCGCCCTGGGATCAGTTATCTGTGGACCATGACAGGTGGGCACGTGCTCACTCTTTTGGAAGCTCTCTTTTTTACAAAACTTGACACATGGAATCACTATTGTCTGCATGTGTTTCAAAGAACTTGAGTCAAAGACATGCCCAGTACGGGTAAATTTATGCGAATTGCCTAAGGGAGGGGCGAGGATACATACACAGTTCAAGGTACTGGGGACTTGCCACTGGAGGGGCTATGTTTTCTGAGCATGCCATATTGAGACAGGATATGTTTGATGCACCATTTTTGAGACAGTTTTTTATGCATCATTGTTTGGGACGGTGTTTGTTTTATGTATCTTTTTGTGCATAATTAATTGATATATGGTATTTCACTGTATTGACTATCAGGATACCATAAATACATTGTTTTCTAATGAATGGTTGTTAGAGTAAACAATGCATTGAGATAAGGTGCAATCCATGCGGGCGATATCCGAACAGGGTGTATTTGAGTAAGCTAATATTGGAACAGTGTATAATGCTTTTTTCAGCATACGGCGATTTGTGACAAGCTCGAATTTCGGAGGTCCCGGGAGCATGTCTCATATCCAATGTTAATGCCACAAAAAATGGTCGAAATGTCTGACAATCGTATTACTTTTTTAATGTTAAGAGTCAGATACGCCAGAACAGTGAATCACGTATGACGTTCAAACATAACCTTATACATGAATAGCTTCCATTCATTTGTATGTAGATCTACATACAAGTTCCTGTGATCAAGTGGGCTGCTCCAGCAGTACATATGCACTTCAAACAGGGGCGGGTTTCTAATAGGCACAATGGCAGCAATCAACCAGGGCTGTCCTGCTGCCAATGTAAACTGACAAAGAGACCTGCATTCAAATGCAAATCTACACGGCTGTCAGTTGCAGACGACAATGGGTGCTTAAGACTTACAGGAAGGGCATTTACAGAGCTGCCATTGTGGGTGAGACCGAAAGCTCTTTATTCTCAGGCCCTATTACTATTCACCAAATGGTGAATATTTTCAATTTTGACCTAGGTGGTGTCAATTGTAAGTGGCACATCTCACTACAATTGCAACTGAAAGCTGTATATACTGGTAGTCCCGCATGTTTTAAATATATTACACAATGGGGTGGTTCTAGCTTAACTGTAACTGTTGGTAGTTTGAATATTACATACCATTAAACATAAGCTAAATTTACACTTTGCTTTGATAGTTTCAATTGTGGATCTTTTAGAGCTATGCATCTCGCCATTCGCAGGTGGCACTAATGATGAGGTGACAATGTCAGGTTGAGCACGTCACATTATGCAGGCCAAGTGGACCAGCGAGGTGAGACAACCCACTTAGTGCGGATGGGAACATCGCCCTATCCTCTGATAGGAAGCTCAAGGTCGAGGTGGCGTGTCGCATAATGAGGTCTGCCTGGTGCGGACGATGGACCAAGAACCCAAATAAGGCTAATCGTATATGTACACTCTTAAGCCGTTGTAAATTTCCTAACCATTTTATATTGTTGAAGGAATGAGGGCATTCTCATGATGTTCAGCTTTATTATACATATTCAACTTGCAAATTATTTGAAATAAGATATTGAAACAATGCAAACAAGTGTATTGTGAAAGAGATTACCATAGCCCGACTTAGGGTTTAAGTGTTGCAAGATATTTCAACCATGCTTTTATGCTTAGTAAGAAACACTGTGAACCATATAGTTCATATATTACCTTATATAATGACAAGACACACATATTATATAGGATTAATGGCCTGTTATATACAGCATTGTTGAAGTAAAACAGAGAAATGACTGTCAGGAGCCACTCATATTTCATAGTAGTTAATTGCAACATGAAAAGCAGAAGTAGAGTACACGAGAAACAACAGCACGCATTTGTGTATCGTATTATCAACTGCCTGCAATAATTGTGTGATTTTATTAGAATTTTGAAGTGGAAACGGCAATTACTAGCATTGTTACAGGAAAGCACGTAAATGAAATGGTGCGTGTTGTCATGTATAAGAACCTGCCCATAAGTGAAGTATGTGTTTATGAGTGGATGGAGCGTCCCTCGTCGTGGCAATTCTGGCTGGACACTTGTCACATTCAAGTAGACTTATTATCTACTATCTATAACTCCGGGTAGTTTTTGTTTTAAATTATTCAAGGTGTTGAGTTCAGAAGTTCTTTTAGACGGAGGTGTAAAAACTCTCATTGCTTAGCCTACTTAATCTGTTAATTGGTATTTGGATCAATGTATCAATAATGTGGTCGGCGACCCTAATAAGGATTAACTCCACAAATGTGATAAAGGGGTGTGGACACCTTTGATAGGCTTGTCAAGAAAATATATGGGTTATTGTATGTCAGTCTTATTAGTGTTCTGCAAATACTTTCCCTTCCAGAATAGGACTGTGGGGTAGAGCATTTTCTGAATGATAACGAACTGTGCAGACGATGGTGGTAATATTCGAAAAGTAGTTTCTGGCAGTGGTAAATGCATTGTTCAAAATACAAGATGGTTGTAGAAAAATCATAGTATGTATCATATTGGTTTTATCACTTATAGAAACAGTTTTGCGAGAAAGCATGAATGTTCGGCTTCCATTTTCATCAAATAACATGTTTAGGCTAAAGTGATTGATTAAAACGGTGACAACTTATTCATTTATTCTAGATGTCATAATTTTTTTCATAATCTATATAGTATTCTATAATCACAATGTAACTTCGTTTAACTGGATAGAGGTAGACTTACGCAGACAGATTATGTATTCTATTTCTTTGATGAGAGCAATCGAATCTAATTGATAAGAAAATTGAAATAATTATGTTATAAAATTGTATAGACACAATTTTCAGGGAATATAAGCTAAACTGTCATATGCTACTATAGAAACCTAACCTTTAACATATTACATATTAGGTATTATGTGGTCAGCAAACCAGACTGCCCCTAGATGTTAGAATCACAGTCTATGACTAACTAGCTGTGCAGCACCAATTGGGAGATGCCATGTATGCATGTATTCTGGGTTAGTTATATAAATAATAAAGCTAGAAACAAGATCCTAGTTACGAGTACGAAATAGATAGTGGAATCTCTGTGACATTTATATGTTCTAAGTGGAAATACATTGAAACCAGCACCTAAACTATTTAGGTGCAATGTCCTAATCAATATTCAGGTCATGATTTATGTTCCTTAAGAGATTTAAATAATATTGAAACGTTAGAGTTAAGCTCATATTTATTAGAACAATGCAATTATATAATACAATTCATCAAATTCACAGTTGAATATAAAAATATATGTAAATAGTATATATTATATTGTTTAAAATTGTAAAATACTAAATTTGAAATAATAATGACTTTGGAATAAAACGTTTTGAAATCTGTAAGTAACACCTAAATTGATTACAGTTTAACAATACCATTATCATTGGAATATCATTCCATGCAAAAAGGTTACAAATGAAATAATATTCCTATGATCCTATTATGATACACCTACCACCAATCATAAATAATGCCAGGGCATAAATCATTCGATACATGAACATCTAATATCAGTCCTTACCCCACAATACGACATAAATCCACTCTATATTTCAACAGCATTTTCCGGAGTAGATATCCTCTAATCGAACAATAAAATTCTAAATTCACATATCCAACCTAAATAGGCACCTATAAATACCAATTTACCAGATTTGCTAGTGTCATAGGCAACAAAAATACGGTAATCCTAAGATTGAAACCATTCCATTGCAGAAACAATGTTCTGTGTACTTTTGGCCAGCAAATGTACCCATAACCACAATTAAGTTTACAAAGATATTGAACATACACTAAAACATGTCAAAGTACCCCTATTCTATTCCCAATATATTGCCCCATATACAATCCGTTTATAATTTTCTAAATTCATTTCCTATCTACCATGCGAGATCAGCAATGCCATTCACGTATTCTTTCCAATATACCATTGTGATACATGTAACTTTTAAAATATTCTTGGTCTGAAACAGAAACAGAAGACAATGTTACACAAGAACATCCATCGAACTCTAGCTCTAAATGAAACTTTCTACATCAAAATGTCATTATCTATTACTTATAAATGTCCTGGTAAATGATTTGTACCCGCACATGTACTTAGGTGAAATTATTTTACACAGGCAGTGCATTGCATGATATATATTACAGGTTATTGATCTAGACTTCAATTTGTATTAGATTAAGGCATAGCCATATCCGACGACTGCTGGTTGAGCCTCATACGAAGATGACGTTTTGAGCATGAATATGGTATTTTATTTATCACACATTTTGTTATACAACTAATATAATATTGTAATCCTGTTATATATCGAAATGCACACAATTATCGTGTTTACACAAAGCCCCTTAGTTCCAACATCTACAACCGTACCTCTTTTCAAAAGAACTTTGTAAATGTGAACGTAATATTTTGCCCGATTCCTAGGAAATAATATAACGGACATGACTGATAACGTGAGAATTACGTCAGTTCGAAGGAGGGTGATATCTTTGTCGGGGTTAACAGTCAGTTATGTAGCATGATAACCCATGAAATTACATGTCACTGTGTGATAAATAGCTGGCTTAAGCTATGTTCACAATCGTTGGTAGATATTATCCGGAAACGATGCATAATCATGAGTACACGGCTGGTTTTACACATTCTCCTGACCTCAGATAACACCGGCAATGCACCCGTCAAGCATCATACCCGTCCGCCTCTAAAGAACATAGGTAGATCCAGGGGGCGCATGGGGCACGCCCCACCCCCACCCCCACCCCCGCTTTCCCAAAACCGTTTCCCAAAAACCTGGATCTGCAATTGAAAGAATAACCTTTTATGGGCTGGCAAGGCAGGGGATAACAACAGAACAAAGGCCGGACAACAGCCGACACTAAGCTAACATCTGACCCCAATCGGTCGACCATCCAATGCTGAGACAACTGCCCCACCCGCAGGCATCACATAAACATCCCACAGACAACGAACGGAACCAGTATCAGGCCTCCAGTATCGGGTCTGCCGATGTTCTGGATGTGTGAGGTATATGTGACCGATTATAAAAAAATCTGCTGTCGATGGTAGAAATTTAACTTCAAGCTAAAACTGTTCCGATACCGCGCCGTTGCCGATACTGGCTGACGTCTGTGGGCCTCGCCCCCAGACCCTTTCACTGAGGATCTTCACTTGGGTGGTGATGTAGGTGGTGACTAGGCCAAAATAGCTAAAAGAATCATGCTAGGAGTACATCGTAGACGTGTTGGAAACAGTTGTGAACAATTCCTTGCCAATGACCATGTAACACCCCCATCTCCAAACCCAATCCCCTCTAATTGTAAAGCATTTAATCGTTGAAATGTTTACATATGCCTATATCCACAGCAAAACAAAGCTATGATCATACCTTTCACTTTGAGCTCCTTTCATACCAAAAACATCTTAGTATCCCCCAATTATCACATCGCTTTTGCTTTCGTCACTTTGCTCTTCTTCATCAATGTTTTCTGTCGCAATATCTATTGCTGTTGAACCACTGTCGAAATCAAGATTTTCCTGCGTTTCCTTTTCATCTGAATTTTCTTCTTCATTTGCATGTAACGATTGTTCTTCTTCGTCTTGTCGTGGGGTTTCTTCATGTTGATCTAAGTATTCTTCTTCCTCATTTTCATCTGAGGGTTCGTTCTCTTCTTGTGATTTTTCGTCATAGTTACCATTTCTTTCTTCAATATTTTTGTGTGTGTCTTCCACCTGTACCTCGTCATTTGTGCCATACATTTCAATGTCTATCTCCCTATTAGCTTCTCTACTCTCTTCTGCATTGTCCTGTGAGACATCTTCATCATTACCTTCCATATTATCATCCACTTCAGTGTCCTCTCCACAAGTAGTCTCTTGTTCTGCTATCGTTTTTATTTCATCCTTTTCCTCCTCGGCTATCCACATCCATATCTGCTTCTCTTTTACATCTTCATCCCCTTCCTTGTTTGTCAATCGATTCATATCTTCTTGGTCCACTATTATATTCAATTCTTCCATTTCTTGCTCACCTATCTTCTTCCAGTATTCATCATTCTGTCCTTGTGCTAGTGTTATCAACTCTTTTTCATCCATCAACTCTGTGTATCGTCGTTCATGTTCTACTATTTCATCCAATTCATCCATCTCGGCCTTTCCTATTAGATCCCATTCTTTTTCTAATGTTATTTTAGCTGCGTCTATCACTTGCTCTGTTAACCAATGTGAAGTCTTCTCCTCCTGTTCTGCAATTTTATTAACTGTATTCGTCTCATCATTTCCTTTCTGTTTTCGTTCGTCTTTGTTTTTGGTTGCATTAGTATACCCTTCTTGCGGCTCAAAAGTAAATATGGAGTCCACCACCATATCATTTACAACCACATCGTCATCATTCAAATCAGTTTCACTCTCTAAATACATCCGAGTGCGGAGGTCAAGAAGCATTTCTAAATAGTTGGCACAAAATTCATCCAACTTCTCCTGTGGCTGATACTTTATAGCTTGGTAATACAGCTGAGCTAGAATACCTATGTGCAATTACAGTCAATTGTTCATGAAAATTAATATGTGTTAATATTTAGATGATTATTTGATATTGGACAAAGTCGATTGGCTTTGAAACGTGTTGATAACTCAAAGAGCTGCAAATCTCCCATGAAAATGACACGTTTAAGGGTGGACGGAGGGGATATGGGATATACGTGAACCGCACCCGTGGATCTGGTGTTGAAGGGAAATAACATTACATGATTTTTTTTTTCTTATTAACAAAACGTATATCCATGGTATCGTTGCAACAGTGGTAATATTTCCACGCTTACATCCAATGTTACGGAGAGAAAATTACAGTAGGTCAAAATATACTACAGAATGTAGTACAGTAACCACTCCGTGTCAATTGTGTCATATATTATAAATGAAGCACTGGCATGCACTTCATGTTCCCATTGATAGCATATGTAAAATTGTCCACATCCAGAGGTGTCCCTGCATAGGATGTTCCGGTTTGATGGTTTCAATGTTAAATATATGTGTAGGATCAGACAGAACCGGTGTAAAAAAATCTTGCTATCAAGTCAGGACCAGTACATTAGAAAGCATATCTTTCTTGCTTTCCACTGCTATGTGTGCATTACATAAACAGTCAAACGTGACATAAATGTGTAATTGATACTAGTATCAAACATTAACAGTAATACCTAAAATGCTGCGTAAAATAGAATTTTAATAATGGTTCTATTGCATAGTATCAGACAGAACCAGGATAAATTATCACGCCAGAACATTATGCAGGCACACCTCCTCCTCAGTGACATTTTTAAACGCTGCGTAGGCTACATGCGTGTGTCGGGGGGGGTATAAGGAAGTGGGATTAGGGAAAAGGGCTGAAAAAAGAGGGATAAGGGGGAAGGGGCCAAAAAAGAAGGATAAGTGATCTCCAATTAGTGGGATAGGGGGAAAAGAGCAAAAAAGAGGGATAAGGGAAAAAGGGCCAAAAAGAGGGATACGGGGAAAAGGGCCCAAAAAGAGGGATATGAGATTTCTAGACCCCCTACCCCCCACCCCCCACATGTGAGACCGGGACATCAGCCGGTGTGTGAGATGTGTTACCTGGTATGCCAGCGGGCAAGAGGACTTGGTGCGTGTCATAACGATAGCGCAAACTAGGTGGGATACTTCCATCTAAAGGCTTATTTACACACATACTGGTCATCTGAAATACGCATCCTTGTAAAATATCTGTCTCATGTCAATTACAATAGAATTGTTTCTTATTTTAATAGATATTCATGAATAAGACACATGAAGCTACGTGGTGGTAGTTTGCCAAAAAAACGTGGCAACCCAGATACTTTTCAATTATTAAACGTCATTGTGGAATTTATCCAGAATCATAGATAGAGTCTAGATCTATATGTTAATGGGAAATCCGGATTAGAAAAATGGCAAATTTAAGAATTGGAAACCTTGCATATTTTAAGTTGCTTCCTCTTACCTCACGGTCAAGCTCTGCTAATGTCTTGTTAGCGCTGGTTGCATTAAAATTGGCCATAACTGCTGGTAGTGACTAATTAAAACCCCTAAACCCTTCCCAGACCCCCGACGAAATGAACTTTACAAACCCTAGTGGCCCCAAACGCAATACGTAACACATACGTGATACGTGAAGACTATATATGATACGTGCTGCGTGACTACGTTTCTTTCTAGTCTCGATCGACCAGACCCTGTTGTAAGTGCTCTCTGTGCAATATAATCTAGAGTCTGGTTGAACGAGGCTACGTTTCTTTCCTTCTAAATCATGGCTCATTCAGCAGAAAAAATCAACTATGTAATAATCAAACGTATACCTGACATAGGTGTATGGAAAAAAATGGACTGGTGTAAAATTGATATTATTCTGTTGCAGAGCTAACAAATAACTTGCATTTTTAGACTCATATTCGACACTTTTTTTCTCGGGACGGGGACTCTACGTACAACAAATTTGTGTAGGGATTAAACCAATTTAACACACACACACACACACACACACACACACACACACACACACACACACACACACACACACACACACACACACACACACACACACTAACTCCAACTTCGTCTTATAATGAGGTGAAATACATTATCATGATCATGTTTTGTATGGGGCGAAAGACTGAACAAGAATACCAGGCAAAATCCAATAATAGCTTCTGTCTGCTTTCTGCAGCACTAATGAACACTAGATGACAGGAATTTGCCCAATTTTCTGCCTCCCTGCCATGTCAAATAGCTAGCAGATTCGATTTACGCACCAATATTGAGGAGACTTGATTTATACATAAAGCGTTTTTTTATAACAGACAATATATGCTCAAATGTACTTCATTGGGTATCTGGTATGGACATCTGTCGTGATACGTTCATGCCATTGCAGTGGGAAGTATTCCTTTCCTAACTAGGATGATAGATTCTTTCAAAATTCGCAATGACAGAAAGAATTACTAGTGAGTATTGACAGAATCTATAACATGTATCTAATTTACAGCTCTTCCTTTCCCCTCCAAGGCCAACAACTATGAAGACGCCTGGTTCACCTTGGTTTGTTTTGTAACACATTTATTCTATTTTTGCTGATTCTCATTAAAGCCATAAACAGTCTGCCCTGGACATGTTACACGACTGCAATTTTCTGTGATTTCATTTGTTGGGAGATATTCTGTAATAGCGGACGCTTTTATGCCTTTTTCGCAAAGCTTTCGTCTCGGGGGTTTTCGGTGAAGTTTGCAATATGAGCAGGCTCAGTTTATCTCTGTGTCCCACTTTGTTTTCTTACAGTGTTGCTTATTGTTTTTCGCGTATGTCAATAACTACAATTGGGCCAGTGAAGCACACATACATCCTTTGGAAGGAGTAATTTTACATGACGTGCGTCTTCTGTATAGAAAAATAGAACAAAAGAGACCGCTGTGACATGGTGGCCTTAAAAATGGACGGTGTGACTTGATTTTTTATACCATAATCACGATGGTCATTAAATAATAAACATACATATTATGATGTGATGAGTTAAAAGCAGATGAGAAACACGGTACATCCAGAGCTCTGGGAACCGTTCCATCAGCAGATCAGTCAGTTCCATGTCCAAAGCACTTATGTGCGCTCTACTTCTCACCTCGTGTGGATTAAGACCTACTGTAAATCCTTTGCTTTATGTGCTTGCACTAAAGCCGGCTTTTTAGGGCCATATGGGTTCTGTGCGCCACTCTACTTACAAAAGAACTGAAGTCAGCAACGCCTTTCATTTTTAACTGATATTCATATGCAACATAAGCTGTGGTGAACCATCTCAGCCTGCATTGTGCTATGGTAGTCAGAATAGTAATGTACATTCGTATGTGTATGTTGATGCTCGTCCCATGATACGCAATGATGATGACTCTCGATTAAATTATATTACCAACGTTAATATAAACTACCTCACCCGAACATCGATCAGCAGGATTTTAAAATCCATTCAGATATGTGTGTTTTTACCAGCATGGGTGTATGCAGTACAAGCAAATGGTGTGTGGGAAACACTTATGTCTTGAATCTGCTTAGGAGCTAAACCGAATGTTGAGTTACATCCGACTCGGATATGTAGATTGAACCCAAGAGAAAATCGCACCTATAGCCATCTGATTACAAAAGAACATATTTTAGCTTGTCTCTTGGATATGGGATATGTATTTAAAACTCACATTATGATATACAGATATGTATCAGTTGCAAGCTACACACAATTTAAATGGCATTTATTAAAGTACCGTATCCCAAATGAATATGGTTGATGAAAAAAGATCAACCTTTTCAGCCAAAACATATATATTAATCAAATCAAAAAAGGTCACTGTTGTAAATCAAGTGCATTGTATGTTGTAAGCTGACTGGATTTGTGTAAACCCCTTTCCCCCCAATGTGACAGACAAAGAACTCACACAGTATTCTTGGATAAAAAAAATGCATGACTATGTTGATCATCCTTGGTCTTCTATGCTGTTTTGTTCTGCCCATAATATAGATAGATCAAGTGTATTGACGGGCTGACCCTGCAGAGTATCACATATCTTCACTTTTCGGTCTCATCATATTCATCACAATCACAATGATAGGAAGGTGAAACTATTCATAAACATTCACATGCACCTGATTTATAATTGATTTGGTGACAAAAAATTCAAATATATCAAATGTTTAAGCATTTTGCTCATAAGAAATACAAATTTACAGCAATATGTTACGTTCTACGAGAGGTCGAGTTTTTTTTATTTATAACTTTGTGTGTTATTAGTTTGTTGTTGTTTTTTGTTTTTGTTTTTCCTTGTTTTTGTTGTTGTTGTTTTGTTTTTAGTGTTTTTTTTGTTGTTGTTGTTTTTGTGGTTTTTTTTTTTTTTTTTTTTTTTTTTTTTGGGGGCAATATTTTGCATGATTTGTATTGTATCATTTATTTTAAAAGTTGGGTCATATGTTAATAGCACTTGTGGTGCTATATACGTTTAGTTAACGTATGATTATGGTTTCCATATGTTTCACAGCTATATAATACACCTTACTATGCCTTTACGAGTCCATGTATCGCAAAGTATAGTTGGTAAATACTGTTATATTCAAAATACATGTATAATGTACATAGCTTAAAATCTATATTCCATATACAGTGTACAATGTACATAGTTGCATACTATATTTCTTTCAGCGAAACATTAGATAAAATATGTATTTCTTACAGAACCATTATATCATGAATGTCATTAAAGAAAATATATATAATCCATGTGATTGGGTTTGGCCGAGATGTATTTTTTGTGCTGAATACCCTGTATTTAACACCCATCACTGCTGCAATAAAGTGCAATATTGCTTAATCCATACTATTGACAACGTTCCGTGAGACCGGCTGCAGCCCTGTATGGAGGGTAATGTCCCTTATTAAGTTGATTTATATACCATTTATGCCTTTCTGTGTAATTTAGAAAAAAGAAACATTATGATCTGGTAATACATGGAACGAATCAATTGTCCTTGGGGAGTTTGTGGGTAGGTGGTGGTATTCCGGATATAGTGGTTGCAGGTGATATATAATAATATTTGTAATGAACATAGAAATCTGGATAGGTGTCCCTATTCTGTGAGGTTTTACTATGCTGTTATGGTTGACATATGCACTTTTCAAAACCCTCACTTTTCACTCATGCGTTAGTTGAATGGCAAGAATATTCAAATTGTAACAAAACGCGTTCCGTGTAGTCTCCAGTACGCGAGAATTGTAGCATTCTCGCGTAATATAAAATTGGTGATAGAAGTTGCACTGGACTAGGTTTAGCTGTCCCAGTTACACACACCTTGATAAGCTTTGTTGTTGTTCCTTTATTATGGCCACAGTAGGATTAGGGGGCCAGTACTCTCTGGTACTGGTTTTTGAGCCGAATAGCGGCAGTTCTCCTTTAGCGCTCGTCGGAAGCGGTAGGGCTGGCAACCTATTCTCTCGGGAATAGGCCCTCTTTACTCAATTCTACAGAGGTTAACCCGGTGGGTGCCTCTCTCAACGTGGTCCTGGCCACGTGTTTCACTGCGTAGGGGACGCCTGAAACAGTGAGTGTCAGCACCGGTGCGAAGTCCTCCCCGTTGGAGGCCCTTCGTGAAACCCGGGGTGTCACCAACTACTCTGTCCCCACTAGACGGGACTGAAGGTTTAGACAGCTGTTCACGGTTAAGCCTAATACATAACGAGAAGCGTACGATTGTTCTGATCACGTACGGTGCGTCCACTCGGGTATAAGACCCACAGGGTGGTTCGTACACGGCGTGTACACAGCCTCGCGGACACAGGGTAGATCTCTAGAGGGCCTTGGGCCTGGAGATACTCGTGCCGCCGCCCCACAGATTTTCGCAGGAGTCCTGGCAAGTTCTTCCACATAGATCGTCCAGGGGCTACCACCAGTCAAGACCGGCAACTACAGAACTCACGTTGTTTACAAAATCACAATTGAAAGTGAAAAGACCAGGGTATGGTGTATGCAACACATATTTCTGTACTCTAGGAGGCACAATGTATGGACCAGTGGCAGATGCGTGAGAACGATAAAGGCTATGTTGCTACCCAACCGGATTTGTCATAATTTTGTCTATGGTACATGTACTAGGTGAGGTGTGGTGTGCGTTACCCCTTTCCTGGAATTTTACATTCGGCTACGTGAAATGGTCAGTGCTGTTAGTTTACCCGCGTTAAGAGGTAGCTGTCTACTGAGGTACATTTCTATTCAGATCCATGAACAAATAAGCTACAGAATCTTGTCTGTGAGAGTGGGCACCCTTCATTTCACAGCTACATACTACCAGATGTAACTATTGCCGACATCAGTGTATCTTTGCAAAAGCGACACACTAGAAACTTTCCAGATCGTATATATAGCAGAGAATTAAACTGAAACAACACGAAATGTCCTGAATGCATAACTGTAATTATATTTTTTAATCATAAGATTATTCGAGGTGAAATAGTACTGGAAATATTTACTCAAACTGTCGACGATATTATGCATTTGCAAATTGGTTCTACTCTAGCCATTGTTATTGCATTAATTTCATAACACGATGTGATGCTGCAGCTTAAATATGATTTGCTTTACGTATGTGACAAGGAACTTTATTATTATTGGCATCTTGTGATTTAATGGGTGACAAGAAAATACCGCACGTTCACTATTTTACACCTTGTTCAGGCAGTGGTCGGTAGATTCGTTCCTTCGTCAGAGGAGTGATAAAGCAACAAAATATACGTAGATATGGCTAACAATACAATTATGATATGCCCTGATCCTAGAAAGAATCGTGTCTCAATTTAAGTCAAGTGTTTTATGGCTCTTTGGTCAAAAAATATTCCAACAGCGGAACTATAGCAGGACCATGCCATAAGTTCCAGTGTTTTTGTTCAAGAAGCGTTGGTCCTTTGGAGGTAGTCGAGACTTTACTCATGCTTTTGTGTTATTAATTGGCAGATAATGCATCAACTTATTGTGTGCAATTTACGTGTCAATTGTTAAAATGGGATGTTGTAGCCCGTAGCTCTTGACTTCGTTATTGTGCAACATCCGGGAGCTATAGGCTACATGTACCACTGTACGTGATGAAAATTTCAAAAACCAGATTTGTGATCACATTGAAGAGTTTGACTTGTGTTCAATATAAGCAATCTATTTGTAAAGGTGGCCATACTTTGTAGGAGTTACCCACAAAAACTATGCATGCACGGAGTGCGGACGCTATGGCTAACGCAATAATTATGACCTTGCATGTACATCCCCAGGGTAACTGTCATTGTTACATGTGTAACGGTTACCTTGCCATTACATGCAGTTATGGGTTTGTGTTTATAATTCTCTACAACAGAGTAATTCATAAACTAAAGTGCATCACTGTAAATTGGTAACAGATAGAGTAGATAGCTTCGGTCAAAGAGCTGTTAACAGATACCGGTGTACCTGGAAGAAAAAAACCTGTAGACTATCTCATTTTGCCTATAATCTACTTAAAATAGTATTAGTTTACCACTTATTTCTGGCCACTGAATTATTTTCAATTTTAACGTCTATAAACAATATCTG
>CM032664.1:12664485-12724742 GCA_019095985.1 Streblospio benedicti | reverse complement strand
CTTTTTACTTTATTTGTCATTAATATTGAATGCCAAAATGAAAAGTCAATTCTGTCAACAATTAAGATTCAGTCAGAATTGACTCGTTAACAGAAATTATATATCCTAGAACTTAAATGAAAAGAAATGGTATGTATATTGTTAGGCACTAAAATGTATAATGAAAAGTAGAAATCCATTTATACAACAAATGGCAGTAACAGGTCCAGCATTTCTGGGATGTGAGTGGGAGCATAAGTAGCATGCACGAGCACACCTTACAACTCAGCTGCTTTATAAGCAGATGTAAAATGTCCGGAAAGCGAAGACCTGGATCCCACACTATACACAATAAAAAGGTCCATAACAGGTTGTACAGATCGTCTTACAACATATTATATACACTTTAAGATCTCCATCTTTGTAGATATCCTGTAATTTCTAAAGATGTTACACTTAAATACTCTTTCTATCATATATGGAATCTATATACTAGAAATGGTAAAAACATTCGCCAATACTCGTGAAATTGAATTAGAAACCTGATTTGATGTGTTTATTTAATGACACTAATTACAAAGTTTATTCCCACATCAAAGTATTCCCATGTGATTCAATATTTCGCCAACTTGCATCATACAAAATACTTGTAACTTACTGAGTCTTATAATCATAATATAAGTTGTCGCGTCTTATTTCTTCATATGTTATCACTAACTCATACTTTTAGCGTATGGCAAACGATTCAACATTTTTCTTTTATCCATGACATTTGGCTTTCTTTTTTCTTCTTTTTTCAATATGTCCTTTATTCTAGTAGACAGAAAACAATTTTGTTTCTTTATTTATATCTTGCGAAGATTACTTTGCAGATGCTCTAACTATTGTTGTTGTCCGAATCTTCAAAGTGTTGGAAATCCTGAAAAGTTATACCCGATGTATTAATCCATTTTGTAGGATGTGTATGCTCTGTTCACATTCAGAAGGGGCTAATTGGCATGCGTTCAAATATGTTTTTATATAATCTAAGATATGGAAAAATCCCACTAACAAACCTTGTATTTCAAACTTCGTGGAAATCACGGTTGGAAAACATTCTTAAGCAGTATTCTGTTTTGCACAACCGTGATTATAAAACAAATACTTACAATCATCATGGCAGCACCGAAGAATAGCGCCTTCATTCGTACATCCATGTCGAGGGGAACTAAAGCAAATTGCATGAATATGGTGTGATCAAAGATAAACTGTAGCCAGGTACTTTGGATTACTTAATACATGTAAATGTGCATTTGACAATTAATATGTTAATGTACAATACGGATGTGGCCTTCACATTACCCATTTGATTTTCGTTTGATTGTCATTTGCATTTTAAATTTTCAGAAACAAAAAACATATATCATAGATAAAGAAAATGGTGAACTCACATTTAAGACAGAAATTGTCGGCGTCTGTGAATATTTCTGAGAGTGCGCCCGTCCACTGCTTGTTACAGCTGCCCACCTGTTTGGTCCTGGTCGGGTCGTACACCTACACGTGGTGGTAGACAACGACATTGCACTGATATAGGCTGTTTGTGTGCTATGTGTGGCGAATTGAATATATCAGACATGATGGAACGTTATCAAGCTTCAACGCACAGTAAATTCCCAGCCTAATACTCAATCAGTCCATCTAGCAAACCAACTCCCAGCAAGTAGATGAGACGGCTCGAGTCGCATTTTGCTATGCCGAATCCTTTATCATTTTGGAAATGAAATATGTTTAAACCAACCCCGCAAGTAATTATAAACATGTGCTATGTACAAAACATCGTCATATCCCACGGCTATATACGCAGTATATAGTTGGTATGAAGAAGGACTTGTGAGTGTGCAGTATGAGTGATCAAGCAGTGAAAACTGACGATGTGAACAAAACTGTTTTGAAGTTAAGTAATCTTATAAGTATAAGTATAACTCTTATCTATATCGGATATTTTTGGCGTACCGGGAACTCCACATCTCCGCAGCAGGGGCAGTTGCAGACACAACAGGGGCCCTCGACGACGGCCAATTTTTCGTGGTCGGGGTCATACAGCGCGTACTGGGGCTTCCAGAAAGAACACCTGCCAATGTCACAACTTTGTTAACTTCGTTGTTGAAAGGAATAATTTACTGGCGGATCCACGGTGACATTTGAATTGTTGTGAATCAGACATACAAATATTATACCTCACTTTAGGTGCGCTAAAGACTGATTCAAAAATAGTAGAAAACATTGATGATTGCATTGTGTTTTTAAGACTATTTAGGTTCATGTAAATAACTGCGAATGACATCAACCAGATATGTGACGTAAGAAACGGGGTATTCCCAATCAGACCGACAGAAATGCACCGAAATATGGGGCAATTTAGACAGCTATAACTTTAAAACGACTTGATCATACATCTTGAAATGTTTGAGATGCATTACCTAACCTCTTATCTACATCATGGTTGCTTTTATGCAGATCAACTATTCATAATGCAAATATACCAACGCATTGGCCTGTACCTTTTTTGTGCACTCACCCACTTATCATATCTGTCGTAAACCGTAACCTCTGGTCATTAAAAAGACGTAACCTGGTCAATAAATGCTTTATCGCAAAAGTGTGTGTCCCTACCCACGTCAACATCGTTTTTCTGCTAAAGGTAGCCAATGATTATAAATTCTCCCTGTTTTGGGTAGGTTGACGTTGGTGTGTCTTTTGTGGGGACGAAAGTATGAAAATATGCATAAAAGATGGTGTTTGATATATAATATGGGTGTGTAGATTTGTCCTGGTTATCAGGACCGATCATGATGAATCAATGGTCGGACATGAGTCAAAATTAGACTATATCGATCAGCACCAACGGTCCCGACGGTGACATTTGAATTGTTGTGAATCAGACAGTCCAAATATTATCCCAGAGGAAAAACTTTAGGTGCGCTAAAGACTGATTCAAAAATAGTAGAAAACATTGATGATTGCATTGTGTTTTTAAGACTATTTAGGTTCATGTCACAAACCTTTAACTATTTAGGTTTATGTAAATAACTGCGAATGACATCACCCAAGGAGTTACCTCTTTAAAACATCATTAATGCCGTTGTCTTTTCTTCACATGAACTGTTAATGCTAATAGAAGAATGAGAACCCACCCACACTGTACCTAAATCTGTGATCTCTCCCGTGCATTATATTAAACATTTGCATGTTCTCTTCAGAGAATGTCTGTTGTTGTTTGTTGCTGCTGTTGCTATTGTTGTTTGTTGTTGTTGTTGCTGCTGCTGCTGCCGCCGCCGCCGCCGCAGCCAGAATACCAGAATGCCAGAATACCACCACAAACACCTCGGGGAATCGACCTGCTTACCTGCACTCAATGGCAGATCCATGTTTTTGGAAAAGGAGGCACGCATTAAGGGATTTGATGGGTTTCTTTGAAAATAAAGTATTTTGGTGGGAAAAGACCCCACCCCACCCCCACCCCCCCCTTCCCCAGATCTGCCTATGGTACTGCAGTATTGTAGCTAAAAAAGATTTTACAGTCATACTCTAACTACTCACTCCTGTTTGATGTAGCCGATAACATTGCCCACTGGCGCCTCTACGGAGAGTTCCCAGGCGCAGCAGCCTCCGCCCGCACACCAGCAGCACCCTGCAGCAGACAGGGCACTGTCCCAATGGGGAGGGGTTCTTACTATCGTCCTTGGCCAGGATCTAAACCTCTTGATATTATTAATCTCCCAATTACGTCTGTATTGAATGTTTTATTGCACAACTAATCTTATATGCAAGTTTTAATTTTAACTCATTGGTTTCTAACTGGTCCAAAACATTATTAGGGCCACAATGGCACAAAATAGATTTTTATGTATAAGTTGCCATGTTATAGAGACAACTTGCAAATGAGCCACTGAATGATCTCTGATACGTAACTAAAAAGAGGATATTTCAAAAGTTCATCAAAGCTGACGTCGATCACTGTGCGGTGTACTCACCTACGCAGCACTTGAAGGGGCGCACGATGCGCATCACTTCCTGTTGGTTGTTGTCGGTCACGTGCATGGTGAAGCCTCGCTCACTACTGCAGCACTGCCTTTGGAAACATGTCGACTCTGAAGCGCATAAATAAAGGTTACCATTGACATAGGCGTCTGTGGTACATTGATGTGATGATGTGTTGTTTAATACGTACACTTGTTATATACTGTGGAAAATGGAGGAAAAGAATGGTGACATAAAATCATAAAATATCAAAATTACATTATCAAACGCCATCCACGTGACGTTCTTTACTGAGGGACCAACATAGGAAATAAGATAAATTGCAATTTGGTAATTGGAAGTATTTAAGAAAAACTTCCTTGCTCTTTAATAAAAGTGAATTATTGTGCAGCAGGATTGGTAATCAAAGTAACCTTTTCTTAATTAGTCGAATCCTTTGCAACATATGGCACTGCCGTGCATTCGTAGTCTAAAGATAGTAGTTTACCTTCCTGTATGAAGAACACTTGCTGGCCCAGTGTATTCATAACTTTATACTTGTTGTTCGTCTCCCAGCCGGTGATTACTGAAGTGGCACATATACAAAATAACATACATGTACACGTGTATTTTCTGTTGTAGCCATAAGTATCAAACAGTGCCACTAAACATTGAAATAATCGTCATAAATGGTATTATGTGTGTGTTGTTGTTGTTTTTCATTGTCGATTCTTCCTATAGAAAATCCATTTAGATATTGCACGGGCAACTTTACTTTTTGCAGTGTACGTTCCAATACACAACACATGACCCTCACAAGATATCATAGAATAAATGGGTGACCCTTCCTTTGTATCTAAAATTTAATAGATTTTCCCCTTAGGCTAATAGTCCATCATCTAATAAAATGGGTGAGCCCCTATAGTTTCAAATAGCTGTTATTAAATTATATGATATGTTTAACTGAAGCAGTCAATGTCAATACTAACTATTGTTATGAGTCTGCTAGGCAGTTTACTACATTGTTCATATACTGTTGATAAGTTGTATATACAGTATATGTTAATGATCTGTTACTGACTTATAAGCACTTGCGGCTGGGTGGTTATTATAATGATTTTGTAAATTGTATGTTTATACTTGTATATGCCACATGTCAGTATAATAAACAATTTTTGACTTGACTTGACTTGTATCGTGTAAAATGTTCAGCTCTTAAAATACCATTCATAAAACCAAAAACTTAATAATATACAATATATATTTATATGTGCATGTACAGTTCATAGTTTATTAAGGATGAGTGCAATCCCTGCTCGATGTTAACTGGATACTATTTATTTGCGTGGAAATTCCCTTCTGGCTATAGTTAATGGACAGCTAGATCAAACTCACTCTCCATGAGCTCCTTGACTTGCTTGATGAGGAGCTGGTCCACCTGTGTGAGGTATTCAAGCCCCGGGGGGCAGTTCGCTCCCCCACTCAGCTTGGGTGCTAAAAGTGGGACATTAAAGCATTACATGTACAGTTATAACACGTTGGGAAAGTATGTCATGATTGCTTCATAAGCCTGCTCACACGAGTGTTTATTACACAATCGATTTGAATGTGTGAATTTTTTTTAGAATAACAGTTGCTGTATCGCACACCGCGTGCACTGAGTATTTAGTAAACGTACCTTCGGGCCAGTCGTACAGGTTGTGGGGAGGGTCTGGCTGTGGGGGACCCTGGGGGATTGCGGCAGATGGGGCGCCGGGCTCTGTGGATTTACAATAATACTATCTGCTCAAGCAACCTATTTTTATTGACAAAAGATATCTGTTGCTAATCTTCTCTGTGTCGCTTACAATTGTATACGTTTGAAATAATGTTATCAATTATACGAGGTGGGCCTCATTTTGTCTGGAAGCATGCAGTTGGGTTTTAGTACTTTCAACAATAGAAGTATAAATCATTCAAAGAATCTGACTTTACGATACCAATCAAGTATCAGCACAGTTATTTGCCTTTGCATCGTAAAGAACTTTAAAATGTACTTACGTGAGGTTTGGACTGACATTCTATATCTGAAAAGTCAGAATAGTTGATCTGCCTTAACGTGTATATTAATCACAAGCAAATAGTTAATACAATATGCTAGGATAAGGCATTCTCTAACAGTGAAGGAGAATCAGTCGTACAATTGTTGGCGAACGTTGTTAGGGACCATGCACTATATGTGACAGGGTGGGGTAGATGGATTTCCAAAATTGCTGTGAAAAAATTAATAGCCCCCCCCCTCAAACCTCTGTGAAAAAATTGGTAACCCCCCCTCAATTTCATGTGACAAAAATTGATGGCCCACCCCCACCCACCCGACCCCCAACAGTTAATGCATTCATTGTCAGTTAACTAGAATCCTATTTAATGGATATCCATAATATAAAAAACAGTAACTTTTAGTACAGAATCTCTAAAAAAAATAGGGGTCAATTTTATGTGAAAAAATTGATAGCCCCCCCCCCCCCCTCAAAAGTCTGTGAAAAAATTGATAGCCCCCCTCCAAACATTGTGACAAAAGTTCATGGCCCGTCCTAAAATCCTCCTACCCTACCCTGTCATGAATACTGAATGGTCCCTTATTTTCCCTCAGAAGTTAAGTTGCACTCTCATCGCTAATTACGGTACAGTAAATTATTGAAAAATCATAGAAGAATAACTTTTCTGACTTTTATACGTACTGGGCCTTTATAGAACTGCAAAATACATATCTTTACCTTCATATTTGGTATTGGAGCAACCCACTAAATTTCTGCGATTGGCAAGAAAAGCACATTGCTGGATTCTTGTCGTGAATTATAGGTTCGAATCTTGCATTTGAAACGTAAATTTAAATACTTTGTACAATGTACATGGTATGGATTTATTTTACCAGACAGAATTGCCATGAAGAGAAACAATAATATAATGAATACCAATAGATGTGTTTAACTTAATACCTATCCCAATGTTTTAAAGCGCCCCATTTTACCGAAGCGTGAAGAGTCTTTTTTTCCCCAACTACATGTATCATTAAACATTTTACATGTATGGGACGTAAAATAGTATGCACTTTCTAAATTGCTATTCAGAATCATTCTAGCCTTAAACTTCAAAATATTGACCACTGCCCAAAAAATCAAAATACAGTTGCACCCTGCAGTTCTACAATAAGAAATTCAATGATACCAACCTTCTAGTTGCAATCCGGAATATCAGCTGAAATACGAGTTTAAGTATTCCCGCACTGCTCCTTATTTCGGGTGGAAACTTAGTAGGCCTACCCCGTGAATGACTATACAACATGCGCTAAAATGCCAAGCGACCATTGTTTAGTTGGATATAGGTCAATAGATACTGCGGGTCAATTTGAGTAGTTAAGGATCAGGGCAAACATTTCCCTCGCGATCAATTTACCAGGCAAATAACCAAGTTAAAACTGATGCATAATGATTATAATTTTCATTTACTACTTCACGTTGATTACGAATTACATGGGTTTAATAAATGTGTGTTCTCTGTCACGTTCTAATTATTCTATGCTTATTCTTCATATCAATGATTTACCATGTGTTATTATTTTTGATGATGTTTCGTGGTGCCTATAACTAAAAATATCATAGCCAAGCTATGGGATCGACCATCATTAATTGTACAGGGGCGGTCATTGATGTTGACAAGATAAAAAAAATGAACGCCCTCCCTAACTCTCTGTTGAAATTGAATGCCCTCCCCGTAAAACTGAGTGCTCCCTCAACACACACACGCGCGCGCGCACGCACGCACACACACACACAGATAAATATGAACAATGACAGATTCTCTGAAAACTGTTTAAAATGTATTGCAATGAATCATTCACTGGCAATGGTCAATGAATACCTATTTAGCAATTTATTTGACTTGTTGACGTTGCAACAGTTAAATCCAAAAGCATGCATATTGCAGGAATGCATCAATTAGCGACAAAAGTGCGTAAAATACTACCTTTTCAGTTTGAAAATTGAGTGTCTTCCCTCTCACTTTGAATTAAAATTGAGCACCCTCCCTTCTGTGACCAAAGAAAATTGAGCACCCTCCACCACCACCACCAAATGACACCCCCCCCTGTACATGTAATGATGGTCACTCCCTAAGTGTAAATGTTCGTGTGTTTCAGAGGAGCTCAGAGTGTCGCATTGCTACCCCTTAATACCTATCGATCCACATATGGTAAGGGAGAAAATGTGGGACACAAATGGAACCGTTATCTAACACATTCACAAGACTGCACAGTCATCGTAGATAGGTCAATCAATTTTGTTCAGTGTTTATGCTCATGTACACTTATGTAAGTGGGTAAACACGAAGCCTCGTTGTTACATAAGTTGCCATCGTAAAAATTCGTGACTAAACTAGTTTTTCCATAAACATTTTATGACAATATGTAGGAAATACTGAAGACCTAAGTAGTCTCTAAGTCGACAAGAAGGTATAAGCTTTAAATAGGAGAGAAAACTGAAAAGAGAAACGAATGAGAAGCCAAATATTTCCATTTGCATACTCTCCTATTTCATGTTTGCCAAGAGAGATCAATTGTTGGTAGATATTCGTTGTGACAAGAAACGCTCTCCACCTACTAAGTTTAAGGGCCGGTCAGACTGCGCTATACGTCCAAACCACGCCCGAAAGGTCACGGAAATTTTGTGGACGCGGTTGTCAGTGATATTGACGTGATTAAGACGTATTACAGCGGCTTTATGCAAAGACTGGGAATATATCAGAACGTATTTGGACGCGGAAACAAGTTTTGAACAGTTCAAAACTTCCTTCCGCTTCCAAACACGGACGGTACACATGATAAAGACGTTCAACTCACTTGAAGCAGGCGAGATTGGCCGTGCTCCGGTATAGTGTTTAATGCCTGTGGGACGCTGCAAGACGTAATTACAACAGCAGGCGCTACGGTGGCTACATTGAGGTTGTCCACAAAGCACAAGGTGCGGCAAATTGGCCGCTGCATTGATTTGATCTTTCACGTGGCTTGGACGTGGTTTAGAAGTGCTTCTACAGTGCATCCGTCGTGTAACAGCCGACGACGGCTACACCACGCGCAAAATCACGTCCAAGCCTAAATTGGCCAAAATTCACCACTCAAAACCACGTCCACCAGATTTTCACAGCTTTTTGGACGTGATTCGGCCCTGATATGTATGTGACCGGCTCTTTAAAGAGCCGGTCACATACAATATTACATCACGTCCAAAGAGTTATGAAATTTTTGTGGACGTGGTCATATCATCAGTGCCCATTTTTGATCAATTTTAGTCTTGGGCGTGCTTTGTACGTCGTGTAGCCATCGGCAGCAGTTCCACGGCTGAAACAATCTATACACGGCTAGCCACGTCCCAGTCAGGCGCAAGAGAAAATCAGTACACCCTGAATATAGCCACAGTAGGACCTGTTGTTTTAGGTAGGTTTTGTTGCGCCCCCAGGTATAAACACTGCCGGAGCACGGCTTGCCACTTGTGTTTCACGTCTGCTGCACGTCTCAACCACATCTACTGTACTATACATGGTTGCGCGTGGTATAAAATTTTGAACAGTTGACATCTTGTTACTGCGTCCAACGACGTTCTGATGTATTCACACGTCTTGCCACGTGTATATAAGTTGATTGTAGCATGTCTTACAAGTCAATATCACTGACAACCACGTCCACAAAATTTTCGTGATTTTTTGGACGTGGTGTGGACGCTGAATTCAATTTGACCGGCCGTTTAGATCCATATCAATTTTGTGTCCTATATTATACATTTGAGCCTCAAATGGACATTTGTATGACTTTTTAGTTTGAGGCACTTTATAGACTACTAAAACCGGCGGTTTCTTCATTATTCTCTCCTTTGTCTCATGAATGACAAATACCAGATACAGCTATGATCTGAATGAGAACCTAAATAAACTATCTTATTGTGTGACCATATGAAAAGGATTTTATCCACCACTAATGCTCATCATGGTTGATATGTGATCAGTGGTACATATTATTAAAATACATGTGAATTTTGCTTTGGAATCTAGATATTTCTACTTTCTTTAAATATAGTGAAACTGCAATTTACGCATTGATATCGGGTAGCCCTAAAAATGTTTACACCCAACATTGGGGTTCCTTACCAGAGTTTTAATTTGTCTGTTTAAGCAGCTTAAGCACCTTACATGTTACACAACATGTAGAGAATAATAGGCGAGGCTACTAGTTCACATTCGAAACCTAAGAAATGTGAAATATATCACTTATAAAGTACAACATAAACGCCACGTTTCTGCCTATATATAGCATGTTAACAATGGAAAGATGTATTTCAACTTATCCAGAGATAACAAAGAAACTTGAAGAAAGGTAGGGGTTACAAGTGACTAATTCTGAAAGAGGACATAATTTCATCGACCATTCTGTGTGGAAAACATTAATTAATTTTTGTGTTCAAAACATTGGAGCGCTGCTGTCATTGACGCACGAACGTGACGGATTTTTTTCCACACGAAAGCTAGATCTACGTAACGATTAAACGGGGTGATAGTGACATAAAAAAAAATCAGTTGAAATTAATATAATCTAGCTCTGCTAATTATCAACAACAACAAAAACACGAAAAAAGTTTTTTTTTTCTTTCTCTCTGATTGCTATAAATTTATGATTGTACCCGCATGCGCGTTGTTGTAAATGTGAAAGGGGGTGGGGGTGGGGGTAGTCTACAACAACGATGTCATATGGGGAGGTCGGTAGGAAGATGACAAGGAGTGGGAGGTGGGGCGTGGGTCAGTATAGATCTCAATATATATGACATTGCATTCCTTTACCGTCTTGTGTGCGTTCTGATTATTGTAATTATAGTTATGTCTGTCAGAGCCGTTGATATTTTAAATTTCTGAGAAGAAACACCACCAAAGGCTTTAGATCAGAAGGAACATTCGTACTCTATCTGCCTATTTTTGTAAACAGTGTGCAATCCAAACCAACAAGCCATGGGTACTTGTACTTATACAGCTAATCGGGTAATTCAACAGTCATTGCACGCTGCTACAACTGTCCGTCGGTGTTGAAGCCTGCTGTTATGTTAAAAAGGGTCGTCCAGTAAAAAAAAAAACAGTATGCTCACTGAGTCCCACAACCGGCAACTATCGCCCTCCCTAGCATTAAGAGCGGTCCATTGATAAACATTTATTGGTGTTGCTCTGGATCAATAGGAAGCATGTGACTGCATAGTGAGTAATATACCTGAATCACGGCCTTTTGCATCGGCCTATTTTTGCGCTACGGAAATAGACTATTCACAATTAATAGTGCGTGCACATCCTTGTGTCCCCCATTCTACCACGAGACATAAATATCATGAATGTTTTCTTGTTTGCCCTGATTAAAAACAACGTACTTTAAAATGGAAAATAACATAATGCCTGCATGTGTTCATCTCAAACTATCCATTATCCAGCCATGTACAATACATTTGAGGTGTGGGTTAGACAAGGGCCAGTGGCTGTTACATCTGACCTCTGTTCATGAATAAATCATCTATACATATAGAACAATGAAAATTCGCAACAGTCGGCTGAGCCCCATACTGCTGTAATTGCTTTCATATTAATAAATCATTATCGGGAATATGTAACTTGATAGAATTTGTCCTGCACATATATGTCCAGGGCGGACTCATCCTACTTCACCGTGCACATCACATTAGATTTTGATTATATGTAGTTTGGCTTTATGCATGGATTAGAATGGGGCGCACTCAATAATGTAAAAGCGCGAGCAAAATAAGGTAAGGTGTGGCAGCAAATACCTGTGTTTATTAGTATACGTGCCAGTGGTGTGAAGGTATAGGAATAACTATGTTACATGCATTTACTCTAACTTGATAAAACAATTGTTTAGAAAATCTTGCTCGCATGCATTGTTCATATACGGACATTGGTTTGGGAATATATTGCCAGTTGGAGGCGTTACATTCGTGTTGATTTTGCCAATATGTTCATTGATATATCTCTTCTGAAACGTGCGTTGGTTCTCCTACATATATTTGTTTTATATTATTAGACTGGACAGTTGACAACTTTGTATAATATTGTATATATGCTTCTCTGCTACATGGACCACTCCATGTGTAATTCGACAAATTGTTAAAAAATGTAAGAGCTAGAGCTCTATTAGAGAATTTAAAAGTAGCCTGTTCGTGATAGACTAGTCAATGTGCGCGTGTGGTCACTAAGCGTGTCGGCACATATAGATCTACAATGCATTGTTGATCGCTCTGCTACTTACACAATAGATACTGCGGCGGTTCCAGAGCTCTGCAAATGGACATAGACAAGTAGTGAATATAAACATAGTCGTTCCGGGTTATAAAATAGTCTTCAACGTGTGGCAGGATATTATCAGTAAATTTGAAGCCCCCCAAAAAACGTCGATTAAATTGTATGTAAGTGAAATATGTGCTGTTAATGCTTGCTAGATGAACAGGTCAATTACTCGTCACTAATATGCTTTTAGATTGAATCAGACATGCACTAATCAACGGATAATACACGTACTAAACCTGATTGAATCACTTGAAGCCAAGTGTCCTGCATATTAACCTCGGGACGTTTAACCTTCTTTTACATTTTTGACGTTTTACGTGACAATGCACGTTTAACGCTGCCTCCCTAAAACACCTGCTGCGCTTTGTATTGATGATGGAAAGGATTCTGCATTCAATGTTCTGTTTATGTTCTGTTTATGTTATTCATACAATGGGTGACTCTTACCCTTAGTATACACACTGGCTATAATCGAAAAAGGTAATGTATATGTGCAATGATAGCCAAACATCACTGTGCCGTAGACGCGCATTACCTAAAGATTACAGTATGATCATACTATGATTCATAGTTCTACGGGTCTGGTGACGTTGTGAATATTTTGCAAATTGTTAGATGTTGCATTATTAATAGTTTATTGCTCAATTTTAAAGTAAATATCTAATAGAATATTGAACATAAATTGATATCTAACAGATATATTGTGTTAGTTAGGGTTGAATTTATACTGGATTCTTAATGACCTTTTAAGGCGTTACTGTCAAAAATAAGGGAACATTCACTATTTATAACAGGGTGGGGTAGGAGCTAGGATTTTCCAAAAATGCTGTGAAAAAATAATAAGCCCCCCGCCCCCAAATCTCTGAAAAAATGCTAACCTCCTCAAAGTCATAGGGTGAACTTCATAGTGGAGGAAACTTGATTTTTAAAACAATTAATTAAACACATAGCATACCTATGTTACATGATAAGGAACTGCAGTGTGTCCCAACATATTGACAACTCTCGCATCAATTGGAAAGTTATTTCCTTTTAGCATTGATTGTGTATGTGCCTTCATGACGTGAGTTATCGTTTACAAGACTGACAAGGCAAGAGCCATATAGTCTAGCTTTGCTCTGTAAACAGCACTGCTATGTTCACTCAATACTACAGTCAATGAAGTATACTCAGTGGAATGAGATTAGTGTTGTATAAAATGGGAACCACTGTGTGATGAATATATGCAATAAAATGCATCTAGATTTGCTTTGATAAATTTCTTATAAGCCTATATCTACATTGGATTCCAGCTGACATTCAGGTGTGTACATTTGGTGGTGCTCATTTATCATTCAAAATTTATCATTATAAATGTGAATGGCTACTTGAGAATAATTTTGACATTACATTCTCCTTAATTTGTATGCAATAGATGCGTTATAAGAATTTAAATCTGAGAATCTAAACATGCACATTTAGGTCTACTTTGTACAATTCTGTACTTCGTACCAAAGGCAACTGCATCATTGACTTCGGTACAGATTTAATGTAATTGATCATATCAAAGTCAATGTATGTGCAGGGCAACAGATAAGTAACCGTCCTGTAGTCCCAGATGGGTATTTGTGTTGTCAGGACAGGTAAAAGTTTTGAGTTACTTGTCCTATGGACGTGTATTCTCAGTCATTCCAAGTCAAAGGTATTCTGAGATCAATAGGCTGACTGACCCATGACTGACCCATGCATGTTAGATAGGATTCTAATGAGCTGTACGGCATCAGATAAGTGTGGTATGCAGAGTGTGGTATGCATGTATTCTAGTTAGTTGTCTCAATAATAAAGCTAGAGATACAAGTTGTGAGTTAGAGTTGTGATAATACCTAGTATAGGTTTTATATTATGTACAGCAAAACTAGTAAAACCATCCAACAAGTCTGAATACTTACATGTAGTTGGACAGCTGTCGAGGATTTTTCTTTTGCATAAAGAATACATAACAAAAAGTTAATAATTTAATGACTACTCAAAGTGGTAGAAAAATATAAGTAGACTCTATATGTTGCATAATTTTCTTGTAATTCTTTCTTTTCTTTTTTTCAGAAACAGATATACACTAATTTGTAACCATGTCAGAAAAACAGCCTCATGTCCAAGTACAGCGTAAGTATATGTTTTATTATAACAAATGTTTATGCTATTGACAATAGCATAAACCAATCATACCAAACAAGTTCACAATTACTTTAACAAGACTATGAACTACAGACTACGGAGGGTATGATGAATATTCATCTTCTCATTTTTTGCAAATTAATATACACCATTTTTTGATACCTTTCACCAAGAAAAATATAAGCAACTTCATGAGCTTTCAACTGGATTAGCTAGTTTTCTTCAGCATATTTTCAGGGCCATGAAGAGGAAAAAATCATACTTGTCCATAGGACGGGTGTTCTGAAAAATATACCCGTCCTAACTAAGATTTACACGTCCAAATTAAGAGACATCATGTAAATACAATTGAAACTGATGTCTGGGATGACTGAGAATACTCGTCCATAGGACAAGTAACTCAAAATTTTTACCCGTCCTGACAACACAGATACCCGTCTTGGACGATAGGACGGGCACTTATCCGTAGTCCTGATTTCCCTCAAAGATGATGTCATCAAAATGAACTTGTTCTAAGATGATGGATGTCAATTGTCCCACATATTGGTTCAGGTCAGGGTCCACACACTGGATGTTAAACCATTAGAGAAACATGCCACTCGGATTCATACTCAATATATAGATAGGATCCCATTCAAGTACTTGAAGCACCTAACCAATATATTGTCTCATCCTTTAAGATAATGCTCAGACAAAAAAAAATTTCTGTAAAATCCAGTATCAATAAGCCATACCTTTTCCATTGCAACTGTAAGGACAATAAGATTTATATTTCCCGTGTTAAATATTTATTAGCACACCTTTAAAAAAACCATGATATCTTGTATTCTAAGAACACACCGTCAAGTTATATTACATAATCGAATGATTTTCGCCAAACGTAATGTGTATTTAAAACTGCAGACCTGGCATTTAACATGGCAGAGATAGAGCACTTCAGAATACACAAAACTCGTCATATTCCTTCAATCTTGTTTGTCCACCTTTAATTTCCAAAACAGAACCTAGTCAGATAGGCCGAATATCTCAAAGAAGAGCAATGCAAAGAACTTTGTGCATACATCACAGCTCTCTTCACGTGTGTGTGCATTTACAAAGTGGTAGCATGTAACACAAGCAATTTGTAGCAAGATCCTACCCACAATATCATGTACAATTATTCATGTGATACAGTACAAATATTACTGCGAATTTTATTATTTTATGGCACGTAAAAGTGTTAGCATTCATTCTGGAGTTTGGTTTCATTGTAAATATAGAATTACTTAGTTAAATTCAGGATAAAATGAATAATACAATAGGTAGTTTTGCTATTTTCATTCTGTTTTTCATGTATCATCTTTATTGGTTTACTGGTGGTGTATAGTTGAATTTGCTAAGATTTTCTTACATAGTTGCGTCACTTCAGCTCAGCAAGCATTGTGTTTCGTTCGTTTGTAACTAACTAACTGACTGACTGACTGACTGACTGACTGACTGACTGACTGACTGACTGACTGACTGACTGACTGACTGACTAATTAGCTAACTAACTAACTATGTAACTATGTAACTATGTAACTATGTAAATATAACTATGTATGTATGTATGTCTCCGGACAAGCTAGAGCTTTAACCGTTGCACCGATTTCGTTCAAACTTTACACAACTATGAGGTATGAGGCGACACCAAAGTGATTCGATTTTGGGTGCTCTACCAATCACATTTTGCTTTCTAGAAGCACTTTTATGACATTTTCAATGATATTCAATGCACTTAGCCAGCACGAAAAAAATCAATATTCCAACCAAGCAGCAAAATTGATTATTGGATTTGAAACTGATACTGATTATTATCTGTTATTCAATATTATTATATGGCAACAAAAAATCTTTTTGCTGGATACATTGATTCTGATTCATTCTGATGTTTTCTCCTCAAATTCATAAATTTCTTGATTGTAAAGTATAGATTATTTCAGTATATATCTTAATTGCCCACGAGTCAATGTTGTTCTAGCGACGCAGTGTTCTTTGAACACTTTTGATCTAGTTTAAGATGTATATCATACTTAATAAAAAAAAAGTATGCGATACTTGGATGACAACTTCTATATTGAAATGAAACATCTAAATGATTGTGCTATATTTATATATTGTTAATATATTTTGGTAATATATTGGTTTGACAAAATTGGATGAGAAAGGAAGGATATGGTTAACTGACGATATAGCTCTTATATAGTGTATTGGAGCCTCAACTGAAGAGTATGTTTTACAAGATGCACATAGGAAATTTGCTTATGTCTTGTTCAATGAAAACTTCATAGTGGCTCCTATTATATTCAAATAATTACAAAATCAATTGACAGGACAATACTTTACATTTCAGAACCAGGATATGGTCCCCCCCCCAGGTTACAGCAACCCCAGCAACCTGGCTATGGAGCCCCGCCTCCTAACTACCAACCTCAAGGGCATCCGCAAGGACCACCACAGCCAGACCAACCCAGCAATCAGTACCAGTGGCAGGGAGGTATGCTTACATCACTTTTAATACATCCTTCTACAGCACATGTCGGACATGTCCATATATGATATCTAAATATGCTGGGACACACGTGATGATAAGGTCTCTTATGGACCACTGTTAATGATCAGGCCTAATGCATATTACTTCTTTGTGTAGATGACTCTGGTAATGTTCATAACCTTCTTGATGTACCGTGGGTTTTTTCAGCACCTCAGCTGAGTGCCGGTGCGGGCTGTCCCCCAGGGCTGGAGTACCTCACGCAGGTCGACCAGCTAATGATCAAACAGGTCATTGAGCTACTTGAATGTAAGTACTTAGGCTTAACTGAGTATAGTGTACATCTAGCTGTGTGTAGTGGTATTATCGCCCTTATGTTTTACACTAGTCGTTGTTAAACAAAAGAAAAAGATATGGTATACATGTCTACATGATACATGACCAAATTTTCTTTTCAAGAATATTTTATACATTGTCCCTTATATTCTTCACGCAATAATGTATGCTGAAACAAACATGCTCATTGATTTTATTGTCAACATGTTTTCAGTATTTACTGGATGGGAGACAAACAACAGGTACAAAGTGTTGAATACTCTTGGTCAGCAGGTATATTTCATTCAAGAAGGTACAGGATTTGTTCTTATTTTTAATATATTCTATTTTTATTGTAAAAATAATATGAAACAGACAAAATATAAAGAAAGTTAATTACTTTCTTATAGAAACAGACTGCTGTGAACGTCAAATGTGTGGACCTGGCCGTGGTTTCATACTCCACGTAACTGACAACAACCAACAGGAAGTGATGCGCATCATGCGCCCCTTCAAGTGCTGTGCAGGTAACGCTTCCCATTTTCCATACTATTCAGTCACTTGTTTTGCTTTATTTCTTTTAAAGGTCATTTATTTGAGATTGATAGATACCAAACTTTCAAATTCTTGAATTCTATTGACCAATTTCACGTGACGTCAGACGCGATCGGCGCGCGCAACATGGACCCAGAAAATATACCAGTGTCACAAAACATCGTGTATATTAGTCATTTTGAAGACGGCATTATTGTGCTCTATTTTCATAAGTATGTATCGTGACACACACAGAAATATTCGCATACTTCCCTAGTTTTCATATATGATACTCACTTTTTATTTGGAATTGTATTTCATCAGCTTTGACCAGATCTATAACTTGTGTTTTTGTCTCAAACCCAAGCCAAGGCGCTGGATGTACTTACTTTTGACGTGATAACTTACGATCGAATGTAGGTTAGTGACAGTAGGTAGATTCATAATAATAGTAAGTTTACCATTCTCTACTGTTTATATATGTGAAACATATGACGTTTCGCCATGGTGTACTACATGGCTTCTTCAGACGTTGTTGTGTGAGTATCACAACGAGGCTGGAGTAGCTGGAGCAGCGCGTGTGGTACCTCCCTCCCTCTGTTGTTATTTAGGGCCGGGTTCCTCTGGTGTATCTTGAGGGCTTCAAGTATCTGTCGTCTTGTTTTTCCATCCTCTTTCCCCAGAATTTTGGTGTTGTCTATATCGAAAGTGTGGCCTGTCTCTTGGATGTGTTCTGTGATGGCTGAATTGGATGTTTCATGTCTGTGTGTTCCTTGAACCTGATCTTGAATTGTCTTTTGGTCTCACCTGCGTACTGTTGTGTTGCATGTGATCTCGTAAATTACTCCGCATTGGTCTTCTTTGGGGGTCTTATCTTTCAGTTGTACAAGGTATTGCCTAATGGTGTTGGTGGGCTTGGTGTAGGTGTTCACTCCATTTCTCTTGAAAATTCTGACAAGTTTTTCTGTCAGACCTGGAATATATGGAATTCCTATTTGGAAGGAGTTGCTACTTGTTGTTCCTTCTTTTTCACCTTTTTTTGCTGTTTCATTCTTTTTGGGGATGGTAATGGCCCAAGGTTTATAACCATTGATGGTTAGGACTTCTTTGATGTGTCTAATTTCTTCCTTTTTTTCTTTTGGATCTGAGACGATATCCTCTGCTCTTTGAAGGAGGGTCCTGGCCACTGATCTTTTGTGGTCAAGTAGATGGTTCGAGTCCCAGTTTAGATATTGGTCAGTGTGTGTGGATTTCCTGTAGACTTTTGTTCTAAGGGAGCCATCATCTTCTTTGACTACCATCACATCCAAGAAGGGTATCGGGTTGTCCTCTTCTTCTTCTCTTGTAAACTTGATGTGAGGGTTGATGGAGTTTATGTGGTCAGTGAATTCATTAATGCATAGTTGGTGTAAAATGGTGAAAGTGTCATCTACATATCTGAACCAGACGTGGGGTGGGTGGGGAGCTGTGGAGAGGGCTTCTGATTCAAAGTCTTCCATGACCAAATCTTCCACTGCGGGGGATACTGAGGATCCCATGGGAGCTCCATGTATCTGTCTGTAGAAGACTCCTCTACATACGAAATAGGTGGTTTCCAGGCAGAACTGGAAAAGTTCTGTGATTTGGTCTATCTGTAGTTCTGTGTTCTGTTGCCAGCTATTGTCTGTAGTTAGTTTCTTGTGGATTGTCTTGATAGCTAGATCTATGGGTATGCAAGTGAAGAGGGATGACACGTCAAATGATACTAGTTTTCTTGGTGGAGGGACTTCCAGGTCTCTGATTTTCTTGACGAAGTCTGCGCTGTTTTTTATGGCATGTCCGTTTTTTCCTTTCAGTGGGTTGAGTATGCTTGAAAGTACCCATGCTGCTGGGTAGGAGATGCTACCAATGCTAGAGACTATGGGTATCAGTGGGACTAGTTTTTTCTGGACTTTGGGTAGGCCATAAAATTTGGGTGCTACTTCTGTTTTTGGATGGAGCTTGTGGTACATGTTGTCAGATAGTCTTTTTTCTTTCTTCCATCTGTTTAAAATATTTGACAGTTTAAGTTTGTATTTCTGGGTGGGATCTTTGTTGATGATCGTGTACGTTTTTTTGCCATCTAGTAATGCATTCAATTTTTTGTTGTATTCATTGGCACTCATTATAACTGTAGCTTTCCCTTTATCTGCTGGTAGTATTTTGATGTCTTTGTCCTTCTTTAAGTTAGTCATCGCTAATCGTTCTTGTTTTGAGATGTTAGGTTTGGTCATTTTATGGGTACTGATGGCCCTGGCGACTTCATTTCTTAGCAGAGATATTTGTGCATCGTCCTTCAAGGTATCCAGCCTCGTTGTGATACTCACACAACAACGTCTGAAGAAGCCATGTAGTACACCATGGCGAAACGTCATATGTTTCACATATATAAACAGTAGAGAATGGTAAACTTACTATTATTGTGATAACTTATGTTAATTCGACGTACCATAGACTTTTTGTGACGCTGCTCTTGTCGCACGCTCTTGTGGTGCTAGTGAGGCCATGTTAGTCTAGTTCTTTGCGTCAACCAAACACTTATCAATATTTCTTCATCCTTTTTGTGACACCTTTATATGGTATTGTTTTCTGGTAAAGTATGTACTTTTACATGTTCTAGTAGTATTATTATGTTTCATATTTCTTTTGAGTAAAAATTATTTGAAAAAATCTAATAAAAAACAGCCACCTGCTCTACAGTATCATTGTTTACGATCGAACGTCGAACGTGAGTACTACATTCTTGAATGTGTTCATTGTGTTGGTAATAGGTATTTATATACATGATTCTTTACATCACAACACATTCTTTTCACTTACATTGACAGTTTCACCAACTATCTGTTGGCATCGTCGGAATGACACTTCTGCGCATGACAGGAGATCATTCCCGCCGATGCCCGCCGAGAACCGGATCGTAAACTCGTGCGAGTTGGTGGCCCCCCTCGTCACGGTTCATGACCTGCCTGTACGTTCGGATATTGATGAAACCGGGGGTATAAAGTTTACTCACGAAGAGGAAAGTGAGGGCTCAATCCCTTTTCTTGATACTCTGATTGTGAGAAAACAAGACAGAACTGTGAAAGTGTTAGTATACAGAAAGAAGACTCATACTGACCAATATTTGCATTTCTCTTCACACCACCCACTCCAACACAAGTTGGGAGTCATTCGCACTCTCATGGATAGATGTGAAGAGATAGTGACCGAAGAGGAAGACAGGAAGAAAGAGGAACAACATGTAGTTGAAGCTCTGAGCAAGTGTGGCTATCCTGAGTGGACGTTTAAGAGAGTGAAACACCAGAAAGCGACCAAACTGAAAAGGGAAATGGACAAGATCAAGAAGAGAAATGAAGGTGAAAGATCAAAGGGTCTAGTAATCTTACCATATGTGAAAGGTGTGACTGAGGGCATATCCAGGATACTGAATAAACATCGTGTGTCTACGGCTGTCAAACCCAAACAGACAATCCGGAACTTGCTAGTACACACGAAAGACAAAGTGGATAAGTTGGACAAAAGTGAAATAGTGTATAAAATTCCATGTAAATCATGTGATCAAGTGTACATTGGGGAAACAGGAAGAAAGTTTGGGACAAGGATAAAAGAACATTTGAAAGATGTAGAAGTGAATAAGAAAGGAGCATTTACTAGAGCCACAAAGAAGGAATCTCTGACGGAACTTACCAAAAGTGCTATCACGGACCACGTGAACCAACACAATCATGATATAGACTGGGAAGGTTCAAGTGTAATAGACAGGGAGAGTGACTGGAAGACAAGGACAATCAAAGAGGCAGTGCATATCCGAACGTACAGGCAGGTCATGAACCGTGACGAGGGGGGCCACCAACTCTCACGCCTTTACGATCCGGTTCTCGGCGGGGATCGGCGGGACTGACTTGAAGTTGACTTCCTGTCATGCGCAGAACTTAGAAGTTTCATTCCGACGATGCCAACAGATAGTTGGTGAAACTGTCAATGTAAGTGAAAAAAATGTGTTGTGATGTAAAGAATCATGTGAGTACTACAGCAAAAAACGGACAGGAAGTGTATTAGCAGGTCAGATAATCCTGTTATTTAAACTAAATTATTCTAATTATGACGCATATTTGAGAAAAAATGCTTAGATGCATGGATACGTAAGGGCTTTGTTATTGATACACCATGGTTTGGGATAACTTGGATGAGTATTTCTTACAGAAAATACACCTCAAAAGTCGGACTTTCTGGGTCGGTTCTCATACAATTATAAGGCAATTCTCGCCACGTGGTCAATGTTTTGGGTCCATGTTGCGTGCGCATCCTCCGACAGGTGCCCGTGTTTACAAACACTGGAAGAGGTCTATTGTACTGGAAGTATTACATTACATAAGTAATGATCATGGAAATACATTGATCTCAGGCTTTCCTTGCTGTGCTGGAAACTCGTGTAATGGCTGCCTGACTTGGGAACTCAGCGTTGAGGCTCCAGTTGGACAGACAATTGGTTATGTCAGACATGAGTAAGTGCATACTAGTATCACATTATCCCTGGGCATACCCCAGCGTTATAACCTCATTGGTCTACATGTGCTTCTACATTGACTTCATGGTCAAATATGAACTCATGTAGATGATATCTACAGCATACCGGTACTTGATGTCAAAGAATATTTGCACGTATTTTACTGAACATATGATGGCGATGAAATACCGGTATGCAGCGGTATGTAAACCAAACATTTAGTGAAAAAATTTACAGTGGGCTGGACATTATACATTGTCCAAATGTAGATAAAACATTTTTGAGGATGACCCAATGTTCATATAAAACATCTGTTCTGTTTATATTTATCTGTATAGTTTGATTCTATGAATTATGCATATTTTCCTTACCATACATGTATGTGATCACATGTAAAAATGTGATTAGATTGTGGATAAATTCTATTCCTCACAGTTCTGTGTAGCAAGCACATTCCTACCATTATAGTAATAGCTGAAGACACATTTTTCAACCCTAAGCTTCCATACCTCTGTGTAGAGATAAGTGACTAGGTAAGTAGGCTGAGCATTAGAGACCATGGTTTGTCTATGTAACCGTTTAACAGCTTTCTAATTAGGATGATGGTATCATTATGGTCTTATCACTAAAGGATCATTCTGGTCTAATAAACAAAGGATTATGAGTTTGTGACGCTTCACGGCTACTTGATGTAGTTATGGAAGCTTTGGGTGGAAACTCCTGTTTTCATCTATGACAATATAGTTGTAGAAACGTACTTGTGACAGAGAACTATATAAGAGAGAGGAATATGATTGAATACACAAGCAAGCTTTGAAAACACAGCCCTACCTAATGGAGCTGTTAACGGCATAAACTAAGGCATAAACTAAACGAGTGCCATACACAATAGTATTTAAGAATCTTGTGATTTCTAAGATTAATATAATCAGCTACAAGTTTTTGATATAAATATATAAATATTGTTCCTATTCATATAATAAAGGAAATTGACCTTATAAGGCAGAAAAAGGACTAAACTATGACAGTGTGTACCGTTTGATCTTTTTGACAGATGTTCTTCATGGAAGCCTAAATTTGGCATTTATGACACTGATCATCAACAGCTAGCTGTCAGTGAAGGACCATGCTGTGTTTGCAACTCACCATGCTGCGGTGATGTTGAGTTTCCTGTAAGTACATGTAATTACAATTCCCGATTAAGGTTTATATTGGGGTATCAAGCTGTAATTTGCAGTACGGCTCTTTGTGACGCATCACTACTTTATTCCCTTTTGCATAAAACATTTTATGTGTAAAAACTTTACCATTTGATAAATGTCGGTAGCCCCTGGCTGCAGGCAACTCGGCCTGCCTTTGAAGACTTACAATTGCAATGTATACAAATTAGCTAATCTGCTGCATACACATTAAATCATTAGATTAATAGCGGGTTTAATTCATGTAACCAGGCTGAACCTAAAAATTGATTGAGGCTATCTCATAAATACAGCAGAACCTCCAATTAAGACCACCTCTATATTGAGACCACCTCTGTAATAGGACCATTTTCTATGCTCCTAAACATTCATAAAGCAACCAAAGTGAACCTCCATATAAAGGCCACCTCTCCATTGAGACCACTTGAGGTCAGTCCCACAGGCGGTCTTAATATAGAGGTTCTACTGTAGTTATTTCATGGTGCAAGATTTTATGATTTGTAACAGTTTCCATTTTGTCTCATGAAATCATACCGTAGTTGAATTTTCGGCATAGCCCACCTCATTTCCAACTCCTATTCCAAAGACCTTGATCTGCCATGTGTCCTGTGATGTTGACATATCGCTGCCACATAATACTTTGGAGAATATGGCTTCCAGATTAGGAAGAAGCATTATTAGAAGGACATGATGGCTATTTTGTGTACTGTTTGTTAAACTGTACAAATGGACTCCGTCACTGTGTGGTTGGTTCAATTATGAAAAGTAGAAACGGAGGATTGTTAAGTGTGTATGCGGTGGTTGTTGGGGTGGGTTGATCCTCTTGTTTTATTATATTGCTAAATGATGGTGTCAGAAAAAAAAAGAATTGATGTAATACTAATTGTTGCACGCCCGTGGCCGTGGGGGATGTATGTGTGTGTCTCTGACGTGTGTGTAGACTGCGGAGTAATGACTATCCTTTGAAGTTGAACTTCCAATACGTTTATTGTTCACACATATCCTTCATATATTCATCAGTCACATTCATACATACAGTAACATACTATAGCTACATCAGCCTATCATTACATGACACTGCTGTGCACTCTATACTCGCACAGTGACTAGTAGACGTAGTGTAGACCTACTCCAAACATAGTAACACATGTACACATAGTAACACATGCAGCTGTTATATGCAGACACCAGACATGCAGACATGACTGTCTGTATGTTCACCTTGAGTCATATGATTATGAAACATGATTAACATACATGCTTCATGGCTAAGTATGTTTCACCTTAATCTACATATAACTGAGATTAACAACATGTCATATCACTTGGTATAAGTGTATTCAACAATACTAGATGCACTATCAATCGAACCGCATAACACTAATGGGTATGTTTTTACAGTTAAAGCCTCCCCCCTCCCCCTCATCACATTTATTAAATGGTTAAATGAACATCCCATAAGCAACACAAAAAATCAAACACTTACAGGTATGGACCTTGTATTGCACTTCAGTTTGCGCACTTCTGCTATAGGTGTATGACCCTCAGAAGAGCCAGGAGATTGGTATGTGTGCCAAGCAATGGTCAGGAGCACTCACAGAGTTCTTCACAGATGCCGACAACTTTTGTGTTAAATGTAAGAAACCACTTATATAGCCTTAGTTGAGCACTTGTATAGTTCAAGGTATAATTTTTAGTAATTTTGATTTTCATAGGAAGCTCTTTTTTCATTAGAATTCTTAGTTGATCCCCTCCTCCCATGCAGATCAACTCGAAAATCATGCAGGGGCTTCCCCATTTCCTCAAAACCTGTTCCTGACTTGTGGACGGTAAATTAGGTATAGAATTCATTTTGATGCCAAATTGTTCAATAGAAATAAGAAGATGAGTTTTGGTCTAGACTTGATCCAGATTTATTAGAATTTACAAGTATTGACCTGATTTTATATAAGTTTTTAAATTACTATTGGACAGTTGAATTTATAAACAGACTGCTAACATTTGACGAAAGGTACCCTGGAAAACATATGAGACTTCATTCAAATGTGACCAATGATTTTTATTTTGTATGATTCTTATACATATAGGTAGTAAAATTAGATATAGAGCCTTTTTTCATACATGTAGAATTATATTCAACCACTCCAGGTTGGTGTCATTCAGTCAAAGGCTGCATTTTGTATCTACCCAGTACATGTATATCTCTTTGTAATCTGCAGAGAGCATTGTGACGTACAAGAACATAAGAGTGTGGAATGTTACACACCATAATGCAAATTTAGACTGTTTGACACTTGAATAGCTGTCTTGCTGAATTGATGCATTTTTTTTCTAGTTCCTTTGGACATGGACGTTCGGATGAAGGCATTGTTCTTTGGGGCGATGATGATGATTGTAAGTAACTGCCTCATGTATCATAACTGCTCGGTTATATCAATTAAGATACATTGATGGATTTAATTTAGAGATGTCAAGATCCTTCAAAGGTTTGAAGCTTTGTATCTTGAAACCAGATTCAAATACTAAAAGAAAATGAAGATATGAAAATATTAATTGTGAGCTATCTGTAATTTTATATTTTTAAGAGCATTCTTAAATGTTAACAGGTAAGATATATGCAATAAAAAATAATAATCATTCAATAAGTATTTTTATCTACTACTGCTATCATTATTTATATATATTAGAGGCTTAATATAATACATGTACCATTAGTTGAAAATTGCTTTGAAAATAGAAACAAATTGTGATTTTTTTTTTCAGGATTTCTTATATTTTGAAAAGAAAAAGAATGATAATTAACAATGGTGATTATGAAATGATTTCTCATTCGTGTCAGTCTATTAGAATGAAAGATTGCTGATCTCTCAATGAAATATGTGATTATGATAACATAGTCTTTTTCTTTGAAATTCCTGATAATATAAATACCAATCTACTGTATGCAACTATGGCCCACACAATTATAAAGGCCTATGCCAAAATATGGATCATGTCAATATCTACTATCATCTCCTTAATAACTTTGCAGCGTGAAAAATTATCAAAAATTTAATAGCAGTTCAGGGTAGAAAATCATTTCAAATTTAATAACAGTGCAGAGTGTAATTTCTAATCTGTACACATACTAAATGTATGTCAATGTTTAAGAAATTTGTGTAGGTTTAATTCTCTGCAGACTTTGTCTACTACAAATAAAGCATGGTTGAGTAATATAAGATAAAAAAAACAACCTTGCACTTGCCTTTTATAACGAGAATATTGAGCACTTTTTCCGTTTTCCTTCACATGTCTGCAATGTATGTGGTACATATACATTTCCAACTATTACTGAAGTCAAATAGTAAGTCTGAAATCGATTCAATACGTATGATGTTTGTTACACTACATATAGACACGTGATATCTGGATGCATTCTACTTGAGGCGTTCTAACTGTGACATAAATACGTTGTAAATTTGTTATGAAGTTGACACTTTAGAAGGGTTGTTATGATACATGTATAATAGATATGTATTGTTTTTGGGTCACTATACATTAATTCAATAGACAAATTTGTTGAATATTGCCCTTGCAAGCTCAGGCAATATTCCACATATTCAGGCATTGAATTCAGGCATATTGACCTCAAAACCATAACATATTTCTTCAATATTTACATGTTAGTAAAGTGAACAGAAAATAGATAGCTATGCAGTATATTTTCCTAAATCACTGGTTCCTAATATATATCAGAGAGTAACAAATGATATATGCAAGGTTGTTGTGGCAATACGTGCAGAGCGGAATTCATCTATGCAGGGTGGGAAAAAAGATTCAATTAAATAACTTTGCATGCACCACTGCTATTTAGGAGTTGATAGTAGACCAATGTAATTACAATATAAAACAAGTTCATGTAAAGACCTATCTCTTAAATTGGAAATGTTTCAAACCAAAAGCCCATGTAGTGTGGTCATAGTTGTTTATGGTAATGTAATGGGTCTAATATAGTTATCCTCCAACTACATGTATCTACAATTTATGTCAGGTTAGTGGGAAACTCTAAATAACTGTCACAGATGCACTGTGGGGAGCATTTGATTTGGTGCTCTGTCCCTTATTTTTTGCATCCAAAAAGCATGGGGCACAACTGGCAGTGCCGACATGTACGTTGGCGCTAAGTTTTTTCTCTGTGTGCTATGTCTACATAACAAACCAAAGAATAGGTCCAAGGGCCAATACAATGAGTCCTGGCATACATAACCACAAACTATAAGAATTTTATGGGTCCCGTTGGATGCACAATTTTTATTCTTTGCATCGTACTGAAAAATAATGAGTTCTGGACTCATATAAATCTATATAAATCACTGTACATATAGTACAACTTTTGTGAGTCTCCGTATTGCCTAAAAAAACGTGCTTTCACTGCACTAGACACAGAGAGATCCCCCATGGTCGCCTTGAGTTTTTGGTAGTACAGAGGCTGCACTGACAGTTGTATCCTTGGCTTTAGCCTGATCAAGTGTTTTGTCAAATGAACAGGAAATGAAATGTTTAATTAAGTAACTCAAAATGTTCCATGTGACAGCAAGGCACTTATTTTATTGCTTTGAATGATCATGTAACTATCCATGCAACAAAATTCTGTCTCAGCTGATGACACTCGATCAGGAATTTCATACTTAGATTAATATCCATATGTATGGTCTTACCTTCATACATTCACAAGCACTTCTTGTTATTGACAACAACCATATGACTGGGCGTAGACTGGCCTTCGTTATCTCAGACAGTAAATAAAATATTTTGTTTTCTACTATCAAAGGCATATTATTTCATGTGCATAGATTATTATTGCAAGATACATCGATAAAGCAATATAAGAATTATAATTATGTTTAAGATTTATGGTGGTATATTCTTCTATTTAGTTCATGAGCACTTTTTAGTGTTTGCCCTGACGTAGATTTTACTGCAAGAATGCTTGTTGCCAATATCAGATCAAACTTCTATTTGTAGGCTATGAGTGTACTTTGATAAAGATTTGTCATTATTCTAACTTTTCAAAAATTTTTGAGACAAATGAAACCAATGTTTTATTTTATAAACATTGGACAAGAATTTTACCTATTGGGGCTGTATGAGGCAAGGGAGGCAACTGCCTCAATATGTTTTGGGATTTAAAAAATTTCTTTGGAGACCATGCTCCCAACCCCTATGCGAGGGTGGTGTTTGCTTGCATCCTTGCCCAACATATTTTGCCTCCCATCTTATGCAATTCTGGCTATGACCGTGCCTATGTAGCCTATAGTTGATATCATTAATCTTATATTGCATATTCTAAGGCCCAGAAAATTATAGGCAAATTATATGCATTGTATAAGAAATACTTCTCCAATCTTTGTCAAACTTTCACAGTTGTTGATGGATTGATATGCATATCATCAAATTTATGTAAAATGCAAGCAAACATGACCTCCGTGCCACATCCATGGGGAAGAGGGGCAAGCCATCCCTTTCATTTTTCTTCATTTTGCATAATTCTCAGACCAAGTAGGCCAATTTTATATGTTTTGTAAAGTTCAGATCATTTAGCTTTTTTTAATCTATCCCACAAAATTCAACTTAATGCTAAATAGAAGTTACAAATCATATTTCATTTTCAGGATTTTCTCTACTTTGAAAAGAAGAAAAACAATTAAAAATCATTTACTGGTATGTTGCTTCTTTGAAGTGTTAGATTGTAGATTGATACAAAATGTCAAATTATTAGAAATTTTCACAACTGCATGCCGCTCTCAGATCCTTCTACTTGTCACTGCTTTTCTGCTTTTTCATATTTTTGATTGCTTTTCTAATGTCACAGTTTTTGTTTTACTTTTTTTCCCTCAGCCGTTTGAAAATATCTTCAAAACATGTTTGTTTCAATTTTAATTTTAATGTAAATTTGTCAAAATATTATGCTTGCCAAAATAAAAGGTACTAGCACAGAGACTATAACAAGCTCCAATGTCAACTTGATATATTACACTTCACAATCCAATGAATCGTTTGATTTCTACAACAGTTATCTGACTAAAAGCAACCTTTTCCTTTTCCTCAACATGCTTACCCTGCTCAAGCTGGCACGTACACTCAACATTATGCTGAGTGTGAATGCTCAGCAAATGCTCTGTATCTAAATGACATCTGAAATTTTTAAATTGTATTTCTGTTCCATTTTACATTTACATTTTAAACTTAGTGTGTAAATTTTAATCTTATATTTATTGACAAAGACAAAAATTACTTCTGTATATATGTAACAAATATTCTTGTTCTTTCAGGACTACTTGTACTTTGAGAAAAAGAAATAAAAACTGGAAAATAATTGAAAAGGATGACAAGATTGAATTATTGTTTTATTTAAGGTATATTTCATAAATATAACAATCAAAACCAAGATTGGTATCAATTCATGTTGCAAGGAAAATTAAAGATCTGCCGTTGAACAATAGTCATAATTGTTGTGTAAATGTTTTTAAGACAGAAATACATGTATTGTACAACATGCTATTCCAAGTCAAGGACTTAGGATCAATGAGGGTCATTTATGTTAGACAATTGATGACATGAGTGTGTAATTTTTATGCATAGACCTTTATGTTTTTGTCATCGAACTTTAAAACATCAATAATTGGTATTTAGGGCATATAAAGTTAATTGCAGATAGACATAATAACGTAGGTCCATAATTTTCATATTCACAAAAATATCAATGTTTGACATCAATCATTGTCATGGGCATTACCGGTATGTTATTTCTTATATCTGCTAATGGCTAATATGTTGAACTGGACTCATGCCGTCCTGTGGCAAGAACATGATTAAGTATTAACCAGTGTATACATGTACTATTATTGTTTAGTGTCCGGTAATGGAGAGAATCTGAATCAGGCAATTATCTCAAAAGTATTGCATAACATTTTGTCGGAATAAGTCTAGAAACCTGTCAATATATCTGTGAAAGTCTCATAAAGATCAGGCAAATATTTCTGATAATTTCCTATATAGCCCTGTAGTAAACTCTGAGGTAGAATTTTCACTTTTGGTACCATTTTTAAATGAGATATTATTTACTATAAAGTTTTATATGAAACTATTAAATATCTATCCCATCTTTATGAAACTTACACATAAAGCTTACACAGACAGCTTGATATATATTTACAAATTTTACTTCAGCTACATGTACAATTGTACATTCAATACTTTAGAAGATAATCTCCTTATTCCAATTTTTTCCATCACCCTGAAAAGAGTAATACGCGTCGACTACATACCGGGTATTTCTCTACACCCCATATTGATGCATACTTCGACTACATTTCGGTGTCCCACAGTCTCCCACTGCATGTAAATCTGTTTGTACATATTAAATATTCGCATTTCATTAGACGATCTGATTATACCAAAAGTATATATATCTGAGGTACTCACTCATATTATGTACTGCTTTGCATGAGATATACTTGAAATGTTATATATTATTCATCTGAAAAATCTATTTTAGAATAAAACATTTTTTGCCGTCTTGGTGAGATTTATATTTTATTGACATGCCTACTTTTAGAGGTAATATTTGTGTCCTGTAGCTCTTCAGGGATTTTGTGATACTTTTAAATATGTAAATGTCCTGTTTCTTCAGTCGTGATAATATAATACTTAACTTTTTATTTTGATTATATATTTAGGTAGTGTAACTGATCTGAAGTGTTTCTTTTTATGTTTAACCGTAATATGTATAATATTTAACATTAAAATATTCTATATTAACATGTTACTTTACAGTTAATTTTTTTTTGTACTTATATGTAGAATATAAATATTACTATTCAAACTTTTTTAGAAAAGGTGATACCACTTTTATTTATCAGATAAGATTTATTGAATTATTAATGATAGTTTGACCAAATAGTCATATGCTAATGGTCAATGCACAACTGTATGGTGATTATAATGACATCATATTATTAAAAATTTATATACCAAAGTTGTTTTGTTGCTTTATTAGTATATTGGATGCACTTTATGGAGGGGGGGGGGGTATATATACCACCCCTTGATCTCAAAATCTCAATAAATTAATGTTACAAATCTCAATTCAAAAGCCCTTTTCTCAAATCTCAATCAATTGATCTCAATGAATTGAAAGGTCAAATCTCAATTCTCAATGAATTGAAAATCCAAATCTCAACTCTCACTAAATTGTATCATGTATATGAGAGCCGTTTTATGCACATAAACATATGAAAATTAATTTTAACAAGCGAGATCTAATGATGTCTGGACCTGCGTCGCGTGTAACAGGAATGTTATATGAATATAACATTCCTGTGAATATGCACATCTACATATATGAAGTTCTTGTTATAAACCAAGTTTCATTGCTGTATGTTGAGTTGTAGCAGAGATAAGCTATTACTAGTAGAGGAGGCAAAAAATTCCTCAGTTTCAAAGTCTGACAAACAGGCATAACTGCTATAAAAATTGTAGAATATAATATCCCTGCTAATAAGAAGCACAAAATTTCTAAGTTCAAAGAGGCATAACTACCAGAGATAGATAAATGCATATGTTAGCTACTCACTGCTATTATATTGATATTAGAATTTATACTTAATGTTCTCGTGTTCAACAGGACAGTTATTCAGGAAGCACATTTAGTGTTAAAAATATATAAGAAGACCCCCTCTCTATAGTTGATAGCAGTATCATAGGCAGGAGGACGTAATGACAAAATTTTAAAATTATTTCTCAATGTTATTATGGGGAGGGTACCCCCCCCCCACCGGGTGTTACATGTTTTATGTTGGGTCACCCAGGTTAGGAGTAGCGGAGACAAGCTTTTGGACAAGCTATTTATAGTATAAGATGTACACAATTTCTAAGTTCAAAGAGGCATAACTCCCATAAAAATTTGAGAATCAAAATTCCCTGTCAATACGCACATCTAGATCATTGCTGTATGTTGAGTCGTTTAAGAGGAGTAGCGGAGACAAGCTATTAGTATAAGAGGCATACAATTTTGAAGTTCAAAGAGGCGTAACTCCCATAAAAATTTGAAAATCTTGATGTTTGTCCTTAGCCTGAACTGCAAGGCGATTTGGTGCCATATGGTCCTGGGTTCGAATACCACCAGAAACTATGTGATAAAGTCGTAACCTGACTCGCAGTCATATGTCTGACGACTCAATTACATATGATATATTCTCAAGTCTAAAACATCATGAATCATTTCAAAGTCACAGTTTTGTTTTACATTTTCTCCCTCAGTCCTTTGAAAAATATCCTCAAAAACATGTTTGCCTCAATTTTGTAGTAAATTGTCTCAATTATTCTAAATGTATTGCTTGCCATAATAATATCTTAGTTTCTGGTCATTTCCCTCACCTCCAACAATCACGCCGAGTATCATTGGTGTTTTACACCGGGAGGATCATATTCATCTTGAAAGCAAATTAGTTTGTTTGTTTTTAGTTAGTATTTAGGTTTTTTACATATGCATCACCTTGAGCGACAACAGAAAGAGTAACATATTTTAATAGATATGTTTTACATGAACTCCCGACTTGGTTGTTGTTGTGCACCACTTGGATTCCATACCAGCTTTTCACACTTTCAACCTTTCATGATTATCCCAGTAGCTGCCTGACAGGAATTCTTTAGAAAGTGACTGTATGGTGATTATAAGGACATCATATTATCAAAAATTAACATACAAAAATTGTTTTGTTGCTTTATTAATACATTGGATACACTTTATGCAGATAAACATATAAAAATCAATTTTACAAAAATACACCTGTAACATATACAATATACTCAATGGTAATAGATATACTGATGAGAGTGAAATAGATTGCTAAACCTGAAATCTTGATGTTTGTTCTTTTGTAATTCAACTTGCAATATTCCTCTCAGTTAACCCACATGTACAAACGTACAAATTTTAAGTTTAGTGTATAATTTTGCATGATCTGCTAAAATATGATCATAAGAGAACCACATACCGATGACCATAAAAAATTATAAAAAAAACTAACAATGATGGAAAATAACAAATAATATGTGATAAACAACCATACAAACACAGTCACACATGATCACATTTGCTCTAGTTTACACGTACTAGCTATTCTCACATTTCAATGTACACTTACATAAGATTTGATGAGTAAGGTTCATTGCATATTGCATATTCACTAATATCAATGTACACTGTACATGTACAATATTACAATATATTAAGTGACCATCAAATACTTAGGATTTCATCTAAATCATTTCTATACACATCAGATAAAAATTTCAAAGAATGAGTACTTCAATAACTGGTTTTAAAGGAGGCCCCTTAATTCATATGTAAAATAGGTACATTTTCCGACCTATTTGGTTAACACTTTTATTCGATCACATACAAAATATTTTTGCATGTGTGAAAACAAAAATACAGGAAGTTCTCCTTTACCTGTATAGATGGTGTGTATATTAGCACTTTAACACCTCCGGAGTCATTTGAAGTGACTACAATTAAGCAAGCTTATTTCTTTCAGAAACATCCGACGAAATCATCACAATTGTGTATAGAAAAGTTACAAAATGTGTCACACTTTTTATTACCAAACTAGATTTACACCTTATAATGTAAGCCTGATCATTGGTAACACTGATGGTCAACTCCTTTGTCAGTCCAATATAAGATGCACAGAAATGAGCATTTAATAAAAAATAATAATAAGCCTTGACAAACTTTTGTTGCAATGGTTGCACATTGTTAACATTCCTGTTATTATAGAAAATCACACCACGCTTTTGGTTGAACATAAATGATTAATAATATGCATTTCATATGGTCTTGTTCATTTTTCGTTGATTTGGAGAACCCACTCAAAAATATTAAATTACGAAATGTGATGTTTGAATCTGACAATTAAATTCCAGAATTAGTTTGGTGGGAAAGGGGCAGTGGGGGAAGAGGGGGAACACACTCCCTGAATCAATTGTTTTTAACTTTTGTCTAACTAACAATTGAGTAGTTCTTGTGACACTAGCTGTAATCTTGCTGTAATCTGCAGGACGTGTGTGAATATAGGTAGAGGAGACCAGCCTTGGGAGTATGTGAACCTTCAAAGCAAGTAATGGTTATGAAGCCTCAGGCAAATTTGAAATCACACTAGCTGCTGTTTAGTGTTCTTTTGTGTAAAATGGGCAGCGTGATCTTTATTGCATAGTCGAAACTCATTAGTTAACATTTCACAGCATGCAGCTTCAACTATTCTTTGAATAAACTTGTACAATAATTGTGATCTTACATAAAAGTATAGCAGTAACACTAAATCTTGTATTTCACATGTATACAAATTGGCACTCAATTTCAATCATTCAAATATGTTTTACATACTCATGTCATCTATTAGTATCATTACTTTATGTTTTAACTAGTTAAAAAATGTAAAAAAAGGTAATTTTCATCTTCTTTTGTTCACTGAAAAACCCACCTGGCAATTAATGCACAAGTACATAAACTTACAAACAAGATTGCAAAATAAACTATTATTATTTATTAAAAACCCAAAAAACAGTGAAATTTCATTTTGGTATCCTTTCCTCTACCCGTTTTAATCTCTTGTAAAAGATTGAATTTCAACGCCAATACTAACATACCAAGCCTTCTTATCATACAACACTTTTCAAAAACGCAACAAATCATAATTTGAGAAATTATTAAAAATATTTCACATCTATGCGATGACTTTGTCATAATAACCATGGGCTCCTCCAACTTTGTCGAACATTTGACACACAAAGCGGACACTGGAATACGGCATGTTGTGTCATTTGCACAAAATGACTACATGTACTTCCCACACAATATAGTACATTTATACTTCCATTTCATTGTTTGTGCTTCCTACAAATAGATAAAAATGAACACTACTTAACAGCAGTTTTTCCATAAGTTCAAAGGCATATTCCTCATGTGTCTAAAAAGTACAACATGCTTCATATATAAATTTCACAAACAAATCAAATTTCTTTGTAAAGTTTGGTCTCAAGAGCTTTATCTGTATTCACAAAGAAATAAGAATTTTATTCTTCATTTCCCATGAAAAACCAGTCAGCAACTCCTAAAATCACAGCAGCTGCTGTACCAAGTGTCAGGTATAAAGTAGTTGGCGAGTGAAGTATTGCTCTCAGTAAGAAGTGGCCTAGTCATTGCATTGGGTTTTTGCGCTTTACAAAGTTCAGCACACGATGCAGGGCTTTCAACCTGTCTTTCAAAGAGGTCATTGCAAGAATCGCCAGCTGAAATTAGAAATATAATCATTTAACAACTCATATACGCTAAATAATTTTTAATACCGTAACTATGACTCCAAACTACAATGTATAATAGTTTAACTAACCTGTGCTCTTTGGTCTAGTGGCAAAACCGCACATAGCCACCAATGCCATGTTGGCCCATTTGGAGTTGACAAGGGTTGATGCTCCATTTCAGGAAAAGCACCAAAATGTCGAGTTATCTGTGCTCTAGGCATTGCCGGAATGGACAAAAACCAGGATGATGCTTCAGAGTGCATTTGGTTGTGTAATTCTTTCAGTTCTATAGAATAAAATTGTAACTTATTCTTATTAACCTTGCACGCAAATATTAGCCTAGGAATTCATGCATCAGCAGCATGTAAGAATTACATGTTCAAATACCAACAGTATATATGTATTTCTAAATAAGTTTTCAGCATAGCAGACATCAAATGTTCAAATAGGTTAACTTCACTCATCCTCATGTTCCTCACCTTGCAATTCTTGGGGGTTAGTAACAGCCTGATCTTTGAGAAACTCCACCTTCGCAGTATTATAGCCATCCCTGGTTCCACGAGAAACAACCTTGAACCGCCGGCCTCCCATACAGTCCACCACTGATCGTCCATCAGGGAAGTATTGAACATCACGAACTTCAAGCATAACACCATAGTCGCAATAATTATACCTGCAAAAATAAAGATTTTAAATGCATTATTTACCTTTAAATTATTTTACAAAACCTTTCTTTGCAAAGTTTCCCAATGCATCATTTATTTGTAAATACATCAGGCATAAATGAACAAAATTTTGCAAATAAACTTAATTATGATTTCAAACATCACTGCTACTTTAATCTTAACAAATAGAACATAATAATGGACTTCAAGATTAGTTTTTATGAGATTTAATAAAACTTACTCATCACCATTGTTCATGTGCATGCACATGCCAAACTGTCTAGTACCGGACTCCATACATTGACGAATCATGAGACGATATCTTGGCTCAAACACATGAAGTGGGCATGGTAGCTGGGGAAACGCCAAAGTGCATACAAATATTGGGATCTCTCGTTGGCTTTCTGACTCAATCCTAAAAATAATCATATTTTTCATATTAATCATATTCAAATGACCACTTAATATCATGTTTGACATTTATGGATACTTATGGATACAAATATAGGACTTTTATTTTATAGCTAATTAGCTATTATGAAAGAATATACTTACTTTGCAAACTCGGCCATTTCTTCCTCATATTGGAGTTTCCTTTCTGCAACAGCCTCAGGAAAGTATTTGTTAAGAATCTGTTCCAGAGCATCAGTAACATTAGTTTGTCTATCAGCCAGGTACTGAAAGGAATCAAATGAACAAAGATAGCACATAATAATTAAGAACGACGACATTGTGTCCATAAAATATTATCAAGTTCAGAATTTACTCTATAACTATATTCAATGTTTTTTATATTCTTTAATATTTTCCAATAACGACTTGCTTCATAGATTTTTCTTTTATTAACACTCAGCAAAAATCGGACTGAAACTTTGTTAAGATGGATTCAATTGATTACAAGAATACATCAGTTGTGTGCTACCTCGACAAGTGAGCCTTTGCACAGGGGGCACTGAGGTGAGTGGTCCATGACACGGTCCAGGCACTGGCGGCAGAACGAGTGGCCACATGGTGTTGTGACAGGCAGGTACAGCAGCCTACAGGTATGAAGACAATGAAAGATTTTCAATTGATTTCTTTAACATTTTTATTTGGGGGCACGTCAAAAGGAAACTACAATGCACTTATTTCAATATCAACTAAATGTATATGGATTTTGCAGCATCATGAGAAAAATGAATTCATCATTTTTCAAGTAAAACAAATCTATTCAATGCATTGAAAATAAAAAAAAACTTTTAACATAATTCTTTTTACCTGAAACATAGACTGCACTCTAAGTCATCTTTGTTGAGGAGTTCAGGGGGCACATTTCGCTTGTTCTTCTTACATCCTACAAAATCGACATGCGTTTGAGATACACATGAGGAATTGATTATTGTCGATCCTACAACAGAATAGTTCACACAACGGTTAACATTTTCCAAGTATTACAATTGTTGTGCGAAACAAACCTTTCCTTTATGTAACTACACTGCTAGTTTAAGTAAATAAAATGCTAAACAAAACCATCAAATGTCAAGAGGATCTCAAATTTCTAAAATGTATAATTGACACTCAATAAAATCTATTAAATAATAAATATAATAGAAATAAAAAAATAAAAAATAAAACTCATGGAATTAGTTCTTATTGTTTCCTTTCATCAAATGTAGATGTAATAAGATAAAAATGCAAATTACAATATTAAATAGACTTACTGGCTTGTTTGTTGGGTATGGATCTTGTTGGACTCATTGGCTCCCTTTGCTCAGAAGCGAATGAGCGTTTGCGAGACACAGAGTGTTCAGGTGACAAATCAGCTGTGGAACTTGAGCGCTTCGGGTCGGACTCAAATCGCAGTGGCAGCAGTGGGGAGGAAGTGGAAGAGCCAGGAAGAGACGTAGCTGTAATAAGAGAGGCCAGTAAAATCGTGATACGAACATCCACTCAAGGGACCACACATAAAGGCCCTGTGGCAATTTTTCAAAAAATTTAAAATCTGGTCATTTCAAATGTCAATGTAAATATCCTTTTTAATGTGAAAACCAGCCCTCTAACTTGCATTGTCAACCATGAACAACAAAAGGCCAGATATAATAATATCTGAACATATTGATCATGCATACTACTGCATAGCCTTACAAGTGAAAACAAGATATTATGTTATTCCTTCTAATTTTCACTCATTCGAAGATTGCTTAGATTTCTCCCCTACAGGGTTTATCCCCTGGTCAACCTGCAGAAGTGCTCTACCCTTCATAAAGTGTATTAACAATTATCATCGGTTACTGCAGACAAGATTAACATGGATACAGACTACAGAGTCAATTTAAAAAAAAGAATCTTGAATGTACATATTTTTGTGCCTACAGAAATTGAGCATATTATCTAACAACAGGAATTCAAGTGAACAACATACCAGAAATATAATTTCAGAATATCACATAAATTATTTTTGACAAATAATATATCCCATTTATGATTACTATGTGGCCAGTGGCCAGTGGCCACCCAGGCTAATGTTGCTCAGTAGAGCTCAGAAAATGCTGCATGTTACATATACATTCATTTTATCCTCGCAATGACGTCACTATCTTTAATTATATTACTAATGAGTCTTACTCTGAAGTTATGTGCAGTAATTAGCTTATTTACATGCTTTTACCATTTCAGAGTTTTTAGAAATATTTCGTATGAAAATAATTTTAAAATACATGGAATCCTTTCTTTTATTTACTAATAATTACATTAGATTTTAATTTTTTTTTGAATAACTATGGCAGTTTTTTGTATGCTAACATTGGAAAAACATCTAGGACTAGATGTGGCCACACTTATTTTGCCTTTTATAATACACATGACATCACATTAAATAAGCATTATAGTAGTTTATTGTAGAGGTAAATTAATTCCAAATCATTTAAAATAATGAACCCTGAATTAATAATTTTCTTACAGAAAGAAATCGGACACTAACATATAAAGCACCATTAAACTCATTCAATAAACAAATGCTTCATGGAAACGGTTCATCGTGCCAGGCAAAATGCTTGCAAGTTGCATAAGGTCACATGATATAACATGCAGATCATGTGACTGTCACATGTCTCTCACTGTCTTCCATTACTCAATGCACTCATTGTAACAAGTATGGCCCATCATATCTTGATACTTATGATAACAGGGCATAGCCTTATTGCACATAATGAGTAATGACAAATGAATGACACTTTTTTCTACATTGTACTTTATGTTTGCTTTGATTTTTTTCAATTCACAATTTCATTAGGTAAATCACTGTCATTATCAATAAATCACAGTCATATTTGACACCATGTCTTTTTTGAAAGATGATTGTGACATCTTGTTCTAATGGAGAATGGAGAATGTCAGACATGACATGTCAAAATAACCAGCAACAATCCATACAGATGGATTTATTAAAAGACTATTCATATCTATAGTGTACTGGCAAAATAATGGAAATACTTACATCGTGTATGCGAGAGATGGGCAAAGTTTTCAGCAAGTTCCGGTAATGCAGTAGTCTCTTGTGAAGGGCACTGAAAATCATCAATTAGCATCATTCTTGAGTAAATTAAAAGACAACACTTGAAGATAAAAGTATGATAGTGAACTATTCTAAATAATATGTAACTTACTGTGGCTTCATCGCTGTTACTACTTTTTGACTCATTCTTCTTTAAGCTCTCTTCAACCGACGTTTTGAGGTCTCCAATGGAGTCAAAGTGCATACTAGCGAGACCCCTTGAATTATGAAACATAGACATGGCTGTCTGAGGAAACATCCCATATGCGTGTCGTCCCATCTTTGTTTGAGTGACATCATCAGCAGAAGTGAGAGGGCATAGCATCTTATTCAGTGACTGCAATGACATGATTATCAGATTTAATATACACAAATTCATCTTAATTTTCATGTGTGTTTACATATTGAGTGTCACATTCAAGGATGGAATTTAACACTGACACACCAATTAATTTTCACCTTTTGCCAGAAATAAAACAAAAAGCAACTTTTTGCCACCTATCATTTTCCTTCGTTTCAAAGTACACTGTACATATTCTAACAAAATTTCATATTTCATAATCATCGATAACTAAATTGTTCACACTGCCTAGTTTTATACCAGAATGTCAAAGACTCAATCAAGTTATATAATGCCCTAGTTACAGGTATATAATTAACATCAAATATAGAATATTTTAACGCAAGTGCAAATTTAAATGTAGGTAATACCAGTATTATATCTACATCATAATTATACCTGGAGAATACTTCAACAACAAAACACATAAATATATAGAAGTGATACACAAAAAATTGATTAATTACATATCATACAACTAAACAAACTTTATGTAAATAATCACTGTTTACAATTATAAACTACGAAAATGTTTTTCTGTAAAGATTAGTATCAATAAACGATACCTTACTAGTGTAAGCGTAATTCTAATATAAATCATACTTTTAAATCGAGGATAAAATATAAACAATTCTTTTAAATTGAGGATAAAATGTAGTCTTTTTTTTATAAAAATACAAGGACATATAAATTTACAGATGTGGAGGTTTTTCACTCAGTGTAGTGTTGTTTGTTTCAATAGTACAAGTCCCAGTTAACATTGTAAAAAAGATGATGGACTTCTTGTACACACTGTTTCTATTAGACCAATGTCAATGTTAGAATTATCTGATTGGACAAAACATATTATACCAGTGATAATAGCCTACATCTATCAAAACATACTTGTTTGGCCACTGGGCATAATCTGTAAGATTCTTATTGTAGGCAAAACCATTTGTTGTGCAATGCATCACATGCATACAATGTGAGGTTAATGTGAAATTCCATAAATAATGCCATGAATACAAATTTGTTATGATTGTACATTGGACTTATGTAATTATAGAATTCATTATAACAGAATACTTGCAAGTTTGTGTTTTCTGAAAGTGTAAAGAGTAAAATTCATCATAAAAAGCCTTTATTGTCTCACCTTTGCAAGTTCATTTCTGGCCGATGTCACTCCCTGATCCAAAGTTAAACATTGAAGGTATGCAAATGCAGCTTCTTCATTTCTTCCCAGCCCAGCAAGAGCAGCACCTTTCCGAAAGTAGCCCTGAACATAGACAGCATATGTGAATATGGTTGTAAATTTCAATCACTACTTCATGTTTTTACATAAATAAAAAACAAACACTTTACAATGATATTACAATTATAACTGCTTTTATTTGTTGTTTATGTACTGAAACTAGGTATTTGTATTACAGACTATGTCAGTGATCATTCAATAACAGTGATCATTCAATGTCAAAGCCTGATTGATACTCAACAATATTAAGAGCATAATCATAAACATCCATGCTTACTTTGGACCAATCAGGCCTCAACTTGATACAAAGTTCTGCATCCTTCAAGGCATTCTCATGTAGACCCAGAGCAACATAGGCATATGATCTATTACTGGCCAGGAGGTGATCTTCTGGAGCTGAAATATGAGTACAATATATCAAAATGTACATTGTTTGTAATAATGGTCAATAATATGCCTTCAAAGCATTCCTTCCACTCATGATGTTTGAATATACACACAAAAAAAAACCTTATACCGGTATATTCACATTTAATAGGAAATTATTGTTATAGTTGTGCCGGGTTCGAGTCCATGATATAGCCTTGAAAGAGAAAGAATCACCTATTCTGATTTATTCTTTCATGTTTGCTGAAAATACTCGATTCTGAATAAATTAAAAGACATATAAAGGATTTAAATTTCCTTCTATGTAAAATCACTTTATTGGTTGGAATTTTATAATATTGTGGGGTTTGGGGTGTTTTTTTTTTTTTTTTTTTTTTTTACGATTACGTAATTTATATTCAATTCCTGGAGTAAAGTTCACCTCTCTCAGCAAGTGCAAAATTTATACTTGAAGTTGATCGACATACACAGATCCGCGTGTTATGTTGTCTTCTGTAAGCTATATTTAATATCTGGGTTACTTTCGTGTGATCCGCTCTACGAACACCGCCCCGCCAACAAATACAATTTTAGGGGCATGGAATGTTGATCGGGATTCACATGACCACCCCCTAACCCAAGTAGCATGGCTTTCATGTTACAGTCGGACTTTTCTTGTATGGGTAATTTACTTCCTATGTATATATGCGTATATATGCGTATAATGCTTTGTGATAGAGTAAATCGTAGGGGGTGAATCAGCTGCATGGAACAGCAGAAAAGCCTTACATAATCAGATTTTTATGACAACCACAACAATGAGTTACATAACCAATATATCTATTTAAACACATTTTTGAAAATTATGTTATATAAATTTGACGCAGCAAGATACTGTATTCATAAACTACTGGAGGTACATTCTGAGGCTGAGCATATTTAATCGTTTGTCCTTTATTAGGCTCAGTTATATATAGGGTTGTTATCTAATGAAGTAGGTCAAAATATCATAATGAATAGTGGTCTACTTACCATATTCGAATGCCTCCGAATAATATTTTACAGCTTCTTTGAATTTTCCTTCCTTGAAATACGTGTTTCCTTTTGATTTTAGTTTCACTGCCTTAGTTTCGCGAGGAAACCACTTTTCAGCCGTCTGAACAAGCAGAACGTTTGGTGTCATCTTAGATATCCGCAAATGTTTATATGATACTTTGCATACTTTACATGTCTTGCTATCATCTTTTTCTAGACATCCTTTGCAGTAAGTGTGTCCACATCTAAGGTTAACAGGTTCATTCCACATAGACCTACACATGGCACACGAAAACATATCATCTTTTATTTGATGATTTTGAGCAGACACTATCTCTTCCTTTTGAGACATCATCTCTAGTAGTCCTGTCACCAAATGATCCAGATTTGGCCTGACAGCCCCGAGACGGAAAGCCTGGGAGTAAGACTCGAACGCCTTTTTGAGACTACCTCCTCTTGCGTAACAATCGCCAAGCTTCAAGAAGCGCTCAATGGATGGTCCATCTTCGCTCACAGTTCTCTCTAATATTTCCGCGGAAAGGTCAAAGTTTTTTGTTTCGAATGCCTGTCTGGCCAATTCATTCATGATTTCGTATATCCACAAACACCATAGTCGGGAAAGAACAGAAGATATGTCTCACCGACAGTATAGACTGCTATGGATCTCTTCCTGTAAATACTTGACAGTATGCCACACGTGTATTGTATAATCAACATGCTATCATCGTCAATGATTGGATGGCCAAGTAGGTCAATTCACCGAACCACCTCCCTGATTGGTGGCTTCTCTAATTTATTTGTACGTCATGGTGTGTTTTGTAACTTTCAAGTTCAATACCATAGGGTTTCTACCGATAGGACGAAGATTCTTATACAACAAACACACGGGAGATTATGTAAATCAATATACATCCACCAGCCAAGGACGTTTCGTAATATACTTTTGGACCGCACGTGATATTTTATATACTTTTGTTTTGTGTAAATTAGTCTATTGATTTCCTCATCGCCTTGCATGAATAAATACTATAATGCATAAAAACTCATGATAACTCTCAGAGTGCACATGGAAACCACGTAAAAATATTAACCCACATATTACATGAATACGTCTTCCAAAATGCACTTTGATGATCTACACCGATATAAAAGTGGAACGAAAAATCATTTATATAATCACGAAAAAAAGTTAAAGTTCCCACTGTTATCAGTAAAATTAAAAAAGATCACAATGCTCCAATCAATATGATCTGTTCGGTGGGTTAGGTGAAACCAGTCACGGTACATACACATCGACTCATTGTACGGTGACATACATATTCACCGTGGGTAGACTGTCACGAATAAAACTGAGGGTTTCCATATCCATGGGCCACAGCATGCAGAGTGATTATGTTGCATAATTTACATCTACTAACTGGGATTTTGCTATCGTATCTGAAAATGAAATTAATATGCATTTACATAATACAAATGTTATAGCAAAAACAAGAAAACGGTATGTTTAATCGTGCATGTAACACACGTGTCTTTCAACACGTGTTATTATGTTCACAATTTAATTTTATTTCTTTTCGTATTTTCTAGTTAGATATGTGTCTGTCTTGACAGAACGAGTTATAAATGCATGCATTATATACATATAGTTTGTATACTTGTTTAAATAAAAACAGAACAATGGCATTCATTCCACCTACTCGGCTTGCGCAGCTTATGGTCACGTTGATATTGATGTATGAATCACGCAACTTAGCACAGCGAACTTTACCGCAATTATCGACAGGTAAGTGACATAGTGGTCTGCTCGGCTGTACGTTGCCATTTGAAGTGTTCTATACAATTTTAAGATATATAATAGTATTATGTGCTCGCGGGTCGTATGCCGATTTTATTCAATTTGCATAGGAAATTAATCACGGGGTTGCATGGGAAGCCTCCCACACCCCTTTCTTCCCACAAAAATATTTCATTTGAGTCATGAGGTTTTTTGCATGTCTGCTGTCGATAGCGCGTACAGCGACTATGTTACGTCCTTGCCCGCCCCCGGTTTCCTAAAAACCTGGATGTGCAAATTAAATTGACTAATGTATAGCTACGGCTGTAGCTATAACATAATTTGTCATTCAGACCCACAAGTCTAATTATTTGTTGAATAAGTAACCATTTTAATAGCTGCTGTCATCGTTACCCCAAAGGTGAGCCAGGACCATCCACATGGCTGTTAGTGCAAATTAAGTAGCGCGAAGAACTAACGCAAAAGAATGACCCTAGCTACACTAGCTGCATAGTATTCTGTGAGAAGGCAAATAAATTATCAATTCTGTTTTCATAATAAATCTATTTAAAATCTGGGACTCAGCGTGCATTCAAATACAAACACGTACCACACAAACAAATTGACCGCACGAGACATGTAATCCGATATATAACGTGGTCAGTCCGTAAGATATTATGGCCTTGGCGTTGGTCAATAGGGTGGATGGTAGCAGAACGCAGGCCACACAAATAGGACCATGTAACGTGGTCTCGTGCTCCTCTTAATAAAGGACTATATTCTGCTCACATTGTTGTTGAATTTCGTCAATGTGATTATCTATAAGTACATAGTCGAATTGGTAGGCAATGTGGATAATTGATATGTACGCTATGATTATGTGTTGTTATGATATATTATATTATGCATATGTTTCTACACGGTAGGAATATTCACCCTCGTTTGCACACATATACCTCAAAGTACCGGGTTGGGACTACATGCATTCTTTCCATTTCCTTTCGGCGTCACATAATATTAAACGGCTCCATTACTAGATTGTAAATACAGTACAACCTCCAATTAATTATAAGGTCACCTCCTCTCTAGAGACCACCCTTGTAATAGGACCGCTTTTCACGATTCCAAAACAGCTCGATTTTTTTAGTTCTGAAAAAGCACATGCACGCGCCATATAACCTTATAATCTAGGGCTGAGTCATTATTTAAGGCGTGGTGGTGGTGGTGGTGGTGGTGGTGGTGGTGGTGGTGGTGGTGGTGGTGGTGGTGGTGGTGGTGGTGTGTGTGTGTGTGTGTGGTGGTGGTGGTGGTGTGGTGGTGGTGGTGGTGGTGGTGTGTGTGTGTGTGTGGGGGGGGGTCATATGTTTAAATTTGAATGTTGGGGGGTGGGGTGGCAGAACTTTGAAAATGTATGTTGGAGAGGGGGGTGGCAGGGGTCAAAAGTTTGAAGTTGCAGGATTGATATTTAGGGTTGTGTCACAGAGAGAGTTGTTAAAATATCCATTGTGCAAATATCCACGTATTTTTTTAACCACCCAGCATTTTATCAAGATTGTTTGCCGCAGTACATTTAGAGATACAAGATAGATGCGGATGATGGATGTGCACTAAAATCAATGGGCAGTGTATGATTAATGACCGCATACACAGCTAGGCTCCACTGTACACATATGATTATTCCAAAATGATTAATTAATTAAATTCTCTGATCATTATTACTTAACGGCTGCTTAAGGGATCTTAAGGACACGTGAGCGTGATATCATCGTTGGCTTTTTACAGTTTACACTATAGGATTAGACAAGATTGTATTTTTCAAGGGATTTTCACATTGGCACTTGTCATGAAAAAAACGATGCACTGACAAAATATTAGTTCATTATTTATGTGCTTATAAATCCATGCCCTATTACTCTTAAATCGGCACGTGGGAGCCCCCACCCTCCGGGTAAGTGACGTCATCTGTCATCTTTGCCTCATCCTCCCCCCCCAACATGGTTTTGCAATGATATTTAACATTAATTTAACTGTGCCATTATATAAATACATTTGAATATATATGTCCATAATTTAGACATAATTTTACAAATGTATTTAGCACATCAAGCAAAAATGCCAATGTGATTTTAACTAGTAGATATGCCACAACTCTCTTAACATGTCAGAAAGTAAGTTCAAATACTGTTAAATAACTACTACTTTATTTTCAAAAGGTGACATCACCCAAGTGCTGACCCCCCACCCCCCATGTCAGAAAGTAAGTTCAACTTTCGTCATCTTTCGCTACCCCCCCCCCCCACCCCCCCCCCCCACCCCATGGTGCCGTCATTTGTGAACGATTCCTAAGGCGGGAGATAAGGCCATTACCTAACCAATAATTTGTGTTGGGAAAAGATAATAAACTAATTCAATCGTGGCCTGACCAATCATTTGTGAAAAAATGAAAATCCATAATGATAGACCACAACTTTTAACTGGCCTTTCACTGTTTACCAAGCTCATTTTGCTTGCTACGGCCCTGTTAAAGAAATATATGTAGTTCTTTAATACACGTACGTGTAAGTAATAATTAAGTAATAATATCTAATTGTTTTTATCAATCGTTTTTCAAGTGCCAATGTATATTCACGTAGGCAAGAACCTTCCACATTTTGACCTATAATACAGAATTATCACTGGCAAAAAACGTTCACTGTCCTGTAAGCGCCAGTTTTATGCAGACTTCAGCAGTAATCGGGATCGAAATTCTGTTGCAGGTTACGAAACGTCATTTTACCGAACTGGCTGCACAGCATGTAGCTCACTATCTTTTATGCAGAACGACACGTGAGGCAATCAATAGCAAAACGTGCCGAGGTGGATTTAAGGCCCCATATTTATCAGCCTTGACGACAAAAGTTTTGTCACTGCGCTTTGTACTTGATATCATGTTGATCTTCTCATGAACACACGCACCAAAATGCTTCCTTTTTATAAATCAACTTATTTGTAGTGATGAACCCCATTTTTAGTAACCAAGCGGACAGGAAAGGGCTCTTTTTATTGCTTCAATTTTTATAAATTACACTTTGTTTTGTCGATAATAATCTGATATAACAATGGCAGATCTAGGTTTTTGGAAGGGGGGGGGGCGCACTTAAGGGATTTCATGAAAAACCCTATGAAAATGAAGTATTTTGGTGGGAAAGGGGGGGGGGGGGGGCCCCCCCCGCGACCCCCCCTGGATCTGCCCTTGTCTAATGCTATAATATGGATTGAAATCTACAAATGAATGCAACATTTTATTATGAAGTAATTGGTGGAAACTTTTATACCATATTATAAGTTAGCCGTATAATATACAGCGTATGTTCTTTCCTGGGTCTCTGAGATATACAGGGTATTAACTCAGCTCTACGTGTAGGGCTAATTATAAGTAAGACATCATCATCATTGAAAACTCGTACTATCCACCAATTAAATTCATATGTTAGTTAACTTGCTTCATGTTTTTTTGCTTTGTATATCTGTTCACTTTAGGCTGACTTATATATATATATATATATATATATATACTGTATGTATATAAGCATATGCTTAAGGCCCAAACCTCCTTGTTTGCACAGCAGTATGTTGTGTGTTGCAGATATTTCAAAAGCAGAAGTCAGAACTTACTGCATGGCATTTACATTAGCCTCCATTTGTCTACTTAAAGTTGCCTATCGGGTGAGAATAAATGAAAATATTGCCCGTTAAAGGACCTATTAGGGGACATGATATGTGGGCTCAGTTGACAGTGACACAAACCTGACAAGTACAGCATACAAACGACAAACTCAGCAATTGCAGTGTGGACCGAGCTTTACCAAAATGGCTAGTTTACGTTATTAAAGTAATTTGAAAATGTTAACAATTCATCTTTACAAATTACCGGTACTTAGAAACACAAAAATTCTTATGTAGGTGCGGCATTTTTAATCTACAGGTTAATCATTTCCAATAATTGTCAAAGTAACTATATTTAACAAAAAAAGTTACAGGCCAAAAAGGAGTGAATAAAATTTGTGCTTGGACAATAGTATTTATTATATCACTTCACGTAATGGAAATTGGCCTAAAATGAATGCACTAGTTACCATTGTGTTTCTGTAGTTAGTTACCCCATTCTATTGCTGTATTGATATTAAATAGCATTTGTACAGTAAATATAACTACATGTACTTACCCCCTAGATACCCACAAATAAATTCTAGTCAACAACATGTTCTAATAGAATATTTAATAGACTAATCATTTTACAAAATATAATATAATGCAATCTAAAGCAAAGTCACACAATATTTATATCCTATTCTATATTGTGTTATGTTTTGGCATCTGTAATCTTTAAAATGCTGCGTTTTTCAAGGTCTTCCATTTCTTTTAGCACTGTAGCAACATTGTAGCGAAGCTCGTGGAATTTTGCGATTGGCACCTACAGAAAAAAAAATTATGTTAAAATATAATAAGCCTAGATCATATACAGTAGAACCTCTCTATTGAGACCACCCGTGGGACTGAGCTCAGTGGTCTCAGTAGAGAGGTGGGCTGTATAAAGAGATTCATTTTGGTCACTTTATGAACATTTGGGACCATGAAAAATGGTGCTACTATAGGGGTGGTCTAAATATAGAGGTGGTCTTAACTGGAGGTTCTACTGTAATCTAAACCAAGATCAGGGTCTTATTTTATAGCATGAGGTTGTTGATGCTGTCTGCAAGAGTAAATGAGTAACAAGTTAAATTATTAAGAGTGAAGTGAAGTGAAGCGGAAATTTTTAAAACATACTTTGGGTTTTCCATAGGATACAACCAATAATTTAAGTGTAAATTCGGAACAGATCTCTTCTAAGGTCTAGACCTCATTTATAAATTAAATGCTTAGGCTTCTGTCACATATATTTTGATTCAGCTTAATTAATAATAGCAGGAATGTGCAATTTTCAAACATCCCATTTCATTCAGAATGGAATGGCCTTCAAGGTTATGCTCAGTGGCCGAAAAAGTATGTTTGTAGAGAAGCATTATGATGTGTTTTGTGCATTCTGAAAGTTTCTTTTATTTAAACAGCGTATTAAAATATCTAGAGCAATGTAAATACCACATTATAAAATGCCAGTCATGAAACTGCCAAAACATGTGACAGCCAAAAATGTAAACCGAATGATTTTCGTCACACATAACTACACGGTGCACGTAAGAAGTCACCTATCCCGCCCATGTTAAATATCATGTACACTGTTAGAAATGCACAGTACATCTTGGCTGTCTTGGCCATCTTCGCCGCCATCTTGAAAAAACACTTTTCCAACTTTGGTAAACCTTTAGTATATCATAAAGTATACTGTTCTGAAAATAATATTTATAATATCCATGTTTAATACTTATTTCACCTTTTAAAATACCATGCTGTCTTGTTATCTCAAACACAGGGTCATGTGATGTTGCATAATCGAATGATTATCGCCAGATAGTCAGAGCAAAGTACATTTATCACCCCAAAAAGTTGCTACAAAAGGTTTCTTAACTGATTCTGGTAGGGAACAGTATACTTGGTTTAAACATATTTATCTGTGCAAATTCTGCAACTGGTCTAGTAAAAGTCTGCAAACCCAAGATGATGCTAACTGCTCCCTATGCAAGTGTGAGGTTTTGAGAAATGGTCAAGACATGGACGTCTATTATCCATGCATATACATGTACATGTATTTATAGATATTAAATGAAAAGGATTTCAATGAACATTCAAAATATCTGTTTGACTATTGTCTGCTTGTAAATGGCTATCGATTTGAATACATAAATTGTAATTAGATAGTTTTTTGCACTTATGGAATATCATTTTAGTTATTGAAATGTCAGAGATTGGAAAAAATCTTGGAAGGTGGGGAAAATGGAATGAAAACAAGAGGGATGTGGGAAATGACCCCCCCCCCAAAAAAAAAAAAAAAATAGAGAAAGGGATGTGGGATTTCATGAGCCCTTACCACAGCTCCCGCACCCTAGCCACGCACCCATTAAAAGAAGTTGTAGGTGGGAGAATAAGATGAGTTTGTTATATTCTAAAACCAACGCCAAGTATTTCGATTTTAATAACAGCCATGCTAGAATTTGTCAAATAGCATATCAATTAAGCCAATCCAATTTTAATGAGTTGTGATTTTCATAGATGAATTTTCATAGATCAAAAAAATTTCACAAGTAACATAGCATTTTCTGATCAATCTTATGTGTGCCACATGAAAATTCAATGAAACAAAATGAAAACGTTGAACACAACCTCATACCTATACATCACAATTCACTTGAGATTATTTACAATGAGGTTATTTGGTATACTTTTCACGGATCGTAATGAGATTGTACTTGTATTCATTTTCTCCCTCTCAGATCTATGAGCATTTTGATTAGGATGATTCTGAATAAACTCGTGTATCAGTCTGTTTACACTCTCAGGCTGCTCCATCATCACCATGTGACTTGCATTTTCTAGAATTTCTAAATCACTGTCAGGCACAATTTCATGCATTTCCTGTTCATCTTGAACCGAAACTAGTTGATCATGTAAACCATGAATGATAAGTGTTGGGCAGTGAATGTTCTGATGATACAATGCATCACCCTCAAGCCATATCTGACCATTCATAGTGTATTTCAGCACATACATTGGTACATCAAACGCACTATCTTTATCCAACTGGTAATGTTCATGGAAGGCACTTTTGTTGAAGCCACGTTGAAGGATAGGCCGAAAACAGGATAGGATAAATGTTGGGCAGTTGAATAGACCTGGTTGTGGAGCTAATGGAGTTGGTGAGCCTCCACTAATAAGCACTAATCTAAACACCTGATTGGCTCGTCTTCTTGCTAGCACTGCAGCAAAGCTAGCTCCATATGAATGACCAACTACAATGTTTTTCGATTTACTGTATCTATCAAACACTGCAAGCATATCAGCAAGAATTTCCTGAAAGTGAAATGCGTTTTCACTTTTAGGTGCATCGCTAAGACCATGTCCTATAATATCTGGTACGATAATCTCAAAGCCTTCATTGTAAAAGTAGTCAATTTGTGCATCCCACACTGATGATGAACCACCAACACCATGAATAAAAAATAACGGAACATTAGCATGTTTGTTGTGTGCAGTTTTTATCCTTCGTGTTTCTCTCTGTTTCAATTTTGCTGCAATATCTGCTTGCTCATTATATTCTTGACTTTCCTCATTTGATTTCTCTGTATCTTCATTATTATTTTCAGCCACAAATGTAGGTATATCTTCCACAGAAGACTCTAACTCTTCCTCTTCTTCATCATCTTTCGGACTTTTGTGCAACACATGAAGAAATCTTCCTGACCGGATTTCTTTCGCACAAGTTTTCGATGTCCATTGTGGTGCAACTTTAGCACGAGATGACACATTTTGACAGGAATGAGATTTCCGTCGCCTAAAAGCTTGTTGTTGTTCCTTATTTGCCATTTATTAGGCAACATCAAGAGTACATTGTTCTATTTCATAGTAGGTTTCTTATCTTGGTTAATACATTTTACTAAACCATGAGATACTAGTGTATATTCACTTTTTGATTGAAATATTTCGTATGTGAACAAATTTGCCCAATTCTAAAACATACACTTATATATTGATGACATCTTCTTATAAATCAGCCCCTTGTGGTATGACCTTCGAAAAAAGTGGTTCATGGTTGTCTTCTGTGAAAATTTTTATTTTTTAAACACTAAAATGAAAATTTCATTTGGATTTTTCTTTCCACATCAGAAAGTTTGGAACATTTGATAAAAAAGTCGAATCCATATAGTTCATGACTATCTAATAATATCTGTATATTGTTTTCCATAACAACTAATAATGCACATTCACAGGTAAAACATTATGCCTTTGGCTGTGATAAAAAATCATCAGTTCAAGTAAACGTTGGTCAATGCCGTTTGGTCATATCTTGAGATAGTACATAACATTTTGCTTTTATTCCCAACTTTCACTAAATAAGGAAACATTTGGGTGAATCAAAATACTTAATCCATATCAAAGTAGATCCACATTAACCCACTCTGTCAGGTAACCAATATAAACAATATGGTTGTAATATCCACTTGGGGATAACTGTTTCAGCATGATTGCTACAAACCATAGCCAATGCTCATTTCTTCAAATAAATGATTTTTTCCTGCTGTATGGTTTGCATTATTAGAAAAGGTATTTTTATCATCATATACAATACTTCCTCTGTGAAATGAGATCTCTACCATAATCTAATCGTATATATAGTATTGTATGGTTCAGCTGCTAAAATCACTTCATGAGTTCTACACTAAAGAAACATGATCTTTTTCTCAACTATATTGAAAAAGGAAATTATTGTATATTCTATATAAGGTACCTACCTATACAACTGTAGTCTATAAAATATTTCCGCTTTGACACATTGTCTTTTACTCAATTACAACACAATATATCAAACGACATGTACATGTAGCATCATCACCATGTAGCGGGTAACAATGTCTGGTGAGTGTTATTATTGATTATACCTCAACCTGAACATGTATAGGTGTAAGAAATCCTTACTGAATATGACATTCTGTATTACTAAAGAAAATTGAAAAATTCCTGAAACTTTGGCTCCATATTATACGGTATTCAATACTGATACAGCATGTTTCTTTTGGCTTTGTTTTAATGTACTTTTACGAATTAATTTTTTGAAGTGATGAAGTGGTGAAAAAAACCCACAACAAAATCAAAATTGTGTACATATCTAATTTTGATTTGACGGAATCTTGTGTTGTTATATTAAACTTTTTATTCATAAGAACCAGTTGCTTCATTATACAAAATGGTACAAAAACTCACTGGTTGCTATGCAAACATGCTAGTACACTAGTACAGTGCTTCAATACAATTAAAATTAAACAATTTCTACATTTCATAGGTGCAATTATTCAAATCTATTATGAAAGTTTAATGAGAAAATAAACTACATACATCCTCATATAAATCGATTGTAAAAGAAATGTGGTTAGAATATAATTGTGATTGATGGACTAGAGCCATTACGAAATATGCCAGATAATGTTAATAATAAAAGCTTACACAATCACTACCATGACATTGAAGGTATAAAATCAGGAAAGAATGAACAAATTTAAATTCATTATGTATATACAGTGCTAATCTAACACATAACCACATTATACAAAACTATATCTGGTGTTTATATGAAAGGGCAAGATCATATCGAGACGGACTATCTTATACAAGTGCACATGTGACTGGAGCAAACGTGACAATGTATCTTACACAACACAACCTCTGACTAGGCAAAATCACAAATAATGTATCAACTGAGATCACGGTGAACATAGTTTTAAAATATTGTTATGATTTTTATTCATTATTAATTACTCTTATTATACGTCGCAGTTGCTTTTGATTTGTAATTACATTTGTACATGCATAAAACAATGATAATTTCTCATTTGTCATCGTCTAAATGGACAACACGACTATCAATCAATCAATCAATCAATCAATCAATCAATCAATTAATCAATAGCATTTATTATATACATATTCTTTGACATTAAAACGTTATGCGCAATAAGATATATGATAGATGCAATTCACCCTTTAATACGGATAATAAGACATAGAAACATTAAATTAAAAAACTATCAAGTCTCTTTTTCCAAGCTAAGGATATAAAATTAATAAAGGCACTGTTAAAAACATTATCATGTTCCCCCAGAAGCAAATCTTAATGCATAAAATTCTTGGGGGAGCTAATAATTTCCCCAAATATAGCATCATTCGTGTTCGTATATTCTTTAATATTGTTAACCATGACTTCTCTTTCTGTATTAAATAAAGGGCCGTGTAATGTAAAGTGTTTTGGATTCTCGTAAAGTCCGCACAAGTGACACTATGGATATCATTCCCAAACTGTAAAATCAGTGGTCCTTAGACAATAGATACATGTACCATTCACAATTTCACATAGTAAATTTTTCTTATGCAGTCAATAATATAACTAGATCAAAAGTGTTCAAAGAACACGGCGTTGCTAGTACAACGTTTACTCATGGGCAATTAAGATTAATACTGAAATGATGTATACTTTACAATCAAGAAAATTATGAATTTGAGGAGAAAACATCAGAATGAATCAGAAACAATATATCATGATATCCATCAAAAATATATTTTTGTTGCCATACAATAGTACTATTTGAATAACAGATAATAATCAATATCTGCAGTTTCCACCCAACCATAGGAGGGTAGACACTACACTTTGTGTTGTTATACAATGTATATTGTCCTAGTTGCTGGGGTGGCAGTTTCAAACCCAATAATCAATATTTGCTGCTTGGTGGGAATATTGATTATTTTCTAGCTGTTTTAAGTGCATTGAATCTCAGTAAATGTCATAAATGGGCTTCTAGAAAGCTCAATTTAATTGGCAGAGTGCCCAAAATCGAATCACTTTGGTGTCGGCTCATACCGCATAGTCGTGTAAAGTTTGAACGAAATCGGTGCAATGGTTAAATCTCTAGCTTGCCCGGAGACATACATACAAACATACATACATACATAGTTAGTTAGTTAGTTAGTTAGTTACAAACGAACGAAACACAATGCTTGCTTAAGCAGCTGAGCTGAAGCGACGCAATGAGGTATGCAGTCTATTGGTGATTAGTTTGCTCTTTGATTGTAGTTTTTACCAATCTTATGTACTTGGCTTACAGCACTAGGTCTCATTCTATAGTTTTATAGTATTTTTTAAGAGTAATAATTTCATGGGCTTGAATTTTTGTTTTAATAACTCAGCAATAAAATAAAACCAAAAGACAATATAATACTCCTGCTATATTCTATATAATACATAAATATATACAAAACTCAAGGGATTTCTTTTGCATAATGATACCATTTTACAGGGTCATGTTATGTAACTTACATATATACATGTAATAGGGTGTCAAAAATGAACTCTTTGCCTTGGAAATAACATTGTATCCAGTTTATGAAAGCAGTGTATACTCGAACAATACATAATAATGTAAATTAAAATAACATTAAAAGGCACCATTGATGTAGTCTAAAAACATGTTAGACATTGATAATTATCATTAATTTTACAGTAATATTAAATGTTCTTTTGCTAGAATGCATCATTCTATATTACTTTTCCTATAGTTAATTATTTTGTTTGGCTGCATCATACACCTTGATTCTGGTAGCTCATTAAACTGTTTATGGGTAATTTTCTTAAGCAAAAAATATAACGATCCAATATCAATTTATAATGGATACCTACAGAAAACTGTAAAACAAGGCCTGAGTATGAAATGCATCTGTTGTCTTTCAAGGTTAGTGCATTTTTTTACATGATTCAAGGTTGTCGCCCATTATGTTACATAAGGTTACCTTGACAACATTACATAAAGGTGAATAGGATAAAAAAAGTCATTGCTCATGTGTGAGGTTTGTTACATCATTATTCTTTTCAACATTTACAGTTAGAAATCTGGAATTCATATTTAAACATATTCAACATTGGTAAAAAATAACGCACTATCATTGTGTTTCCTCATACATGTTACATGTAACTTGTCAAACACAAAACTAGCCCATATTATTCATCCCATTCCATGTATATGTCTTTAGGTTATTACACTCTGATTCGGTATATCATACTGGTGAATAAAAATATCCGTATACCACACTGCGGTGCATTGCCGGCCTACTTTATGTCCATGATTTTACATCAAAGACAATTGTAAAACATAGACCACGTGCTTTAGCTAATGGCAGTTTTAGACGTTGCCGTACTTTGCAAGTTTGCATACTATTTCTTTCATAAATAACAAACATATATAAGATCTTTTAACAGATAATCAAACTATAATCCATACTCTATCATTCATCAATAATCTAACTTTGTCCAGGAAGTATTATATCTAAAAAAAATGCTTTGATGATTATTTCTACCTGTAGCGTTCGACGTAAAAGATATTGCTTTATTATTAGTTATTGGCAGGTCACAAGCTGCCGTAATGACTACCTTAAAACGTCCCCTAGATTTAAAACACCACTTTACAGTTTGCATTACTAATGCTCATGAGCAAATATGTGTATTAAAACTTAATGTTTCATTAAGTACACATATAGCCAATTAATCTCAAGATTGTTTCCTCTTGCTACGAGCTGTAATTATGTCATACGTGTGCGTTCCCGTGGAGATATATGTAATAATCAACCCTATGTTGGATGTGCCAATAACTAAAGCAATGCCAATAACTAACGCACGTCCTCATGGTCCTCTATGTCAAGCGTGTGCAGAACATTTTGACATAGCTTACACTTTATGAAATGCTATTTTTGTGCAGATTTCATCTAAAATAGATTTCCTATTTGCTGGGATAAAATATTTTGATCCTCTTTATTAATGTACTATTTGCAAATTTAAGTATGTCATTAAACGTTAATTTTAAAAGCAAGCCAGATGGAAGCATTTATTTCATCTAATCTTTAACTTAAACTAGTTTGAAGCTTGATATTTGATTGTTTATATTCTGGCATAAATGCACATGATCATTCACCTGTGTAGAAAAATATCGAACTATTTTTAAATCTTTTATACTGAAGGCAAATGTATAAAAATTACTAATACTTGTTTAATAACAATTTTAGAGTGATATGGGATAAATATAAGACGCACCTCCCGGTTGATACTAGGAATTCTTATTGAACCCGTTTGTCAGTCTGCATCCTCCTCGTGCTGCGCACTCTGGTGTTACGGCTGCCAAACTCATTCAATAACAAGAGGCCCATGGGCCTTAACGGTCACCTGAGCATCAACAAATATTAGCGAGATAAGCAGTTTGTGATGTTTTTTCAGGGATTCCTCAATCATACCCTGGAAGTCATGAAATTTACAATTTTTTGGTACGTAGCATCTGTAGAATAAGGAGACAAGAAATTGTAAATTTCATGACCCCCCACCCCAAGGGAAGTTATTAGACACTACTTTGATCATCACTACTTTATACACAGTTTGTCTGATCCATACCTGGGAGGAGGAAAAAAAATGTAAAGAAATAATGCATTTTCACTATATGACGCATTATGGATACACCTTAGCACTTGAACCCCTGCCCCGGGGGTCATGAAATTTACAATTTTGGTAGACCCTTCCTTGGTTATTATTACTACATACTTGGTTTGTCTGATCAATGCCTGGGAGTAGAGAAGAAGATTTTTTAAGAAATACAGCAATTTTACACTTTTTACCCCCAAATTACCTTCCCTTCGGTTGGGGGGTCATGAAATTTAACAATTTCTTGTCTCCTTACCCTACAGATGCTACATACCAAATTTGGTTAAGATTGGCCCAGCAGTTCTTGAGAAGAAGATGTTAACGCACGACGGACAACGACGACGGACGTCAACCCATAGCAGTAGGTCACCTGAGTAATTACTCAGGTGACCTAAAAACTTCTATTATCAACCGGGATGTGCGTTTTATCTATATATAGGTCAGTCAATTTTGAATTGTAATTAACGATTAGCAGAAGCAACATTTTAAAAATATCAGAGCCTAAATCCTAAAGCCACAACATCTAAATGACTTCATGAAACTGTATACAAAAGCCTTGTTGGCAAAGTTGCTGAGGTCCCGATGTTGCCACGACCAACGTTCAATCAATGTACATCACTTAGTAGGCCGTCGCTATGACTGTGCATGTTCAGTCGTGGTCGTATGTAGCTGTATGTTGTTGCTCCTTGTTGTGTTTGTGTGGACATCCAAGAGACATGACCGATGGACTTGGCATCGCTTAGCCAATAACATAATGGATGTTAGATCTACGTCACTTATGTACTAGTACAGTTCGTGTAAATATAGATACTGCATGCATCATTGCAGAGGTATGGAAAGGCATAGTCATAATAAGGGGAAGATCAGATGCTTACGATTTTTCTATAAAACGCCCGACGGCCGGGTGACAAGACATTTTGTCGTATACATACAGTGTGGACCGGGCTTAAGGATACAAATATCAATGTATCACTGAAATTGTTGTTTAAAGCAAAAGTTAGCAAATTCTATATAATTCAAATATTGTAAAGAAAAAGATATTACCTCTATATGGTGTTTTCTACCATCACTAAGTGTCATTTCCATCAAAACTGTTGGTTCTAAAACTCTTTGAAGAACGCTAAAATTCAAGCAAAGATCACGGTTTTTACTAAGATTGATAGCATTACATGTATACAAAATACTCGTAAAACAGTTATATATACCTCCATTACATTCTACATTGTACATGTAGTAAATATCTGAACTTGCCTTGTTGATATGGCAACATCAACTCTCCACCTGAAGCATTCTAGTTTTGGAAATGATGTTTCTACTTCTTTGTTGTAAGCATCAATCAAACTTCTCCTACAAAGAAATATTATGTTATGGGAAAAATCATCATAATTATAAAAATTGAGTCAGTGAGTAGTATAAGAATATATAGTTTCATTTGTGTCATGTGACATGTTTCCCATTTTGTGCTTCATTTCTCTCCACTCAATTCTCCGTCTCGAGCAAGTAGATATTAATGCACCCTTTGCTGAATGATCAGTTAAAGCATGCATGCATTAATGTTTGTCAGTGAAATAACTCACTTTATATACTGTATATGATTATAAAAAAACTAGCAATTTCAATGCTCTATTATTGTTGGTACATGTGTAAAAAGTAGTGGCTCAGGGGACAGTTCTATCGAGTACACGCATGATGGCTAGTAAATGTTCGGGGACAAAGGCTAAGGCAGGGAATCAAGACAGAAATAGAACAGACAAGTCTATTCAAGCATGGCAGTACCTAAGCTGTAGGTGGATTTTAAATGTGTCTAAGTATTGACACTTCCCAAAGTGCCTGGGGAGGTTAGCGTAATGGTAACGCATCTGCCCATACATATATTACCAGTCTGGTGTGGACAGATTGTGAGTTTGATTCCATGACCTTCCAAACCTTTACAAGGTCCCCAAATATTTCACATATGTTTTAAAATTATTATTTGTTTTTGTGGTTTAGTTTTCATATAAATAACAGAATGTTTTTCAGTCATGTGAATTATGTTATAATTTTGTTACACTTGTTAACTTACTTTGCTCCAAACACAACACTCCCGAGGTCAGAAACGAATTCATGCGGAACTCTAAACAGAAAAAAAACAAAGATATATTTAATAAAAGATTTAACAAATAAGTTATATGGTGGGTAACCATCTCCAATGAGAAAACTTTGGTAAGTGTGGGTGAGTGACTAGTCAGACTAGAACAGGGCAAGTAC
>CM032664.1:12619888-12649888 GCA_019095985.1 Streblospio benedicti | reverse complement strand
AGACAAATTATAAGACCAACCACGTTGGACGGGTTAGGTCATCGCACGTACGTCGTAAGAAACCAGTGTGCTTGAAATGAAAAATCTGACTGACTCTGATTCTGCGACCTATTTTTATTTGCTACAGAATTTTTTGAAGGATAACATCCTACCGATGATGCTTATTGATTAGAAAACGGACAACTTCCTGCAATCTCGTTAAAAAATAAAAAGATACACCATAATATTTACGAAAGTGCTTCGGTTTAGTTCGTAAACAAACAGCACTCGCTCCAACAAACGCGTGACATAAATGCTTTACTTACATTGATTAAACAGTGTACGTCACAACATAGTGAGCATACGTGCATGCTGTAAATTAATACATCATCTATCCGGAATTGGTATCCTCAAATGGCCTCAATAAATACCACCATACATGCCATAGAAGTCATAACACTGTCTGCATACCACATAATTTCACTGATTTTAAAAACTACACGTTAATGATAATCTCTTTAATTTATAGCCGATCATTAATTGAATGTTGCCCTTTTTTGGTTTACAATGACAATTATTTAAACACAAAAGTTATATGTGTATATGTTATATAAATATATACAATGAGATTCAATTGCAATATATTTTTATTAATAATTTTCAATCATGATAATGTCCTCAAATGAGATTCTAATTGCATAAAAGACCCTAAATTTTTTTATGTATGTATCTATCAATTGTACATTATATTTTTTTTTACACATGCTAAGAAATCTTTTAGTTCCTTTAAATATATTTTTAAAATTAATTGTATGAATATTTTTCTATTGTGTGGTGGTGGGACATTTGATCAGTTTTGTAAAAGAAGAAATATTTGTGCATAGGATTTATGATCTATTTTTATATTGATACATGATAACAAATATCTGATTCCCTATATGAGTCTCTAGATGTATGCATCAATTTACCTGTAGACAAAGAATATAAGAAAATTATGTACATAATGTAGCATTTAATGGTGTATGTTTTCAGATTTAAGAGGTTTTTATTTTAAACAATACACATTTGTACCCGGTATAACCATTTTTCTTCATTGGTACACAAGTTTTTCTATTTTTCTTATCTAAAAGACTTACCCAGTTACCTTTATAATAGTACGCCACCACCATCATAACATCTAAATGAATATTCTCTGATGCACATTTGTGAGCATATCCATTATATAAGACACCTTTTAAGTTATAATCATATTCTGTTTCAAATTCAACTTACTTGCATACAGAATAATACCTAGATATGGCAATAAAACTCTACTTCGCAGCTGCTATGAGGCTAGGAGTGTCTTAACTTCGCAGTTTGATTACTAGATAGATACCAATCAAAATAGCCATTATTATATTTCTAGCGACACAAGTAGATCTCATTATAAGATGCTCGTTTGATTCGAGTCATGATAAAATGTTGATTCAAAAGGTATAAATTACATTAATGGGGGGAACTATGCATAAACCCGTGGTTTTACAATATTGTTATAAAAAATTAAAAAGACAAAACAAACAAAAACAAGACCAGACTGCATGAAAAAAGGCGAAGAATTAATTTCTGAATACAAAGGCTTGTACAAGTAATTTTTGAAGCAATAATTATGTCGATTGTCAACAGTCTGTAGGTCAAAATTTAAGGGTTGGCCATCTATCTATAAGGCAATGCCTTTATCTGAATATATTAATAGATGAAGAGTAACCCGACAATACTGGCTAAAACTTTCGACGAAGGTCACAGATGCGTGCAGTCAGAAGACTTAGAGGAACGGAAAGGATTAATAGAGATCTACCTATATCTGGCTGGCAGAAACCCAATCATCAAGGATTTTGTCTAACATTTAATGACCACCCCCCTTCTCTGAATAATATTGGGAGGCTCTATTATGATGAGTGAAGACTTACTGGAGGGAGTCTCAGAAGAAATTGCTGTTCAAGATCAAACACCATGTCTTCTTTCTTTTTCTGAGGTTTTGGCCCACCTAATGCCCCACCAGTTTGATCATTCCCTTCAAACGAGAGAGGTGATAGTGGCCTTCCACGGCCTTTTGATTTAGGACCTTTCTTTCCAGTTTTAGTCTTCCCACTCTTCAACACTTTAGTCTTACTTTTAGAAGTTATTTTAATTTTTGATTTGCCAGGTTTTGTTGATTTCCCATGCTTTCCCGACTTTTTACTTTGTTTTATAGTGGGTCTAAAGTTCAGGGCGTCTTCAAACGACATTCCAGGATAATCCATGTTGTTTGTGTCAATCGAAATCTAAATTATAAAAATTATCATAGTTTTTGTGTAGGCGATAATTCAATGTTATAGTATATAGTTCAAACAAATCGTCATCAGCCTCCAGCATAGTGTTTTACTGTCGTTGAAACCGTGTTTTTGTATTAAGGCTAGAGTATACGAACTAGTTTTAAAAATATATTTATGAGCACAAGTATTGTTAATAGTAATAATACCGGCCTACCAGCTTTCGTGCACAGTACTCATGAACAACAAAATTAAAAACATATTTTACATTACCCTGTAGCATAGAAATAAATAATATCGTATCCAAGAAATATAGTGTTAGAATTATTTGCTACTGTGCACTGTCAGTGGCTGTTGTGCTTTGGTTAGCAAGTAAACATAGGCCTGGAAATAAAATAGTTTTCTTATAATATCTATATAGCGGACTAAAGATTTGCAATGAAAATGTTAGTAGACAATCTATACTAGACAATGATGTACGTAATATGAGTCATATTCACGTAACATTTTCTTCTAACTGAGATATAGAGACAATTTAGCTCATCTGTTGTGTCATTTCAGCTGGAACACTGCACACCCAGTTCGTGAATCTGAATCTGAGTAATTTGACGGCGAAAAACATCATATATTCTATCGCCCAAACAGGTTGTGTTGTGCGCAAAGAGGACAGAAAATAAGTAAGAGTGGGGTAGGGCCGATAGAAGAAGAAGTCAAAGATAAAACAGTTGTTAGTAGTGCTTAAAACAAGAATGAAATTAAAGATTTAGAAGGGGCTGTTGGCTCTTAAAAAGCTTCCAGTGTAGGAGCGTAAAATTCCATAGGATAACTGAGCTGGGAAAGAATGAGTGTCTGTAATATTAGGGTTACTGTAGGAATTTCAAAGTATTCTTGCTGATGCTGGATGGATTGTTGGGGTATTTGAATGTTTATGAGATGGTGATGAATTTTATAAAAACATACAAAGTTTCATCTTCTTCCTTCTGACCTCCAGGTCTCTCCCATCCTAGCTCCTCCAGCATGGCTGTTAGTGTTGTGAAATCTGTTGGTAACATATCGGGCTGCCCTCCTCTGCACTTGCTGGAGTTTGAGATGTCATCCAAACAACTGTTGCTGAATATTCTAGGATTGGGCGGACAAGTGTATTGTAAGTTTTGTTTTCAGCTGGGCATTGTGTGTTTTAACGTTCCTCCTTATCATGCCCAGGATTTTATTAGATTTTGTGACTGTTTTGTTAACATGGTCAACCATTTAAGGTCCTTAAGGATGGTGACTCCCTCCCAGTTTTGTGCCAGGGTGTACTCCTCTGTATTGAGTGACATTCATGCTAAAGCATTTAGCTTGAAGTCCATCTAATTTTTCTAGGGCCCATTAGGTCCTCTTTTGCAAGCACTACATCTTCTATGGTGTTTAACACTGTCGTCAGTAGTCTGACTGGACTTTTCACATACTCTGGTAGGTCATTTTATGTATAGTAAAAATAATAAGGGACCTAGCACTGTAAACTAATGGAACTCCTGATTTCCATTAGTTCCTCCCAGGAATAATTTCCATCTATGACTACTCTTGAGTTCTTAAACATAAAAATGATGTAATCCATTTGTGGACCTTATTATTGATACCAAAACCTTATTTAAGGAGGCGTATGGCCGACTTTGTCAAAGGCTTGAAATCCATGATTATAAGGTCATAACAAATCCCACAAGCTAGATCCTCTATAAATTGTATTAGTTGGGTTTCGCTTGTTTCGAATCCATGTTGTTGGCAGGCTAGTGCACTATATGAATCAAGGTGAGTTAACATGTTTTTAACTACTATGTGTTCAAGGATTTTGCATAGAATACATGTGAGGCTAACATAATTGCTGGCTTTGAACCTCAAACCATGGTGCAGGAAGAGTACCAGTGTCGAGGCTTTTCTGAAAGATCCACTGAATAGCTGGTGCAATCTCATTTGCTAACTCCTTCAGGATACGTGATCTTATCCGCCCTGATTTGGAAGGATTTAGTTGGGACAGGAGTTTTCTCACTCCTTCTACAGTAATACTAATATCCGCATGTCAGGGTAATATTCTCTTGTAATGGTAAGTTTTCATTTTCATCTATTGTGAAAACACTTTTTTGTACTGGTTACTGAGAATATTTGCTTTCCCTGGTAGGATCTGAGGTAAGTATACCGTTTTTCCTTTAAGGGTGATACCCAGTAGAATCTCTTTTCAAATTTTAACAAAAGTATAGAATTTTTTCATGCTATTGCCCCCCGGTCTGGCTATTGTAGGTGTCTTGATCATTTTCAGTGATAATAGAGTTAATATATTTGTTATAGTCTTGGCGGATTTGTTTCTGAATAGTTTGTTTGTAATTTTATATTTGTGCTTTGCCTTATTATTTCCCTTTAAACTTACACATTTATCTCTTTTCTTAATAAGTCTCTTGGTTCTATCACTTACCCAGGGTGTTTTTGGTTTTCCTTTGTCATCTTAGATGGTATATGACTGTCCATGAGTTGTTGTTGTATTTATTGATTAGTTCATTATATAGGTCATCAATGATATTACTTTTTAGTTCTTTCTAAGAAATCTTTAACAAAAGTTTGAGTATCTTGTTTCATCTTTTAAATAATGGTTTGCACACCCAGTTCGTGTGTTTATTTAAATAAAATTGTTAGGCTCCAAACAATTAGCAACAATATTGCTACTTTAAACATTATTGCTCTCCCGTGCCAAAGTGAAAAAAATAGTAAGATCTAATGTAAATAAATGTGTTCAAATCCCCGATTATCGCCACACACGAACTGGGTGTGCATGCAACGAATTGCACCATTGATCATATAATTTTAATGAATCATAACAACTGTTTATCATGCAACAATATAAGTAAGTAGCTTTATTTTGACACATCAAACACTATTGAGGGTTCATTGATAGCTGTGCTACGATTGTATAATAAAATGCACGAACTGGGTCTGCAGTCTGTGCATGTAGTATAATTTTTTTTGTTCAATATACCCTTTTTAATAATACACATATCTTTCATTAAAACTTAAAAATGTAATGATAGTTTAAAGCTTTAGTGTAACAGCGGAAGCACCGAATATTAAATGAAATTGGATTTTTTAAAACTTAAATACTTGTACGCCACTATGTGTGTGTTATATACAAGAATTTTAAGATGCCAACAGAAACCATTGAGACTCACATTTTGGCGAGACTTTCGCTCTTATCGCAAGAGCTTCTTCAGGCCGAATGACAGTCCTTAGTTGGTCATGTGACCGCCATGGCGGCGGCAGTCACATGACAGCAGTGACAGGAAAACGGGGGGGCAGGTCATAGCCGGTGTCTCGGTTCATCTCAGGGCGTCGTACAGAGTGCAGGGTTCAGGTGCTCTTTGATACGGTACTTAATGTTCTTCCGGTTTCACCGACATAAGTGTACCGGCACTGTGGACAATGTACCTTGTATATAATCCCACATTTCAAGTCATCCGGACTTGTCCTTCGGAGGGGCAACATGGATTTAATGGTGTTGAAAGGTTTGTGGTAGCCGGTGTCTCGGTTCATCTCAGGGCCGTACATTGATCTTTCTACGGATTTCTAAGTCCTCACGCGCTACAATTTTGAAGTCTCTAGGGCTGATGGTATGGCCCGTGTCTCTAAATGTGATCACCTATAGCGGTGGGCACTCTCTTGGGGTTCAGGTGCTCTTTGATACGAGTACTTAACGTTCTTCCGGTCTCACCGACATAAGTGTACCAGCACTGTGGACACTGTACCTCGTATATAATCCCACATTTCAAGTCATCCGGAGACTTGTCCTTCGGAGTGGGCAACATGGATTTAATGGTGTTGAAAGGTTTGTGGTAGGTGCTTACACCATGTTCACGGAACACACGGGTCAGTTTTTCTGACAACCCTCTCACATAGGGGATGCAGACTGGGGGTTTTGTACTGCCACCACTGTTTGCGTCATTAGATGACTCTTTGACTTTGGGCCTGGGTAATTTGAACACCCATGGTTTATATCCATTGTCTTTCAACACAGCCTTGACATGCTTACACTCCCTGGCCTGATCTTCAGGCGTAGTGACTAAATTGTGAGCGTGATTTAAGAGAGTCCAGACCACTGATCTTTTATGTTCAAAATGGTGGTTTGATTGAAAATTCAGGTATTGATCAGTGTGAGTTGATTTTCGGTAGATTTCAACTGAAGTGGTGGCATCATCATTAATCTTAACACATGTGTCCAGAAAAGGAATCTTGAAATTCACCTCGGGTTCATTGGTGAATTTAATGTTGGGATCAATGCTATTGATGTGGTTGGTGAAACCTTCTATGAAATATTCATGGATGAGCACAAAGGTGTCTTCTACGTATCGGAACCACATGTGTGGGGGGTTGGGTGCTGTCGCCAGTGCTCGCGTTTCGAAGTCCTCTATATACAGATTGGCGACTATTACTATATGGGCGAAACTGGAGAACCCATGGCTGCCCCATGTGCCTGTTTGTAAAATTCACCCTTGTATACAAAGTATGTAGTGTTCAGGCAAAACTCTAGGAGTGACAGGATCTGAGATGGATTCAAACTAGTTCTTTTGTGTAGGGAGGTGTCGTGTACGGCGCCCTGAGATGAACCGAGACACCAGCTATGACCTGCCCCCCGTTTTCCTGCCACTGCTGTCATGTGACTGCCGCCGCCATGGTGGTCACATGACCAACTAAGGACTGTCATTCGGCCTGAAGAAGCTCTTGCGATAAGAGCGAAAGTCTCGCCAAAATGTGAGTCTCAATGGTTTCTGTTGGCATCTTAAAATTCTTGTATATATCATGAATGAAGAAACCTAAGATGATAGAAGTGTTCATTATTATGTGTGTGTTGTTTGCGTAGTATAAACTAGGTCTGTGTACTGGTATTTACAGCTTGTATTATGGTACTGATAAATGGTACTTGACCTTGGGTAGTTCTCCCACTGGTGCCGATCACGCTTGTGCCTTGGGCAAATAAACCTACATTTATGTTTGTCAACTGTGTGGATAGTAGTTAAGGCAGTTTCTCATACTTACGGCATCCCAACGAGATATATCGATTGACTTAGAGCAGGAATTGCTAAAACTGGCCATACACATAAACTGTGAAATTTACGTAGGACGTGAAATTTAGTGATCTCTACAATGGGGAGTTCACGTCATATGTAAAAATTCACGGATTGTGTGTATGGCCGAACAGTGTGATTGATGATCTAGCTACAGGACTTCCCATATGTATATGTGGCATACATATGTGGATCTGGATTTGTACTCCACAGACCCTCAGAAGAGGTAAAATGCGGAGGGAAAGAGTGCGCAGTTAGGGGCTGAGCGCTTCGAGCCTACTCTTGAAGGTGGATGGTGAACAGGCCTCTGCTACTGTAGCAGGCAGTGAATTCCACTGAGGGATTGTTTTATAGACAGTACTATCCCATAGTGGGGAAGATTTTCGAGTGGCACTAGGTCTTTTGAGATCGGTCTGATTTAACAGTAGTCGAGCTGGTCTGACTGCTTTTTCGATACCAATCTCTTGCAGAGGAATTGCTATGTAGCCCTTCAGGATTTTGTAAAACAATAATCAGGGCTTAACACTAACTTTTCTTTTTGTGTGCCCAGCAGGGCACGTGATGGTCCAAATCCATGTGCCCTGATCTCATTTTTATATGCCCTGAAATTTTTTAGTGAAATCGCAGACGGCAAAATAGAAAAAATAAAAACAAAAAAGATTTCAACTATCAGATCAACATGAAAACTTCATTTATACGTTGTATGTTTCACCATAGGGAATACAACATGTGGATATGATGGTCAAGTTATAATAACTGGTATGTTTTAATGGCGTGCCTATCAGGGCACAGGAGTCTAAGATTTTATGTGCCCTGACTTAGATTTTATGTGCCCAGCGCACTAGCTAGCGTTAAGCCCTGCAATACTAGGCGCTGATTACGATGCCGTTCTTTCCATTTTAGGTCTTTTTGTAGCTCAGTCACACTTATTATCTCGTATTCACCATGGGCCCATGGTGCTGCTTGCCTCTGAACTCGTTCGAGTTTACTGATATCGCAGTTCATGGTGGGGTCCCAGATTGCGCCACAGTATTCTAGTTTAGACCTGATTAGAGTTTGATAAGCAGTGGCTCTATATTAGTACGGCACTTCATGCAAATTCCTTCGGATAAACCCTAGGCACTGGTGTGCTTTGGAAGCTACTGTTGAAATATGGGCTGACCACTTCATGTCTGAAGTCAGCGTGACTCCCAAGTATTTGGCGTCTGGCACTTCATCTAATATAGAGCCATCTAGTTCGTAGAACTTAGGGCCACTGCGATTTGAGAAATGCATGATGTGGCTCTTCTTTACCTCATGCCCCAACAAATATCCCACAGTTTCAGTGCATTTAGATCCTTCTGAAGTTGAATCTGGTCGTCCTGTGATTTTATTGATCTGTACACCAAACAGTCATCTGCGAAGAGGCAGACAGCTGTATGAGGGGCGAAAACACTGGGAAGATCATTTATGTGACACAGGAAGAGTATCGGTCCGAGTACGGTGCCCTGTGGAACGCCTGATTCAACACGGTCCTCCTGCGATCTCTGTCCTTCGATCAAGACACTTTGACTTCTCTTGGTTAGAAACGTTTTGATCCATTTGTGTACACAGCTATATTATCAATGTCCATGGTCTCAAGCTTCTGGAGTAGACAAATGTTTGGAATGGTATAGAAGGCCTTGCTGAAGCCTAGGACACCCATGTCCACTTCCTCCCTTCGATCCATCCTAGTGTACAGGTCATGAGACATGAGCAGAAGTTGTGAATCACATGAGTGTTTGCCATGAAATCCATGGTTATATTTGGTCAGTATTCCATGCCTGTCCATATGACCTCGCAAGTGAGTGCATGTGATGTGCTCAAGTAGGGATACAGGACGGTAATTCTCAATTCTTCAATTCTGGCTCCTTTCTTGAATACTGGTGCTATCCATGCTGTCAACCATGGAGAGGGAAGTTCTCCTGTCTCGAGGGATTTCTGAAAGAGCTTGGTAAACATTGGTGCCAATTCAGATGCTAGTTCCTTCAGTAATTTGCACGGGATCCTGTCTGGTCCAGCAGCTTTGGAAGGATTTATATTCTCCAGGAGCTTCTTTACACCTGGGATAGTCAACTATTGGTGGATATGCAGGACCGTATGATCTACAATCTTTGTTAGGGTCCTTGTGATCCTGAGTGAATACAGACTTGAACTGTTTAGCAACAGTGATAAAATTTGGCACTGGACCGTCGGCCCGAGGCTAGTACAACATTGGAAGAGCCAGTAATGTTTCTCAGATGATGGCCCGACTGGCAACCATAAAATTTGGCGGATTTTTGCGTTCGATTTTTGCAGAACCCCCACTCCCATTACAAAAGAGCTTGATCTTGTCTACCTTAACTATGCCAACAGGATATGGTGACAGTTGACAGTTGTATAAATCATTTGAATAAATTCAAGAAGTTTCTGGAGGGGGGAGGGGAATACCCCCAGACTCCCAAGAATTGCTTTGCACCTTCAGCGCTTGCAGGCCCAGTAATGTATCAGAAGGGCCAGTGAAGATTTTAAAATACTAGCCCTTCTGGCCAATTTGGGCTACTTCCAAATTTGTGTCACTGTTAGCAAGTATTTCACACTTCCTGTTACTCCTAGAGTGCAATTGACCTGATTCCTTCAACGTTGAAACACCCAGATTGTCTTGTTTCTGACTACGTACATAGGTCCAAAAGGGTTTATTATTTTTCCTGCAGTCCAAGTTGTAATATGTTTTTGACATATCTCCAGTGGGCCTGCTTGAGAGCTGCCTGCGTTCGTTTCTGCGCTTCTTTGTAGCGTAGATGGTCTTCCGCTTTGCCTGACTTCCTCGCTTTATTGAACCGTCTTTGTTTCTGTTTACACATCCTTTTTAGCTCCTGGGTTAACCATGGTAGGTCTGTTTTGGTCTTTGTCATTTTGCTTGAGACGTGTTTCTCCAATATACCTCTTAGGTGGTCCTCAATACTCTTATAATTGTCACTAATATTATGTTGCTCTGACTCTAATACAAAGCTATCGGCAAAGGCTATGGTTTCTTCTTTCATCTTGTGCCAGTTAGCACGGCTGATCCTGATGATCTGCAGGCCATGAAAACTCTTCGGCAAGAAATTATTGAGGTTGTAAGATCAGCAGATCAAATTTTTTCATCATGAAAACTCGGGCTGAAGAATTTTGAGCCGTATCCCAGATATCAAGATCTAGCGGCCCGCCAATGGCAGCTGCTGCCTTTTTATCCGGTGGGCTACTGGTGCCCTACTGCTGGTGGACCACCAGCAACCCGCTGGCAATAGCTGGTAATGGGCAGCCAGTGGGCCGCAGTATTGTTTATATATTGACATATATGAGCGAGAGTTAGTCGGCTCACCAGTTGCAATTGTTGGTAGTCGCATACCAGCAATGTAGCTAGTGGACTGACATTGGGCCACTGTAGAGAATTTCCAACAATAAATACAATTGTATCAGTATTTAAGATTTTTTTTTTCTTTTTGCAATTTAATAAAAATCATTAACTTTAAATGTAGTAAGACAATTTCAATTATGATTAATTGCTAACATATATTTTTAACGAAAGTTACAGCGCTTTATTTAATTAGATTTGGATAAATACCTCTATAATAGCATGAAAAGATTCGATTCAATCTAACAAATGGCGGAAAACAGTTAAATAAAATTATTGCTATGCATAATCAAAATGATTTTTTACTGCATCAATTTCCTTTTTCAAATAAAATGTTCTTGCTATCAATCATTGTATATTCGTCATATTCAATACATTTCGAAATATGTTTAAAAAATAGCAATATATCTGCATATAGCTCAAGTTTAATACAAGCTATTAGGGCAACCTCATGATAGGTCATGGCAACTAAAAAATAAAACCTGTCAAAAACGTACGGGCCTGTTGAGAATTTATTTACTGTCAGATAGTTTTTACACTACGCCCGATATTAAATCGATTGTAATCTGAAACAGCCATTAAATATGGTGGTACAGCAAAGTTTAATGTCTTCATCGTATCTCTAGATTGTTACTCCATGGTAGCTGCCAGATTGTTAATGAGTCTGCATAAGAAGAATAAATTATGGGGGATTTTGGCATTGGAGTGTGCCTTGCAGTGTGTTCAAGCATATTTATTGGAACAAGCTATATCATAAAGAAAAAGGGATTACTCAAGATTTCTATACGTGCAGGTAAAATATGTGAATTTTTGTTGTAAATTCTTGCGTAACATTCAAGTTGATACTGATAGCAATTCTCTTTGGAGAATGTCATGGTTGTTCAAAATGAAAAAAAAAGTTTTTTCTTAGTACTTGATATGTATTTTTGTTGTTGTTGGAAACTATGCAATGATTATTGCAGTCATATGCGAGCTATTAATACATGCAAGGAAATATAATTTAATATTTAATCGTATATTTCAGGAGATGGAGGATATGGTTACTTGAAAGAGAGAGTTTGGTGGACTGGATTCATATTTAGTAAATATCTAGTGTTTATCTTTTTTTCTTTCTCTGAATCACTTTACATACACGACTTTTAGAAAATTTTGAATGAATTTGAATTCTATAAAGGTTCATGCCGCTATATGGAAATGGTTTTTACACAGCTGTTGTTAATAGAAGAATATTGTGCAATATTACTACTCATACAGTACTGATTGCGAAGGAGGTACCTCCTTTTTCGGCTGAGTCTTTGGAACTAAGGGTACAAATGCCGAAGCTTCTCAAAATAGAATTATTTCGGTAATAAATATGATTGATGCTGAAAAAATTCTCTTCTTACATTCTCTTCTTCTCTACTTTCACTTGCATTTTGCAAATTGTTAACATTGTTGCTAATGAATGAAGAAAAATCAATGTTGTGTAGGTTTTTTCAGAGTATTTTCTAACATTTTTTTTGAATGATTTGTTTGAAATAGAATGTTTTCGGAACTATTTGCTGCTGTGGTTCATATATAAAGGGAAGTTTGAGTCCATTTGTTGCACCCAATAAAACCAGGGTTACATCACATGGTTCTTAAACTGTACATACAATTGCCATAGAACTCAGGGTCGGATCCAGCATTTTGAGTTAAGGGGGGGGGCAACTGTGGCAAGAGGTCTGGGGGCCACTTAAGGCCTCTAGCGGGTCAAGGGCAGAGCCCTGGTGGGGGGGACCAGGGGGGCGACGCTACAGTGAATATGGTGTTTTAGAGGCGTCTAGAGAGATCCTCACTAACAATGAAAAGAAACAATTCATCCACTTTGATAATCTATTTATTCATATCTAACAATGAACAACTTGATCTGATTTATACATCTTCTTAACTATTTAACAAAGTATCCATCTAGGATAGTTCCTAGCATACATATATGAACTGAAATAATTTATGTCAGCATCCAACAATAATAAACACATTGATCTGGTTCAGACATTTTCTAAACTACATGTGCATTGTATTTATTAAAGAATCCACCTAGAATAGAGCCTAGCATGCATGTATGTGTTATCTCAATATCATATACACGTAATGACATAATTCATCAACATCCAACAAAGAAAACTATTTGATAAAGCTGCTAGCATCAGTCGTATCTAGGATAAATCCTAGCATACGTGTTATATCCAAAACATATATTTTGAAATAGTTGTTACATATCAACATCCTACAATTAATGACTTGATTTGGGTTATACATATACTAAACTATCTAAGTTATCTAATAATATGTAGACATCCAGTGTCTGATCCAGTGTCTGACAGCCCTACTTGTACTAATTATAATTTATATTAACCTAAGATTTTTTAAAGACTTTAGAGTGTTTTAAATACAAATTAAACACTTCATATATGGCATAACTTAAACTTACGTCATGCTTAAGGCCTATTCATAAAGAAGACATCTAATTTAGCTTGCTTATTAGTATGTGCCATTTGAAAGGTAAAGAAATGCAACTTCAATGACAATGTAATACAAACGAAAATGCTAGTTGTAGCCACACATTGTACTGTAGCATAGTACTGTCTACAGCCCTAAACTCTAAAGACTGCATGTGGTGAATGTGACGTGATGAATCACGATTGACGAAAAACAAATACCACGTGAGCGCTAAGATAGTATATTGATGAAATATTGCATTGGGTGTTTGTTGATTATCAGTAGTCCGGGAGCCATCTGCTTTTTCGGGGTTGTGTTATGTCACAATGATGTTACCTTCATTTAAATAGTTTTTTTTTATATAAAGTAATTTTATTTATTCTTTTAGGGATGGGGGGGCATTATGGCATTAATGCATACTTTACTTCATTTCAGTGTCAGTAGGAGAAACATGCAACTTTTCAGCATATGCTTTTGCACCCGCCTCACTTATCACGCCACTTGGGGCACTAAGTGTATTAGTAAGGTGAACAATTTTATAGCCTAACAGATTTTCTCATAAGATTGCATGTACTAATTTAGTTCGAAGAAAGTAGCATATATACAATTTTATCACGCATTGATGTGTGATTTTATAGCTTGTTATGCTCCAGAACAGCCTGATATGCTGAGCCTTATAGTAACTATTGTATCATATATGGACCATATACAGAATCATGACCAGGCATGTCCATTTTCTATGAATTGAACACTATGTAACAATGCAACGTAAAATACATGACATTTAGTTTGAAGAAATTGTTTTGAAGTGGGACACATTTTTATTTGGGGAATTAAAGCATTACTGTAAAACTAGAAATGTTTGCGCACGATTTAATTTACAAATTTTGTGGGTAGGTGCAAAAATGCAAACTTAAATAGTCAGCAAACATTAATGGCCTATGTAAAGAAGTTGCAGGATAAACCATAATCGCAAAATTAAGTAGTCACAAAATAATTTATAGATGAAAATTGCAAAATTTAATAGCCAAGAAATATTCTAGTTTTACAGTATAAACAATGTATTTGCATGCATTTGGAGATAAAATTAAACACTTTAATACGAGACGTTAGCTGTCTTAACACTATGTGTGAGAAATAAAATATCATATTTTTGCTAGAAATGTCATGGGTATATGGCTCATTCAATAGCCATTTTAGATGAGTCCGATGGGGTGAGACGCACATATATATATATATATATATATATATATATATATATATATATATATATATGTATATGTATGTATGTATGTATGTATGTATGTATGTATGTATGTATACATACATACGTACATACATACATACATACATACATACATACATACATACATACATACATACATACATACATACATACATACACACACACACACTAGTGTGTGGACGGTTCGAGAAAATTGTGACCGGTTAATCGGCTCTATGTAACCGAACCGTAACCGATTAACCGTAGTACTGTAGATCTAGATACGTAACACCTAGTTTTTAGTATGATACTGCGACTGGATATATTGATTGGACACCCTGTAATAATTAGCGTTTGAAAAAAAATCGCGGTTTATGCATTTTGTCTTTTACGTTCACCAGCAAGGCAATTTGAACTGCCAAAAATGTTAAATCACGCAAAATTAATGAAATATATGGATATATATAGCTTGGGCATGAAAATAATCATCAAAATCAATAACCAGTTTGTCAATGTAGGGACCGGTTATGCTTAGAAAATCGACCGTAGCCGGTTATCCGGTTAACCATCGACGCACTAACACACACACACACACACACACACACACACACACACACACACACACACACACACACACACACACACACACACACACACACACACACACACACACACACACACACACACACAGTGTGTGTGGTAGGTATTAATTTTAAAACACTATACCATACACATTAATACTACTATTATGTATTAGTAGTAATGTGTATGGTATAGTGTTTGTAAATCATAGTATACATACCACATACACCCTCCCATGATGCAGGGGCCCATGTGTAGCACCAACAATATAATTTTATACAAAGTATTTTTAAATGTATGATTTAATTAATTTTAGTGCACTTTTGGCTTCTAAATTCTTGGACGAACATCTAAATTTGCTCGGCAAGATGGGCTGCTTGATTTGTGTCCTTGGTGCAACAGTTTTGGTAATCCATGCCCCTAAACACCAGGATATCAACAGTATGGATGAACTTGCCTCACATCTTGCACAACCAGGTCAGTGTAAAACAACTTTATGTAACTGTTCATTGTTTGATTGCATATGTTTGACGTTCAAATGGAATCACACATTTGATTTGATTAACTAAAATTGTTTGTTTCATATTACAGCTTTTGTGGTGTACGTGACTTTGGTAGGAATGAGTGCATTAGTTCTCATTTGTTATACAAGTCCAAAATATGGTAAAGCAAATCCTCTTGTCTATCTTACTATCACTGGGACAATAGGCTCCTTAACAGTCGTGGGTTGTAAGGTAATAGATTAATGCTTTTGTCTTATATCTATACCCATTTGGAAACAAATTAAGTTCATTACTCTTTAACGTCATAAGTGCAGATTTGCCAAATTCAAATAAGCTATTTGTTCAGCTTATATGCAGGAGCCAATATTTGCTCCATGGATGGAGGGAGCACCGGACAAGGATATATACTAGGAAATGTATACTTCACTGGAAATGATACCTCTAATTTTGAAGGGAAAGTTAAAAATAACAAAGCCACCAGTACATTTTATGAGTCACAGGGTATTGAACTTTTACAGTACTGTATTTGTTTCCAAGGGGTCATATATTAGAAAGCTCATTTACTCTTCGTAAATATTTTGTTAATATTGTGATTTAGAAATCAATTTAATTCTGTTAACAAATATTGAACTGCCATTCAATTACCATATTAAGTGGTCATATATTAGGTGGTCATAATTATCTTATTCTCATTATAGTGCTTGGGAGTGGCCCTACGGCAGACATTTCAAGGCAACAACCAACTATTCAACTGGCTAACCTGGATCATTATCAGTTCAATTGTCATTAACATCAGTGTTCAGCTTACATTCTTAAACAGGGCATTGGATGTTTTCAACACCGCGATTGTGACGCCAATTCTGTATGTGATATTCACATCTTGTGTTCTTGTCGCTTCTGCAATATTGCTAAATGAATGGGGCACACTAAGTATTTCTGACATTGTTGGTAATGTGTGGATTTCTGATAATTGTTTTGGGGGTGTTCTTGCTTCAAGCATTTAAAGACGTTCAAGTATCGCTTGCTAACATGCCGAGTATATTAAAAGAGAATGGAGATTGTTGTAACTCTGACAACCTATTGGTTGAGAATGAATTGAAGCTGTTACCAGCTGTTATACCTGAAATAAAGGCTGCAGAGCAACATGTTAATGTCTCACAGAAACCTAGAACATCATCATTTACAAAGACTTCACAGAGTCACTTATCTGGTCATACAAGGAATCACTCTTACGGAAAATCATGTGGTGATTTTAATGGACGAAATCAACGGACAGCTTCAATTGGCTCTAATTATGGTGATATGCATAATGAAAAGCAGATGGATGCTATAACTGGTTTTGTTAATACTGGTAGGCATTCTAGAAATTCATCTGTTGGTAGTGTTAAAGGCCATGTACGCTCACATTCCAAAACCATTCATCTGTGATCTCATTGTTTATATTGTTTTCTATTGCAGTTTTCTGTTAAAAATCCATGAATAGATGTTTGTGTCAAATTAGTCATGTAATCATGATGGTTATAATAATACTAGATGGAAGTATTTGCACATATTGCCCAGTAGAATACCAAATTTACTGTCCGATACTACTGGCATGAAGAGTAATATTTATAACTAAATGGTTATTTTTTATGGCACACAACTTAAGTTCATGCAAAGTGCTCTTGTGGGGCTTATGTGATATTTGTTAGTACTAGATTTTCACTATTTTCTTATACATTATCAATGGGTTGATAATAAAATGCCTTTAAAGCTCTTTTATGGCTGACACAGTTGTATTTTATTTAAATTAATCTGCAATTATTTAGCTCATGCGTTGTCATCACGATTTGACTGTCACATGTAATTTTTTACACAATACATAGCTTCATCTTTTTTTTGCCCAAAAGGTATAAATGTGATGTTTTATTGAAAAATTAAATTCATCACATCTTTCTGAACACATGAACTGTTTTGGCAATCTCTATCTTTTCACAGGGTGACAATTGATTCATTACATAAGACATATGATAAATATATGTTAACTCTGTTATATAGAATTACTAGAGACTTTAAAACGAAAATTTAATATATATTTAAGTTGGAAAGAAGCCATGTCATCAGAAAAGAACATCTAAAATGAAAAAAAAAGAAGTACATAATGTGCCCATCAGTGATGGATCCATGGGGGGCTTTTGGGGTTAAAGCACCCCCACCCCCACCCCTTACTAGGTTTTAAGTCCATTGAATATCAGTGTCAAAATGGGCTTTAGAAAGCTCAATTTAATATCAGTAAATGTCAGGGGCTTCTAGAAAGCTCAAAATGCCCAAAATCGAATCACTTCGTGTCGGCTCATACCACATAGTCGTGTAAAGTTTGAATGAAATCGGTGCATTGGTTAAAGCTCTAGCTTGTCCGAGACATACATACATAGTTAGTTAGTTACAAACGCCACAAATGCTTGCTTCAGCAGCTGAGCTGAAGCGACGCAATTAAGGCAAACCTCAGCTTAATTTGTACTTTATTATAATGGGTAAAAAATGGTTTCTTCATGAAATAGTTTCTATTGAAGAAATATGTCATGGTTTTAGGAATGCATGCCCGAATGTGTTGAATATTGCCCGAGCTTGCGAGGGCAATATTCAACCACATGAGGGCATGCATTCATACATGGTGACCGACAAACCATGACATATATTCATTATAACACGATAAACACTCAAATATGTCAATATTTCACAACAAAAGAACTTGAATCTATTTTGTATGTTAGGACGCCATGCGATAAAACGTCTTACGTATATGTGCATAGTACAACAAAGGCCATACGTTTAGAAATAACGTCAGGCGTACTATTTCACGTCAGTCTTACTTAGAAATGTGTACGTATTACGGAAATGAAAGTTTTATTGAGAATATTTGAAAACATTCTGTAATATTTTGTTGTAAACAGTAAGCAATATTTTTCTTGTCTCAATCATCTACGCTTTATTTGCAAGTAAATTTTGCAGAAAATCCAACGTACACACAATTCTTTAGCATTGGCATACATTTAATGAGTGTACAGATGTCCAATATGATTATATATTGATTTACTTATTTGAATAGATGCCGAAAGTGTGACCCACTTTTAGAGGGCACTATTGCCCAGTCGACTATGGAGAAATAGGTGACTGGCTGATTTGGCTCTAAGCCAATCACAATGCAGGATTTAGGGGCGTGTCACAGATAGTGTTATAATGGAATATAGTGCCTTGGTGTGAAAAATTAACCCCGCCATAGAAGTTCAACCCGCAATTTCTTATTTTTACAATTGTAACATTATTTTTCATATGATTTTAGTCAAATACACCAACCTGTAGGCAGGGTATGAAATAGAGCCTACCCGGCGGCCCGGTGCCGGCTGATTTTTTACCCGGTCGGCTTGTTTTAAAAAGTTCACGGCCCAGTGGGTAGGCTACTTTTTAGGAGTTCTAAAAATGAACATAATGAAGGGCCGAACACTTTTGCCATGGCCGGCTACTTTTTATAGTTGCCGGCCCTGTGGTCCGTAATCTATAGAGTCTATGGGTTGAAAAACACCTGAACGGTCAACAAATTATTTTTCTCCAAAATTTTCACCAAGAATTAAGATAAGAATTAGAATTGAATAATAATATATAAATTATAAGAACATATTAGAAGCATTCCTCTCATAATAGGAAATATGAATTAATGCTTTCTCAGAGGTTGCTTTAACAATTGTTTTACATTGTGCAGTTTGCTATTATCAGTTACATATTATCATTACAACATGTGTATAAAGGATTTTATTTCCAATAAAAGTGGAGTGTGGCCGTTATGTTGTAGAAAATCACCTTGCATGGTGTGCATTGTGAATTTGATATGACATAGGAAGTAGCTGAGTTAGTGACGTCACTTTCACCAATATGGACGTCGAAAACAAAATTGTTAAAATTTGAATATATTTTTGATGAAATACAACTGTTTAGAGGTATCTCTTATTAAAATTGATGACTTAGACTTTACACAAGTAATTATATAAGTGATAATATATGGAATTGAGCTCGGTTAATGGTGCAGTTGTAGCGTAATAGAGACCAAACCCACCTGCATTTTTATTGGGCATGTCCCATGTATAAGGACTACCATTATACACCTCTTTTCTAAGGGAAATATTCATGTACAAGCGTAGTACCAAAATTTAACCGCCAGGTGACAAATCTCGACGACGTTTAAAGGAGGATCAAAATCGTTAATAGATCAGGAATCACACATTTCGGTTGTGCACAAAATTCATGTGTTACTCCGATCCTAGCTGCAGCACAGTCACTTCGCATCTACTGAAGCCCAAGACTCAACGTGACCAAATCGTGCCGTGACCTATAAAATAATATGTGGAATAGTATGTGGTAGTGTTAGTCCAGGATTAGGTCCCAGATTAATCCCGGATCCAAGATTGCATGCCAGTTATTGTGGAAAACTCTGCCTAGTGACATCTCCAAGCTTAAACACGTTTAAGAACCGCATTGACAAATATTGGAAAGACTAAGAGCTATTGTACAATTGCAAAGCCAATACCATAACCGGAAGTATACATAAATAAACAATATTCGGGGGGAGACGAAGAAGAGCTGACTATAGAGGCCACAGATGCCTGCAGTCAGAAAGAAACGTAAAGGTAAAGGTAAAGGCACTCAGATCATTTTAAGTTCTGTTACATTCAAATTTGTTCTGAAAAGAGGAGAATCTGGTATCCACACTTCTTTGCTATATATTCAAGCCTTGGTGTCGCTGGTGTTTTTTTCTAATCACACCAAGAATCAGTGTTTTACTTTTAGGTGCTCTGTGTTTTCAGCAACCCACCTCCAGCTTGAATGACAATTTTACCGTCAACACGTGCACACAGTTTCCACGGCTAGTGCATGAGCATGTCTCAGAAAAAAGTGTAAGTTTAGCTGTTGCTGCTGCTACTAACACTGCTACTACTGCTACTGATACTGTGCACACTAGCTCTCCACACATCCATCTAGTGGGTCAGTATTAAGGAGGTTACAGTCCTTCAAGTCTGACTTCACACATTCCAGCCAAGTCTTTCTCCATCTGTTCTGTGCTCGTCAACTATGGATGTCCATGTCCATGACATAATTGATGTAAGAGGAGGATTGTTTCATCCATACCATCCGAGACGCCAATAGTGCCGTTCGGAGGACATCCCCAAACCGCTAATAATTTGTGGAGCGTAGTGGAAGAGGTTTCATCATGATACATGTTTTAAATAGGGACCAATTTATAGAACAGTCCACAAGCAGTACTGTATGTGGTGGTGATGATGAATTTGCATCCTCCTCCTGACCATAATATATCTCTGAGATCTACAGGTACATCCAGCGTGGACCCATCCACATCTATATGTATCTGGGTAATTAGGACAGGCTTCACTGTGACATTTTGGACATGCATCGATTGTGTTTGCCACAACCCTCCCAGTAATACCACTGCAGCGCTTTTGCACCCAGAGCTTGCTCTGCGAGCAGGCGATAGCGTTAACACCTACAATACTGCGACACACAGCAAATGGTATCTTGCTGGAGTCCTTGAGATCATCAAGTCCAACACCAGACACCATTATCTTTGTCTTCTTCATGTTGACTCTGAGACCTTTTTGCTCCATGTTTTCCATCCAGACTTTCAGCTTAGTAGCAATGATGCATACCGACCTCTCACTCCAAATTTTTCACTGTACTGTTCGTTAACCCGCACTCGACTTCTGGCATTGGAATATGTGTGCTGAATTACATAAACTGCCCATTCCTTCACCCCTATATACTCCTCAGTGCCCACCACAGGACTTTTCTTGGTACATTGCCTAAGCCTTTTTCCAGATCGACAAATTCAAGATATACTATAGGGGTTTGTTGGCAGCAAGGTACTTCTCTTGTACTTCGCGCACTGTGATGGGGTCAGTCATGCCTTTACTTGGATCTCATCAATCTTGACCATAAGGTAGATGTAAGAGTCCATAACACACTCAAATGACTTCATTACTTGGTCGGTGAGCTTGAGTCCACAGTAGTTTCCATGGACAAGGGCTTCTCCCTTACCTTTGTAGAGATTCAGTATGAAGCTCTCCCTCCAATCCCTAGGAATTGAGCCTTAACAATATCATTGCCAATCCTCCTCGCCTGTATCTTTCAGGATTTCGGCCGTGATGTCCCAAGGACCAGCTGTTCTACCAGGTTGCATCCTGAGAGCCTTGCAAATTTGTTCTACAGTAACTGGAGGAGGTGGGCCTACTACTGGGGGGACCTCAGGGAGAAGATCACAGGGACATTCAAATTCAACATTGAGTCATCTTGCAAAATGCTCAACCCAAGCCTTCATATTTTCCTCATTACTGACTGAAACAACCTGGCTGGTTTTGTGATACCAGTGCCAATTGAGTTATTTGCTTTTAAAAGAAAGCAGTGTATATGCTGAGAATTCATACAATTCCACATTGATTTTTATGAATGGAGGTCCAAGTTTTATCTCTGCTTGTCCTTACTTTAGTATAATAATTGGTCCTGAAGGTTATGCTCAGAGGCTGAACAAGTATGCATGTAAAGAACCATTATGCTGTGTTCTGTGCATTCTGAAAGTGTCTAATTTAAACAGTGTATTTAAAGACGCTGCATCGTAATGAACCTGACGGTGAGATTTTTTTCAAAATTTAGTCAAATACTGCTCAAGGTGTTTTGAAAGCAAAACAAATGTCAACAAAATATTGATCGTCTGATTGGGGAGATATTATTGATTAAAAACACGTCCTTTTTCACTCAAACGTACGTCAAAGACATCTTATTTTTGCTGTTCATGGTAACAATATATGTTAGCCATACTCTAAAACAAATACGTTTAACAAATGATTTTTTCTTTCCATTTACACACCATCATAATTATACTTGCATCAGAACACAAACAATTATTAATTTCAGAGCAGTTTTACTTTTATTAACATAAATACTTGCACACTTAGTTTATATTGAGCAAAATATCCTGCTCTGTCGGCTACCGTATTAACGTGAAGATCCACCAGTGGGCCCAGTCCTGCCTGGAAACGTTAGGGCTGTGGTCGCGACGGGAAACCACTTCTCCTTCAGAAGTGGAAGCCATTCCACCCTTGCCGGACCAGGCCTTACTTTCTTGTGGTTGCTAGACCATGGCAGGAGGCCTGCTCGTATTGCTCTTGCTTGCCTACCGACGGCGACGTGACTCGGAATGACCCTCGGTCTGTAAAAATGTGTAGACAAAAAACTTCAGCAGTTGGGCATGTGGAGGGAGCAGCTGAGCCTGTCTAAAATTGATGTAGGTGACTGTCATTATATACTATGTCCAATAGGGACTCCACAAATTCGTGTATCCAAACACCTGAAAAGCACAAACATTTACACCATGTTTGAGCACCATGCACCCTCGGTGGAATAGGAAAAAAACCTCTACGTATGGTGAGGGTTTACAGTGTACAGATTCAGTGTCAAATCTACCCATATACAACCCACACACATGCAGCAGTACATGTCCATATTTTAAACCAGTTTTGTCCATGATGCGCACGAGTCTAAAGAAATCATATTTTTGTGCTTAAGATGTTGCAACCAAAGTTTACACATCTTGTGGACATGCATCATTTTATCACATTACATATAGACTGAGACTTTGCATTACCTCTATAGTCACCCCATAATGAGTTTTATATGAAAAAGACATTATTAATAGTATTAGGAACAGAAATTCTCATATTAATGTATCACCGATTATTGATATAGAGGTTAGAAATATGTATTATATGTAAGTATGTCCAATAAAAAGTGGGGCAAAAATTACTTACCATATTTATAAACTTTAGATAATGTACACCCCTGTCAATAGGCATCTAAGGTGAAAAATGATTACAGATACACAAATAGATCTACAGGCTCTGAAAAATACAGCATATCAGTAGGAACAGTCACAAGTCCCGATGTTTGTTTACAGCTTGAGACCCCCCCCCCCCGACTTACGTAGTAAGGCCCTGTGAAGGATCTAGATTAACCCAGTGCATTTTACATCCACATCAAACATGCAAACAATGATATCTCCAATGTCTGTCCCTCTTTCTAAATAGACTATAATATAAGATTAACATTTATTATCAACATTAAATCAACACTGATTTAAACATACTATTCTAATTAAGTCTCCCTGCAATACAGGGGAGACTTCTAGCTTTAGTGCTGTCCGTCCGTCCGGTCCACATGCTTAAAAGCTTATAACTTGAACACCATGAGAGAGCTATTGCTTTGAAAGTTAAATATGTTTAGTTTGAGGACAATCGTATGTCTCAAAAAAAAATTTGTTTGTACTTTGGCCTACTTTTGACAAACTTATGACCTTAGGTACAAATATTTTGTTACCGCACTTTAGGGAGAACTATTTGGCCTGCTTGTCACCAAACCTCATAATTTAGCTTCAATGTACTACTCTCCAGACCTGATTAGGTTTTGGTGTTTGGCCTACTTTTGACGAAGTTATGGCGTGTTTAAAAAAAAAATATTACGTATTTATATTTACCTGTCTCCTGTGAACACTTTATGGCCTTTCATCACCAAACTTGTCATTTGGCATCAATATATTATCCTCCCCAACCTTATTTCACATTTGACCTACTTTTGACCTACTTTTCAATAATTTATGGCCCGTCATATTTAGCTTCAATGTACTCACCACATGCTTAAAAAGCTCATAACTTGAACACCATGAGAGCTATTGCTTTTGAAAATTAAATATGTTTAGTTTGAGGACAATCGTATGTCTCAAAAAATTTTGTTTGTACTTTGGCCTACTTTTTGACAAACTTATGACCTTAGGTACAAATATCTTGTTACCGCACTCTAGGGAGAAGTATTTGGCCGATTGTCGCCAAACTTCATATTTAGCTTTAATGTACTACTCTCCAGACCTGATTAGATTTTTGGTGTACTTTGACCTACTTTTTGACTGCTTAGTATTGGCGTGTTTAAAAAAAATATGAATTTTTATTTTGTTACCAGCGATCGGAGAAGTATTTTTCCGTGGATTGTCGCAAACTTCATTTAATTCAAAACTAGAGGAAGACCTGATTAGGTTAATTTTTATAAATTGGTTTTAAAAAAAAAAAAAATTTTATTTACCTGTCTCCTGTGAACACTTTATGGCCTATCATCACCAAACTTGTCATTTGGCATCAATATATTTGGGTCCCAACCTTATTTGACATTTGTGTACTTTTCCTATTTTTCAATATGCATAAAATGTTCACATGCTTAAACGCTTTCATAACTTGAACACCATGAGAACTATTTTTGAAAATTAAATGTTTAGTTTGAGGAAAATCATGTTCCATTTTCACTATCCTGTTGGTCACCCCCATCTAAAAGGCTGCATCGTAATGAACCTGGTGGCAAAAAATTTACTACAAAAACTGCTCATGGTGTTTTTTCAAGTGGGTCAAATGTCAACAAAATATTGATCGTCTGAACAAGGAGGTCATATTGATTAAAAAACGCGTCCTTTTCCTCAAAATGATAAAAAATCTTATTTTTGCTGTTCATGATAACAATTATGAGCCATACTCTAAAACAAATATATTTAACAAATGATTTTTTTTCTTTCCATTTACACACCATCATAATTATACTTTGCATCAGAACACAAACAATTATGGATTTCAATAGCAGTTTTACTTTTTATTAACATAAATACTTGCACACTTAGTTTATATTGAGCAAAATATCCTGCTCATTTTGCGTTTAGCATGAAGATCCAAATGGGCCCAGTCCTGCCTGGAAATGTTAGGGGCTGTGGTATCAAGGCAATTCTTCAGAAATAAAAGCCATTCCACCCTTGCTGACCAGGCCTTACTTTCTTGTGATTGCAGACCATGGCAGGAGGCCTGCTTTTGTGTCTTGCTTGCCTGGATGCGGCGTGACTCGAAGACCCAGGGTCCGTAAAATTTGAATGACAAAAACTTCAGCAGTTGGGCATGTGGAGGAGCAGCTGAGCCTGTCTAAGAATGATGTAGGTGACTGTCATTATATACTATGTCCAATAAGACTCCACAAATTCCTGTATCCTAAACACCTGAAAAGCACAAACATTTACACCATGTTTGAGCACCATGCACCTCGGTGGAATAGGAAAAAAAAACTTTATGCGTATGGTGAGGGTTTACAGTGTACAGATTCAGTGTCAAATCTACCCATATACAACCCCACACGCATGCAGCAGTACATGTCCATATTTTAAACCAGTTTTGTCCATGAACTAAAGAAATCATATTTTTTTTGTGCTGTAGATGTTGCAACCAAAGAGTTTACACATCTTGTGGACATGCATCATTTTATCACATTATATATGAGACTTTGCATTACCTCTATACTCACCCCACAATGAGTTTCATGAAAAAAGACATTATTAATAGTATTAGGAACAAGAAATTCTCATATTAATGTATCACCGATTATTGATATAGTTAGTTGTATTATATGTAAAGTATGTCCAATAATAAGTGGGGCAAAAGTACTTACCATATTTATAAACAGACCACCCTGTCAATAGGCATCTAAGGTGAAAAATGATTACGATACACAAATAGATCTACAGGTTCTGAAAAATACAGCATATCGAGGGGAACAGTCAGGCCATGTTTGTTTACAACGAGACCCCCCCCCTCCCGACTTGTGTAGTAAGGCCCTGTCTAGGATCTAGATTAACCGTGCATTTTACATCCACATCAAACATGCAAAAATGATATCTCCAATGTCTGTCCCTCTTTCTAAATAGACTATAATATAAGATTAACATTTATTATCAACATTAAATCAACACTGATTTAAACATACTATTCTAATTAAGTCTCCCCCGTTCATTAGTTCTATATACTGTCCGTCCGTCCGGGTCCACATGCTTAAAAGCTTATAACTTGAACACCATGAGCTATTGCTTTGAAAGTTAAATATGTTTAGTTTGAGGACAATCGTATGTCTCAAAAAAATTTGTTTGTACTTTGGCCTACTTTTTGAAACTTATGACCGTAGGTACAAATATTTTTGTTACCGCACTTTAAAGGAGAACTATTTGGCCATAGAACCTCATATTTAGCTTCAATGTACTACTCAGACCTGATTAGGTTTTTGGTGTACTTTGGCCTACTTTTGACGATTATGGCGTGTTTTATTACGTATTTATATTTACCTGTCTCCTTGAACACTTTATGGCCTTTCATCACCAAACTTGTCATTTGGCATCAATATATTACCCTCCCAACCTTATTTCACATTTGACCTACTTTTTGACCTACTTTTCAATAATTTATGGCCGTCCGCGTCCACATGCTTAAAAGCTCATAACTTGAACACCATGAGAGCTATTGCTTTGAAAATTAAATATGTTTAGTTTGAGGACAATCGTATGTCTCAAAATTTTTGTTTGTACTTTGGCCTACTTTTGACAAACTTATGACCTTAGGTACAAATATCTTGTTACCGCACTCTAGGGAGAAATATTTGGCCGATTGTCGCCAAACTTCATATTTAGCTTTAATGTAACTCTCCCACCTGATTAGATTTTGGTGTACTTTGACCTACTTTTGACGAAGTATTGGCGTGTTTAAAAAAAAATGAATTTTTATTTTGTTACCGCACTTTAGGGAGAAGTATTTTGGCGGATTGTCGCCAAACTTCATATTTAGCTTCAATGTACTACTCTCAGACCTGATTAGGTTACTTTTGACGTGTTTTAAAAAAAAAAATATTACAATTTTTATTTACCTGTCTCCTGTGAACACTTTATGGCCTATCATCACCAAACTTGTCATTTGGCATCAATATATTACCCTCCCAACCTTATTTGACATTTGTGTACTTTGGCCTACTTTTTCAATACTTTTTTAATGTCAGCGTCCACATGCTTAAACGCTCTCATAACTTGAACACCATGAGAACTATTGCTTTGAAAATTAAATGTTTAGTTTGAGGAAAATCATGTCTCAAAATTTTTTGTTTATACTTTGGCCTACTTTTCACGTACTCAAGAATTAATTGCAGGGGGAGACTTTTGCGTTTCTGAGCGTCCTGTCTAGTTTCTTATATGCACAGTAATTATGTCCGCCTATACAAGTTGTTCTGTAGTCTATAGTTCTTAGAAAAGGACACGTATCTAGCGGTTTTGAAGTTATGTTGTTACATTGTTGCAGGTAATGTAACAAATACGCATCTGTTTGTCTTTTAATACATAGGATTCTGTTTTATGTTTACATACAACATGTGTGTGAATTATCTTCTGGATTATGCAATTACGTTGAAATTGATTTCTTCACTGGACCTCTAGTAGAGGAAGTGCTCAAGTTATATATTGGCACCCTCCAAACGTCTATCATAAAGGTAACGCCATACGTTTTACGTTATTATGGGACGTAATGACCATACCTATACCAAAGAGTAAATAAATGTTTGTTTGGTAAATGTTGATTATTGCTTTTGATGGTGCCAATAACTTGGGCTTTGTCAATAGACTTGTTCACTAGACTGTGCGAGTACATCTGCACTCCCGACACATGAAAAAAACGTTGTACGTTACAGCGGTTTAGTTGCCTTAAGATGCAGCGTCTTTAAATATCGAGAGCAATGTAAATTATAAAAAGCCAGTTATGAAACTGCCAAAACACTTGATAGCGCAAAGTGTAAACCAAATGATTTTCGTCATACATAACTTGCACGCTGCATGCAGAAGCCCTTATATACCCCATGTTTTTGTCACGTCTGCCTTTGGAAAGCTGCGATACGTCTAAGGGAAATCAATCGATGATGTAACATCATGTGACCTTGTGATTTAGTTTGCAAGATAGCTCAGCATTTTGAAAAGTGAAATAAATATTAAAGGTTATGCTCGGTGGCCGAACAAGTATGCTTGTAGAGAAGAATTCATGATGTGGCCTGTGCATTCTGAACGTTTCTTTCATTTAAACAGCGTACTAAAGTATGTAGAGCAATTAAGATACCATGCAATAAGAGCCCGGCATATACATAACAAAACATGTGAAGTCGCAAAATGTCATCCGAATGATTTTCGTCAGATGTAACTTGCACGGTGCACGAAAGAAGTCGCCTCTATTTCCCATGTTAAATGAGACGTCTATCGTCAGAAAGCCGCAGTACGTCTGATGCATGACCTTGTGTTTTAGTTAACGAGACAGCATGGTATTTTTAAAGGTGAAATAAGTATTAAATGTAGAGAATATAAATATTATTTTCATCACACATGCAATGGATTAGGCATTGTCTATTGATACTGGATTTTACAGAACAAATATGTTTTTGGCTGAGCAATATCTTTAAACGTGGAGAATATAAATATTTTCACTACACTTCAAATACGTAAGGCGCTGGTGATTGATACTGCATTTTTCAGAACCAATATATTTTTGGCTGAGCAATATCTTCAAGGGCCTCTCAGATGATTTTTTGTAAGCTTATATTTGTGTACCACTGACCAAAATCGTATTTTGTTAAACCTGCACAATTCACACAGATTTATCAGTTGTTATTTTTACATTTGATTAAAAGTATCTATTTTTTTACATGTTTTTCAGATAAATTTGGAATTTTACATTTGATATAACATGCCAATGGCCAGTCCAAAGCGTATTGACATCAATACTGCTACTTGCGAAGACCTTGAGTCATTGGTTGGTATTGGACATGCTAAAGCTGAAAGTATTATTGAATTTAGAAAGGTTTGTATGAAACATTTGTTTATATATAATAGAAAAGTTTAGTACTTGAATAAGCAGGGCTAATAATCAGTAAGGAATTGATATTAAGATGATACTTTAATCTATATGAAAATCATGTCGCCATGTCAAATGTGTGAATTACTTTATGTCATTTTTCTATGCTCATGAATTGATTTTTTCTTATTTTCATAGGCTCATGGGTGTTTCAACAATGTAAATGAATTGGTGGATATTCCTGGCATTGGGCCAAGTATTCTTGAGCAAAATAGAGGAGTCTTGTACTGCAAATCTTCAGGACGCACACCAAGGCCACAATGTGAACGGTATATATTATCTATTGTCTTGTACGAATGTTCAATGCAATTAGCACTTGCAATACATCACTTGAATTCATGATTACGTATATATAAATATTTAGCGCTGATGAGATATCATATCCAATGAAATAATTACCTCATCCAGATTATGGATTAATTCGTATAAAGGAGTTCCAGGAGATTATGGGGCGGACGAGTACTGAAAATTGTACTTGAGTACTCAATGTATAACACTCCACTCGTACTCGAGTACTTGATCTTTAGATTACTCACTTACTTTATCATTTTTTCACCATAAACCTAACCATTACTACTCAGTTATGTGGCTTCTCACAACATTGAATGGTTTACTGCTCTCACAACTCCTCCTTTCGGTTCATGCAACCTAGGGGCTCA